>JAPWTK010000046.1:1082500-1525000 GCA_029963805.1 Aromia moschata
AACAATAACAACATTGATTGAGCCCTGATGAAGGAGAAATAAAGCTCCGAAACGTTGGTAAAAATCGAATAGTTGTTATTTATTCCTGGACCTAATCCAACCAAACAAAAAAAAATTAATACAGATGAAAGACTATTTTACATTTCAGGTACACATTATTTTACATTATATTTGGAATGAGTGAAATTTACTTCAAAAACAAATTGATCTTCTAGTATTTTTGAACCGCTACATTTTTTAGAATTCGGAAGCTGTAATACTACGTCTGATTGTGCTACATCAAAGACTATATGTTTCTCATATCAAAACTTATTTGATTCATTAATTCGTTTGAGAAATTTAACCTGTAGATCAGTATCCTGCACAGTACATACAGATATTTCTCCAATGTAATGTTCTGCGGGTTCTTTTTTCTTTCAAAATTGAACTAAAACAAAATCACCAATCTGCAAATCCTCAGCTTCAAACTTTTTCTAATCTTCAATATCGACCAGATCACTTTCTAAATCGATCATGAAGCTGCCTTCTTCATCATACTCATCAGACAATTTAGATAGAACCTTGTCGTTATCGGAATCGCTTTCCATTAATTTTCGGGTAACTTTCTGAATTTTTTGACTATGTATTATTGTATTATTATGTATTATTGCAATTTTCTGATATGCATTTGAAAAAACGTGAAACCTCTTGTACCTTGGAACAGTTCTAAGGTACAGGAGGTAATAATGTTTCAAGGTACACGACACTACATATATGGAAAACATGCATCACAATATTTTTAGGTTTACAAAATATACTTTTAGCTACACTACACAAAACAAATTTCAAATAAATGACAAAGTATAATTCTAATAACTCGAGAATTGATTTTGAAAACTGTTACTTTTCAAAGCCAAAATATTGTGCGACTCATAGCTCGAAGCGCGTACAACAGATTTTCTGCTAAATCGGGTTACAGAGCCCTGGCTAAAGATAGTATAACTTAATTATACTTCTAGACAATAGATGTTAGCACAAGGAAAATATTACAGAGTGTTCCAAGATACACTGTACTCAAGGTACAACAATCTCCCCTATGTATTTACGCAAAAATAAAACAAGAAGTCAGTTTCAGATCCATATAGAAGTCGTGGAAATAAATGCCGAATAAAAATTGTATTCTTTTTAAAGTTATACTCGAAAACCCCGAATACATATTTCAAGCCTCATCAGGACATGTTTACTTTCAGCGGCGTTCATGGTTTCACTATGTTGAGAAATTCGTTGTAATTGTGTTCTTAACCATGTACTGAAATAGAAATTGAAAAAAAAATATTGTAATCATTAAAATAGTGCGTCGTCATTGATACTAAATGTATGTAATTTATTAGACCAGACATTAGCTAGATCTGAACTTAACTAACAATGTAATAGCTATATTAACTAAATTAACGTATATCAACGTCTGAGTCAATTTAGAGGAGTAAAAATGGTTGAGCATTTTTCCTAACATTTTTGTAGTAAACAATCGTTTTTAATAAAGTGGTATAAAGTGGTAAGTAAAAAGAAAAGCAGTAGGTACTTGTTAGTATGAGTAGAGTATGGGAGATATCTTAAAATACAAAACTGAACGTATAATTTCTATTACATCATTTAACTTCTAAAAAAAGTTATAATCAGTTACACATTTTTATATTATTTATATTCGTATATTCTAGACCCTCGATATATTGTTAAAACGCCACTCAACATAATATTATATTAAACAAATCGTAACAATTCATAATACATCAATATGGATCATGTTTATGCTGTAGGTATATAAAATTTAAGCTATGATGTAGCACTATCAACACATTAGTTGATAAGTAAAATGCTGGTGATGACATTAAATAATATTGCATTCACTATTAAACAGATTTTCTTTATTTAAGTAGGTGTTGCTCGTTTATTTTATTACAAATTGGTATATTATCGATAAGGTATTCCCGTTAGTCTTATAATTCTAACGCCTTTAGAATTTATTTATAGGACATTTATTAACCATATTCAACCGAAAATTGTTATTGAGCTTATACAAATTACTGGATTACAAACATGGCCTCTTCGGTAGCTAGAGCCTCATTTACCCCACAAATAGGAGCGCCGTTCCATGCCTACTAACTTAAAATTATACGGAAAATGTGCCTCTATTATTACCTCGTCTAAGTCGGCATCGATTAAAGTCTAACGAAGGAGTGCTGCAGTTGAGATTGACTATTATGTTTTTTCACATCCTACATATTAGTAGGTATTCTTTTCTGATATTACAGCTGGTAGTCGAGATTTCCGGATCTAAAGATTTACACAAATGCTCTTTGTTGCTCGCTAATTACTTGATACATGAAATGCAAATTCAGCGCATAACATGTTGTGTGAATTTTTAATTGTATCCGTAATATTATTGGCCAGGACCATTAAATGAATATACGCGTGTATTTCTTACCCCTGCATACCCACGCCACTGACCGATCCTTCCTGATGTTCCGAAACTCTTGATCTGCGCGGTAGTACGCTGATCTCATGCGGGAAAGCTGGATAGGTAAATGCAGTTTTACATGCGATACACTGGGATTTCTGAACTGTAATCATGACATCTGTATATACGGGATGTCCCAGAATGATGGATAGAAGCTATAACTCTTGCACTAATGAAGCTACAAGTGTGCAACAATAGCGATGTCAATTTGTTGTACCAAATGTTAACCAGCATTAAACATGCCGCCTCCGGTAAATCCGTCTCCACCCCCCAATTTCTTTTTTTGCAAATGATATCCCATATATTTTTTGTCCTCACATATAGATCTCATTATTCTCTAAGGAACGCATTTTATAAATTTTAAAATCAATACAAATAGTGGAAATATTTTGAATATTTTTTTTATTGGTAATAGATAAATATAATAAGGTAAATATAATTTACATAAAAAAATTAGTAGTCCATAGAGAGCCAATGTAAATATCGTAATGTAAAATTTAAGTCTTTAGTTTATGTGTATTGCCTTAAACTTTTAATTTACTGTTATAAAAAATAATAATAATAGTGCCTGCCCTTTGCACATCAGAGGAATACCTATGTAAATATGTCTCATTTTTGGAGAATACATGTAACGAAATTATTTTTTTTTGTGGCAATAACTACACAATTATTTTTCTATAGAACAACATTTTTAGTGCATATTTCGATTATTGTCAAAAATTCATCACACTCAACCCTGTATTTTGACTTTTTTATCGTAATGATTTTAGTTTTGTAATGTAATTGCCGGTTGCTTAACGATTACCGTTAAAAAAAAATAAAACCGCTTTTTATAAAACAGACGTCAGATGCTGTTAAACGTCATTCCAGTATCATCGACATTCCCTCTCTCTTTGAGGCGATCCGTCGAGAGCAAACAGTTTTTTGCCGGCATTTCGCGACTGTCCATCTGGCTATAAGCGTAGAAGGTATCGCAGTCAGTTACCTACATACTTATTTGTCTCCTGCTCCGTTCTTAACAAAACAACCTTCGGAGGACGAGGTTGGCTCGCACCTAAGCAAACATAACACATAAACGTTTATGGTAAGAGCTTCGTAACGTTTAGCATGCTAATGACTTGACGTGGAATAAATATGTAAACCTAGTGTGGGAGGCCGCATTTTAGTAGCCTATACCGCTACTCCCGACTGACATATTTTTTATATACAGAGTGTTCTCGTTAGGGTGAACACATGTCTACAATATGTATGTTTTAAAACTTTTACAATAGTTACATGTAGACTAATACGTACCATGTTTATTGTATGAAGGTTAACTGTAACATAGGACACCCTTAATAAATATACGTATATTCTCAGCTATTATTGCACATCTCACTGGAACTAATATTGGGAATAAATAACTGCTTGTGACGTATTATGTCATTGCTCCATATTTCAGCTTAGTGATATTGCAAGACAGTCGAGGACATAAAAAGTCCTCAAAATATACCGTGACCAACGTAAAAATTTTATAGAATTTGAGTTATTAAACTATGTTTTCCTATTAAAATCTGTTATAAACTTCTGGAAAATTATGGAATTTAGGTTTAAACTGCTGTTTCTTAAACCAATTATGCTTAATCGACACATTATGGACAAATTCATATTTTTAAATAAAAAATCAATATTTTGGACTCACAATGGTCTATGTAAGGTACTTTTGAAGTTCGTTTTTGCATACAACCTCTAGAAAATACAAAATCAACCCCTAATATAGGATACATTTATAATGTTTTTAAACTTTACTGTATGTAGGAAAGAGTTCACGGGGAATTTAAAATTATAGATAAGTTTTCTATAAGGTAAAATTATTTATGAAGGTAAAATACTCACATGTATGCAAATTAATTTTACTTACTCGCTCCGGAGGGTGTATTTAGGGGATAAACAAAAATTTTTGGATAGAAAAGAAGAAATGAATATTGGTTGCTCAAAAATTACTATTTTGATCCCATGAGCAGGTCCTGACAGTTTGTCGCTGTAATTTATATTCACCTTATAAATATGAGAAAATTGTATTTCTTCATATCTCGTATTTACACCTACACATATTTTTCGAGAATGAATATTTGTCAGACACGGTAGATGTAGCAGCACATATCTATTACGTAACATATTTTTGACATATCTACTGGTTAAATATATTTAAATGCAAACGTAGTATTTTCGTTATGAAACTGTTAGAGAATATCGTCTGGCTCTATTTTAAATTCCTATGTATTTGTCATTCATTACGGGAATCAGGATTAAGATCTCGGAGATATGTCTGGCTCAGAGCCGTTACATTAAAAATAAGATATTTATGACTTAACATTAATTAGTATTTATAGATTTGGTGAGTTCCAGTACTGCCACAGCAGTTCTGGTATTTTGTGTACGTCTGGAGCCTTGTGGACGTTAAAGAAATAAAAATTCATATTTTAGAAAATGAAACAGCAGAAACGAATCAGTCTCAACTCGATAGATAAACTTATTTTGAAAACAAACAATTATGTAGCTATGTTCGTTGATCTTAGCGCTAACCTCTATATTGGAAGACGACAGAATACACGAATGAAAGGAATAATAGTAAGGCCAGACACCATGTGCCATGTGCGTGTAGTATTTTCAATACGCCTATGATGATTTCGTAAGATGTATATTTTTTTAAGGGTAGTTTTACAGTAGAAACTCTATTATCCGGACCTTAATTATCCGAATTCTCAATCATCCGAACGCTCAGAAAGCAAAATGGGCTAAATTTGATCCAATTATTTTATAGTGACTCTTAAGTATAAAATATTACGAAGACATCAGTAAAGTGGAATATGTGTAATGTGCGGAAATCACTTTTAAGGATTATAGAATCGAAAAGGATTAAAAACTGTATCTGTAGTAACCCTCATGATCATGCATGCTTGTCAAGATTGCAGTTGCGGTTATAACTTTTCACTAACTAAAAATACTACTACAGAATCAGAATCTCAACAATTTGAACAGTAAATCATGTGAAGATTTATAATCTATTTCGACGCAGAACGGCGTTTACCTACTCGATACGTTTAGTGTTATTTAAAACTTGAACGCCACAATAAGGCGCATAAAATTGATATTCCCGCGACACAAAGGATATAGGTCACTCGCCGCCTGAAGAAGCAAAGCTATTATTTGAAAGATTCAAGGTTATAATTACGTCTCGGCAACCCTTCCGCGGGACCATATGTTTCCACCTCCGCCAGACGGAAGCGTGCATAAAGCCCGAATGGGCCGGATCCCACCTACGCCTTCAGGGACGTCCGATTTAGTAACCTAGTAACCCCGTTTGGTCCCGACCGCGCACCGGGTTCACCCGTAGTTTGCCGCCGCCGCCTCCATTGCCGCCGACCTGCAACAGTTGTTGAAAGTGTTCTCGCCCGAGAGGGAAGTTGTGACGCGGTCGTTACCTCCGCATCGATCGGGTGCGCGACACGAGGACGCTAATACGGCCGAAGGGTCAAGGTCACTAGCGCCGGGACGCGCTGCATTATTACGCGTTGCCATCTGGTCCCCGGGCTTTTCGCCCGACCGACGGCGGTGCTTTCTCTCTCTCTTTGGAAATCTTCATCTCTGTTTTCAGCCGCGAACAAATGTTGACGTTTTCGTTTTTGGTAAGCATCTGATTATTTTTTAAGTAGGAGAAGGGGGGGGGGGATTAAACTTGACCAGCTGCACGGAAAACTGAAATGAAAATTAAAATCAGGGATGGAGGGGGCGCAGAGGATTGGTAAAACAATTGTTGCTTATACAGGGATGTGCAAATGTTCCAGGCCGGCTTAATTACAGGTGAAGCGATTTAGCTTCCCTTGTTCTGTTTTGCAGTAGATTTGTTCAAACAGATTATGTATGAACGAGTTCTTGAACGAGTAATGAATACTGTCCTCATGTTTGTCCTCCTTAAATCTATCTTCTTAAAATATGAATAGTTTATTTAAATATTTTGTGACTGATAATGTGTTTTGTGATGTAAATATTCTTTTGCCTTTTGTCTTATCATATCAACCTAGGTTGATGTCTATGCTAATGTAATTTAGGTCAACAATTCAGTTTGGACACTATACTATGATTGGTGTGTACACTAATAGTTCTAAATATTTCTCTTCACTTGATTCACTTGACAAATAATCTTCGATATTTTGATCACTCATTTTAAATACATAAATAAAATATAATCACACGTAACCAAATAATTACACACCAAAACAAAATCTTTATGAGATGCTTCTATAGTCTGTCAGACCCATGCTCAGGCTTTGTTATATTAAGTTCAAAGTCATTAGAATATCGAGCTCTGAAAAAACAATACACTGTAGATGCCGAATAATAATATAAATAAAGTCGTTTTAATGTTAATGTTAATGTTACAAATGCACGTAACATAATATGTATGTCGTAACGCATGTACACATGTGTTACGAAGTAGTCCCTTGCATTCTAACTAATTTCACCGTTCTCAAATCAATTAATACGGTTGGTGTTCCCTGAACTAATACCAGAATTAGTTATATATCTGTTGGAACAAAAATTTCAATTTGCGCACATTCAATACGGTTTTGAACTGATTCCAGTACATGTTGGAACAAGCCTTGTGCCTTCAGTGACATCATTAGTAGACATATGGCAGTATAATCTATAATTTTCTTAAATGGAACACCCTGAAACCTTGTCGGCTTGGAAAACTTGAGATTCTCGTATTTTCGTAAAGAAGTTTGGGACCCACATCATATTTTAGGGGATGATTACTAGACTTAAGTATAGGGTGGGCCATCAGATGGTTTCTTTTAAAAATTGCTATTAAACCTACATCGTTGAATATTTTTAAATTATTGTGGTTTTATTCAAGAAAGTATGCCTTCCCATATATGTATTTATGAAAAACAATTTCAGTTAAATGGTCGCCGCGGCTGGCTTGGCAGTAGTTCATTCTCTTCACCCAATTTTGCAGTACATGTTCAATTATTTGTGGCTCAATTGTTTGTGGATCATTGGAGTAACAACAGTCCTTAACATGTCCTCATAAAAAATAGTCCAACGGTGTTAAATCGCAGCTGCGCGATAGCGAATTAATGTCTCCAAAACGGCTGATAACACGGTTACCGAATTTAATGTGCGAAAGATCGATTGTTTCACGGCTTGTGTGACACGTTGCTCCTTCCTGCTGGAATCAAAGCTCGTCCAAGTCCAAATTGTCCAATCGCGGCCAAAAAAAATCAGTTAACATGTCTCTGTAAGATGAAAATGAGCTTCGTCCGAAAAAATGATTTTTCGATTGAAATCGGCGTCATTTTCAAACTCATTTAAACCCCACACGGAGAAGCAATAACGAAGTGGATGGCCATTTTCCTTTACCTCTTGAGTAAATTGCAACTTGTAAGCAAATAATCCGAGGTCGTTACGCAATATTCTCCTCAGAGAAGTGCGACTGGATATTAAGTTGTGCTCTGTGACGAGTTGAGGTTCTTGTATTTTCACGCACACTTTGGGCAACAGCAGCAATTCTTTCAGCTGTGCACATCAGACGAGCACGTGGATAACTTCTGTTATCCATAAGTATGCCACGAACTTTCTTTAAGAACTTTCTTACACCAGGCGCTGCCGCAGCTTCATTTAGACCAAAAATTGTTCTCAATGTTCTCACTGTTTCTGCAAAACAGCATTCACTTTGGAAATACAGGGTTTGTCCGGAAAGTAATGTCAGTGAATTTTTTTCCCGAGACCGTACGCGCCAGCCCGCGCTTTACGTGCTGGGATTGTGTTGGGGGGATCTGACAACAAGATCCAACAAGCGTCAGTTGGCTACCGGTCGTTGTAGCGGTCGCATCACTCGTTCTTTGAGAGTCGTTACAGTGACCCGCTGCAAGAAAATATGCAACGTTCGCTTGAGCAACGGATGGCGATCAAGTTTTGTGTGAAACTGGAGAAGAGTGCTGCGGAAACCATTCCAATGTTGAAGAAGGCTTTCGGCGTCGATTGTCTGTCGGACAGGTACATTTTCCGGTGGCACAAGGCCTTCGCAGAAGGTCGGGAAGAGAACCGCGCTGGACGGCCATCAACCTCCAGTCCCGACGACAATGTGAAACGTGTGCGTGACTTGTTGAACACTGACCGTCGTCTAAGTGTCCGTTTAATTTCTGAAACATTAGACATTACAAAAACCATTGTTCACGAAATTGTGTCGGAGTCTTTAGGAATGAGGAAGGTGTGCGCGAAGCTCGTGCCAAAAGTGCTAACGGACGATCAAAAAGCGAGGCGCGTCGAAACCTGCCAAGAACTTTTGGACACCTGCGGAGACAACCCCGCTTTCCTTAATGACGTCATTACCGGGGACGAAAGTTGGGTCTTTGAATACGATCCGGAGACGAAGAGGCAAAGTTCGGAATGGCACATGTCGAACTCCCCTCGCCCCAAGAAGGCCAGGATGTCCAGGTCAAAGATCAAGACAATGCTGATTGTCTTTTTTGATTGCCGGGGATTGGTCCATCATGAGTTCGTTCCGCAGGGGACAACAGTAACCGGAAAGTTTTACGTCGAGGTGCTGAAGCGGCTGAAACGCAGGGCGAATCGCGTCCGCCCAGACATCTCAAAATTCTGGAAGCTTCACCACGACAATGCGTCTTCGCACACCTGCTTCCTCGTGGCCGATTACCTCGTCAAGGCAGGCATCACCGTTGTTCCCCAGCCTCCCTACAGCCCCGATGTGGCCTCCCCAGACTTTTTTTCTGTTTCCGCGCCTCAAAACCCCAATGAAAGGACAGAGCAACATTTTGGGTCGGTGAAAAACATTCAGAAGGCTTGCACCGACGCTTTAAAGGCGATTCCGGAAAACGACTACCGTGCGGCTTTCGATGCGTGGAAGACCCGCTGGAACCGATGTGTGGACGCAGGAGGAATGTATTTTGAAAGTTTCTAAAGATTTGTATAAGACATAGAACCAATAAAAACCATTTTTCAAAGCTCATTCAAAGCTTTTATTTCATCGTTTTAATTAAACAGTTAAAGAGACAAATTAACATCAATAATGGAAAATGTATCTAGAAAACAGTTACAAGCGTTTTTAATAGTCATTAAAACACTGGGAGCTTGTTACCCCTAAACATATAAGTGCAAGAATATGCATATATGCATGTACATACACAGTGCGTCCCTTAAGTTTTAAGACTATGGCTGCAGAACATACAAAAAAATTGCAAACATTTTTTCAACAAATTTTTTATTCAAAGTAGTTCCCATTACATTGTAGACCCCTATTAGCACGTTCTTCCAGCTTTCCCATAGCCCGTGAAAAATCTTCTTTTGGAATCATGTTTAATTTGCTCGTCACAGACTCTTGAATTTCTTCAATCGAAGCAAAATGGTCTCCTTTCAACTCCATCTTCAGCTTTGGGAATAGAAAATAGTCGGGGGGACTCAAATCTGGCGAGTGCGGGGAGCGGTTGAGCACCGGAACCATTTTTCTGGCCAAAAACTGGGTGTTGATTGCAGCGGTGTGAGCTGGCGCATTGTCGTGCAACAGGGACAATGATCGATCTTTCCACAAGTTCGGCCTAACACGTGCAATCCTTTTACAGTGCCTCAAAGCAGAGAGTTGCCAATTGCTGCGCGCTGATTGGCCCGTGGATGTTTCTCTTAGGTCGGCGTGTATTCGAACAGAATTTATTCGCCACACGTTGTTCGGAATTTTTTTGCATATCAAAATTATGACGGCGCAAATAATTCGATTGACTTGAAATATGGTATGGTGGGAGAGGAAAGTTGTACCAACAACCTCCTAAAATTTCGTGAAGATAGCGCTAGTAGTATTAGTTGTAGAAGCACAGTCCTAAAACTTATGGGACACACTGTGTATGTTGTTTAATTTAAGAAAGAAGTATCTAATGGTGCACAGTATAAGCTTTTTTTCGATTTAGTTTCGAATTAACTGCGTCGTTTACTTATTAAAGCAATTTTGTACGCTACACTTGCTTGTCAGTTTCACCTAACTTCGGTTACCTCGGAGTAGGTATAATTTTTGTTGCTGCTCCTCCCTTTTAGTGCATGAAAAACCCAACATACTAGTAATTACTTCATACGGCTCTTACGCGGAGTATTTCGAATTGAAGATAATGTTATTTCTAAAAAAAAACGCCATAATTAATTGTTTTTTCCACACACAAGTATCTACCTACCTATACACTTGCTCTGATATTGTGCTCGTCTTCGGTTTGCCGGCCGTGCATAAACAATACTATTAAATTAACGCCTCTTTCGTTTGTAATTAGAGTTATTGCACAGGGACTCGTTAATTACTTTAACGTACAATTAGTATTATATTATTGCAATTTATTTCAATTTTTTATATGGATTAATTGTATAATGCAATTATGTGCGTGGAAGATGGATGCGATTCTATTAGAATCTTAATCATTGATTGGAAAAATTATTATTAGCAAATATGATTTAAAATGTGCTATTTAATTGGTTGAACTTGGAATTTTAATCAAGCAACTGGAACAATAATTTATCACTATACATTCTTTTTCTGTTAGATAAAATATACAAGTTATGTTCACTGTAAATATGTACTGACACAATTGAAATAGTGGTATTAAATCGTAGGTGTAATACAGATGTGTCTGAAAACATTATTAGGGTGAGGTCGGTCAAGGTCTTGTATTCAACAAATTTTGTCGAATTGCTATTTAATATAACAAAAAACGTCAATTAGGGGTTCAATCATTTTTTTCGTAGGTTGAGGGCAGTTGAGACCCTTGACAATTTATTACAATACATCTAGAATAGCGTTCTCCGCGAATTGCGCACAATGAATATACTACGATTTAGCACGACCATACCCGAGAAATATTACTCAGGTTACTTAGGAGTTACCAGCGATATGTACAATCGGCGACAGAAGTATTTCAAGTAAGTATAATTTACCTATCTCTCGTTTATTACCCTAACTTATACGAGGAGTACTTTTAAATATTGACTCACTTAAATTATTACCCATACCTTTAACCCGAGATCACGGTATATCACCACATAAAATACAGTTTGAAGCGAAGTTTACTTCCTTTCCTGCGTAGGCGTTTTGTCCTGGAACTGTTCCGTGGACTCTTCAGTAACGCTGATCAGTTCCTGCCTGGACGCCAAGTGTTGATGTTAATTTGGCATTTATGGTTATCGTTCTCAAACGTGTGTCGGCAAGACGTGAACTTGTGGCACAGATTTGTGGGGCCGGTGACGGTAGGAAGTTTTTGACCAAGAAGGCCATTAAAAAACATTTAGGTTACTATTATTTGTTACCTTTCTTCTTGTTCTATATATAATAAAAAAACGTGGTTTTCTTTTTATTCTGTAAACATAATAACAGTAGCGGTACTTCTTACCGATAGTCTCAAACAGCGTTAAATTTATGAACGTCTCGGTTAATTCATATTAGGTCTGAATTTGAGAATCTCATTAAATATCGCAATTACTGCGACATACACTCATATCACGAAATACCCACAAATAAGTAATTGTGCACCAGAATGTACATCTTGAAGCAGAACAGAAATGAGCTCCAGACACAATTCCAGATTTTGTCTACTACGCATTCCGGGGCCAGGGGCAAACCTACTTTTGGTGCACTGTACTTAACATAGAACTGTTATTCATATGAGAACTTCATATTTTTATTTATTTATAGTTTAAAAACTTTTAGCTTTTACAAAGTCATGTAAAATTACTTAAATAGTATATAGAACATTTTGAATAACGTCTGTAAAAATCAGATAATCCAGGACTACTTTAAGAAGGTATACTTAATTTGTATTAGTAATGGCACCGCAGCTGAAGTATGTATTGCATATGAAGCATGTACTATGTATATAAAACATTACAGAATTAAATTAAGTAATACTTTCTTTAATTAATTATACTCCTATTATTTACAGTAGGTGTTTGTAATGTTACGTGAATTTTTAAATAATTTTGCAAAGAAATTTAATTCGTATTAAGTTGATATGAAACCGTACGACTTTGATGCATCTTTTCGTGCAAAACTGTATAATTGAATAACTTTGCTACGTAAATTTTAATTTTCCTAAAAAAATTTACTTAACAATAATGGCCAATAAGATGTAAATTGTTAAGGTAACCATTATTTGTTTAAATAATCATATGTTTAAAGACCTACATACATCTTTTTTTTCTCAGAATTTCTAAAGATGTACTTAAACATTTGTATAGTTGTGTTTTTTGTCGATGATCAAATGGTACTTAAACTGGTGGATAAAAAAGTCCAATAAGTTGCAGATATTGCACATTTTGGTGACATTTTACACATACACACACACTACAAACGTTAGTTAAGGAAATAAATTTATTCTTTCTTTTAATAAAATTATATATGTCTACTTACCTTCGCCTACGCTGTTTTAAAGTTGTGAAGAAAAAGTGCATTGACTATAAGATGCCTATTATTTTTCATGGCGCATACTCCCTAAACAAGATCAAAGTTGAGTCTCATAAAAATGATTTAGGAGAAGTGGATAGTTTTATTCGCTCATAAATCAACCATGGAAATTTGTGTTTTCTGTTAGATTCCGTACAATTTATTTTCAGTATGGGTTTACAAGGTAGATTAAAGTGAAAATTTTTACAGACATCTCCCACGTCAAAATAAATCATAAATCTCTGGCAATTACGTCTAAATCTACAAAAGTTGTAATTTTTGAGTTGTTGTTTTCGCATGGCGCGAGGGCATTGCAGCTGGTGCGATATTTTTCACATAGTAGTCGTTCATACAGCGACGGCTTCAGGAGTTAGAGAATTAAGTCTTCTATTTTTGTTACATTTTTGACCTTCTGGAAAAGTAATTCGCAAAAATTATAATATCAATTAATAGCGACTTATGGATTCTTTATCTGGAGTGGCAATACAATTATGGCAAGATATTTATACAGTATACATATAAGTGAAATAAATTATTCGTATAACTAATATACTTAGGGAATTTATAATCTTATATTACAATTTCAAACATGTATCCTTCTAAAGTTTATATAAGAATTATGGTCAAATTGAAATGTGCCTAAGAAAGTTATGTTGGGGTAGCTTTGCTCGATGATTTATGACGGGTTTATTTAGTAGTTTCATATGTATAGCATAACATAGACCCTGTATTTTTAAGTAAGTATTTAAAATACAAGAAACTTAGAACTAAAATATTTTAGTAACTCATCAAACGCTTTATCTGTGTATATTGTTACAATAAGACAATAAAAATAATTATTTATAATGTATGTAATTACTACTACTAATAGTACTACTATTACTAGTAAAGCCGGCAGATCCGGGCGGCGGGCCATAATCGTATGCGCCATACTACTTACTACTTGTATGTGCAAAAACAAAATTCATGAAAACAATACACTGTTGCAATTTAGAAAGAGATGGGTTAAACTTACCCTATTATTTACGTTGGGATGTGTGAAAATTTTGTGGGCCGCCGTGCTGTTTAGGCGGCTTTAATTACTAGTACTAATTATTTACTGTGCTGAACCTGAACTAATATGATACATTATGAAGATGTCAACCAAAATAGCTTGAATCTAATATAAACACAATATTGACGTGGTTTAAAAAGTATACTTTTTGTTATAATAATTTTTGTGTATAGTAATGATTAATGGCAATGGATTTTATAAATATTCATAAAACCTAATTTTGCTAGCCCCAGTGGTATCTCTTGTCGAGTAATAGTTCTGAATAGACCTTGAAGAAAATTACCCCTTTTGATGAAAATATAAACTACCAAAGAAGTAATTGGCCAAATTTACTAACGACCGTAATCTAGACAAATAGGGGAGAATGAAATAGTGCTGCAGTATTTCAGCAGATTATTCATTCGGCATATAGCAACGATGTTTTTTATATTTTGATTCCTCGTCCTGCTTCTCACCAGACGATTGCAATTTGGAATAAATTACTGTTATTAAAAAAGTGAAGCTGAATATAGTGATTAGATAATTTGATATAAGTAAATAGTTTGATAATTTGATAGTGTCAGTATAGTAAGGCAATTACATGTACTAAATTATGAAAATTATTTGGGTAAATTGCGGAAAAGATAATAAATTTTTTATTATTATTAAACAAACCCTAACGCACCTACGTTGCTTATAAAAAGTCATCGAAGCGCCTAGTTTATTTATGCGTTTATTTTCTACATGAGAAATATTTAAGCTGTTACATTGTTAATTTTTCACTAAATGGTCTTTAAATAATTACACTTTTCCAGTGTATGTTTTGGGCGATCACAGTAACATCTAATAGTCATGTAAGCGTTGAAAGATTCCTTGTTGGAAGTACAATAAAGACAGAATGGTCATATGCAGTCCATTCGCATCAGTTAAAAAAAGGATACGAGGTGTGTAAATTAAGTAATGAGAATGATTTTTTAAATTTTTTTTAATCGAATAGAATTACAATTCAGTATTGGCCTGCTTCAAAATAACTTCCTTGGGAAGTCACACAACGCTGGAGATGGTTCTTCCATTTGGTCGGTTACAGCCATTTGAATGTTTTCTATGATCCCAAAATGGACGTCCCTCGAGGTGATTTGCAATCTCGGGAAGGGAAAAAGTCAAGAGGACTCAAGTCAGGCGAATAAGGAGGCTGAGGAGCCACAGGAATGTTTTTACTGGCAAAAAACTCGTTTACTGAAATGGCTGTGTGACAGGGCGCATTGTCGTGATGCAACATCCAGTTGTTCTTGATGTTTGGTCTCATACGCATGACTCTGTTTCGATGTTTCTTAATTTGTCTCTCGAAAATCGAGGAGTCGGACAGTCTATTTAAGACTGGATCAGCTCTATGATTAGAGACAGGATAATAACAAGCTCCATTGGCAATGTAACCAGAGGGATAGTGGCTGCCAAGGGCGTACTGTCGCCTCTTCTGTGGGAACTAGAACAAGGAGGCACACATGCGCAAGGATATGCGGACGACTATTGGATCACTATTCTAGTCAGTGGGAGGTTTGCAGGGGTTATATCCGATCTCATGCAACGTGCCCTGAGAATAGTAGAAAGATGGTGCATGAAAGAGGGGCTAAGCCTTAACCCCTCAAAGACAACCATAATAGCCTTCACAAAAAGGAGAAACCTTCAATTCGAACTTTGGGGCTATAACAATGGAACCAAAAAGAAGTGACAGACGCTCCATTAGAAACTGTCCTTAAATTTCTTAAGGAAACAGGACTAATGGAATGACTAGACAATGGGGGCACAATAAGTATCGGCTTAAGCGCATAGGGCATGCACCTGTCCCATACGTAATCGTAATCGTAATCGTTCTCAAGAACCTCTTTGTAATTGTGTTGATTTACTATTTGGCCCGGTGCCACCAACTTTTTGTGGACATTTGCTGGCTATCAAAAAAAGCAAATTAGCATGCATTTGATATTCGACTTGCTCATTCTTCCTTTTTTGAGTCTTGGAGAACTTGAAGTGTGTCATTCCATGCTTTGGAGTTTCCGGGTCGTACTCAAACACCCAAGGCTCATCACCAGTAATGACACATTCCATAAAATGGGGATCATTTTCAATCGATTCCAAAGAGTCAAGACACCTTTCTCCCCTAATGTCTTTTATTTTGTTTTGTCTCTCATAATGTTTATTCCTTCGAAAGGTTTTTTGGAACCATTTTTGCGCAGATTTTTCTCATCCCCAATTTGTTAGGCAAAATTTGATGAACAGTGTTGTGATTCAAATTTAACTCTTTCTCAATTATTTTTATCGTCAACCGACGATCTGAACGCATAAGATGCCGTATTCTTTCGACATTTTCATCGGTTCTTAAAGATGAAGGCCTTCCACTGCGTGGTTCATCTTGAATCGACTCTCTTCCTTCTGAGACTGCCTTAAACCACCGAAAAATCTGGGTTCTTGAAAAAACACTATCTGCATAGGCGTGTTGAAGTTTTGCAAAAGTATCAGTTGCGCTGTATCCAAGTCTGAAGTAAACCCTGATAGCACACGATAGTCACTCATTTTTACTAAAGAAAACCGGTTTACGAAAACAATCACAAAGAACAAACAAATGACTAACAAGTCATTTGGAGCGCATAATTTTAGGAGCATTATTCGTTTCCAAAATATCAAGAGTATAACGAAAGTAAAATATTTGGAGCGCAAAAGTATCTATTACATTTTGTTTGTTAAAGTTAAACCATAATTAATAAATTGACATGTGCAGCAATATGTCTGCGTTTTAAAAGCTGTCGCTATTGTTTTATTTATTTATTTAATTTTTATAACTTGTACAGTTCTCTCTTGTTGGCACAATGACAGTTTAGTTCATGTGGCATAATTAGTAGTTTGTGGCAAACCTACCCTAATACTCGACTACAACATCCGGACGAATTGTCTGATACAACTCAATAAAGGACATAAAGTACTATAATGAAGAGACAAACTATTTTGTGTCGACGTGGATATAGCATCAGACCACGATGTAAGCGGCGAGGGTGCATTGACGCAGGGCTTCCTCAGCTTCGGTGCGATCACATTAAATGTATAGGTTTGTTTTATATAGAGGTTAGGTTAGGTTATATCGATGTATCGACCGGGAGAAGACAGGCATCTTCGGCATTTTCATACCCTTCTTTCTGACGATTATTTCAGAGAATTTGTCCGGATTATTATTACATACTATTATTGTGTATTATATTTTCTGTGAAGCTATCAGCTAATCTGTTTCGATATTTTTAAATTCGTCTATCGTTAGTGGGTATGATGTCGCACACAGAGTGCCACAAAGTCTGGAGCCGTCACTGTTGCGCTACAGCGCTATTTGCGTGCGTCCGTTACTAAATTTATGTTTGCGAGATGCGTGGCTCCTCCATCCACCCAGGTGTAGTTGTGACATGTTATGTAAAACATTTGCGTCGCCGTTTTTGCCAATGTCCCTCCGCCACATACATCAAACAATAATGTTCCGGTTAGTCTTTGTCGCTTCCCACGCCAACTACGACGTCGTCACCGTTGATTTTACCCGACGTGTGTAATTTGTAGGTGTGTTCCAGACGGTTCCCGCCAGTACTGAAAAAATCCCCTGAGCTGCCGCAGCTGACAACTCTATTTTCACTCACCTGGTTTATATAAATTACCGTCATTATGTTAGATTAACATCTTTGTTTTATTTAAGTTATTAAGTGCCAAGATCATTTCGGTGTGGGTTTATCTATCGCTATTAGTCTAATAGTGTTCCTGAAAGTGCCCACAGAGATACGCCCGGAATGACGTTAATATGTTTATTTCGTCGTATCGCCTCTAAAATAAATTATTTTAATTATTTTATTTTGAGCTATCTATTACCTCATATTTAACTTGTTGTTAGCGGTACGTTGTTGTTAGACTAGGTTATAGCTTAGAAGATCCTCAAACCGTGGAGGAAAATTTTAATTTTTTCTCTAATCTACTGTCTTCTTTACCATTTTAACAATCTTAATTTTATTTTGATCTTCATTGAACATATTTATTATCTTTAACCAAGAGATGGTGAACCAATTGGTAAGGAAGTTCACCAATATTTTATTTTGATAAAAGATGAAGTTAGTACTTTTTCTTCCACGGATATGTTTGATGTTCTTTGGTAAACACCTTATAACAACCTCTCTTTAAAACGGTTTAAATTTCTTATGCTTGTTTTACGGTTACCTTCCGTATGCTTGTTTAAGAATATAGTACTTCCCACCTTATCTACTTATGTACAAAGAAAACAGTTCAAAAAGTCCAAATCATCCTAAGTAGTATGATAGGCGGTCAAAAATAAATAAGATTTTGTTTAATAGCAAGACATTTAGCCTATAAAAAAATATAAGTTTATTATTTTAGAATATTAAAATATAATGGAAAAATCCTCCGAGAGCAATTGTTATATTACATATACTTGTATTATGTATGTAAGCGAAAACATCATGGGTATTTTCCTAAATTAAATTTGACGGACTCAGAAAATGCTTGTCACGGTGGAACAAGTGACATACTATGTATATTTTCTCTACAGATACGTATAGATATATAGATACTTGGTTTGAAATTTGCAGCATCTGAGATGCGCAGGAATTAAGAAACTAAAGACTCGAAATTTTGTCAAATATTTATTTTTATCAACAAAATACATTTCAATAACAACAAGATTTTTAACTGCAATCAGACGTAATTTTTCGTGCAATTTGCAGTTTGCAGTTGCGTTTTGTTTTTTGTTTATTATTACGTTTTCTTCAAATAACGGAGATATCGCCACTTGCCAGTTATTCTCATTGGTATAGATATTCTCAATTCTGTTTTTACTAGTGGCATGCCCAGAAAGTTTCATTTTGAGGTAGTGGGGTTTATTTTACATAGTTATCGCAAGATGAGGGGAGTACAACAAAAGACCTGTTTTTTTTTTTAAACCTGCTGCATTTTATATTTTACATTTCCACACCCTAAACTAAATTACACGTCTCTAGATAAAGATTGACATATTTTATAATATTTGATATAGAAATTTGTATGCCACAATTTTACAAGTAATATACCGGCAGTCAAGGGGCGTAGCCAGTATTTTTTCTTTGGGGGGGGGGGGCGTCCAATGCAGATTGCGATCGCCGCCATCGCCCCCCCCTGGCTACCTATATTTTTTTGAAAAAAAAAATATTTTGTAACAAATCGAAAAATCTCTCCTTATGTTTGTTTCTAGATTATGAAAAAAATGGGTGTTCTACAGTTTTTTTTGATTTTTTTTTTCGCAAACTTTGCTGACGGTTTTTTTCCCAATAAATCCTTTCTGTGAGAGGTGTATAGTCATCACCTAAAAAAGTGGGTCCCATGCGTCGTTTTCAAGATATGGCTAACTGAAATATCACCAACCGCCACTGATTTACAAGAAGTATTTTGAAATTTTCATTATGAAGTAAATAACCCACATTGTATTTTAAGCGGCGATTGTTACGTCTAAAAATAATCTATTTTAATATAGTTTAGCAACCAGTACCATGTAAGTGGATAAAATCGAATCAAATAAAGTGCACTTTTTTGCAGTCAATCATAACTTACACTGCCAAACTACTATTAAATAACTATTAGATGTTACTGTATTATTATTTATACCAGCTATCAGATGACTGACGTGATGGCACCTGTCAATCAAGTGTTCATTAAAAATCTACCAATACTAATTGATAGGCAATGAACTATTTATTCCGCTATGATATATTTTGAGTCCAAAAATTTTCCACCTGAAATAAAATATTCTTTTTCCTGTAATACCCAATAATCTAGTTTTTTATTTTATTTTTTTTATTTTATTTTGATATCCCTCGTTAAGTAGGTATTCAATAAATAATGACTGTTTTTAATAAATAATGATTAGCTTTAAGACAGATTAGATTTAGATCTAGTTGTGAGAAGACATTTTGAACATTGTAGAAGGTGACCGATTTCCGGAAAATTATACGTTAAACCTAGCGTAACCAAAAACGGTCGATAACTGGTCGATCTATCTCAGATAGGAAGTCCGAGGAAGACGAAACAACCGTTCATCTTCGTGGTGGCCCCGTTCCTTTATTGCCGTCTCGTTAACGCGACCATTCAGTGATATTTACTTAAACAATTACGTGAAATGCACCATGTAGATTTTTAATTTGTCCGCAAATAGGAAGTGTAACAATTTTATTTTTTTTTAATGAGTCGAAGGAGCTGCTAAGAGTAAGTGTTGGGTTTACAGATTTAGATGTTCGGTATTTAGTCTACTTAATAATAATAAGCGATAATGGCTGTATATGACGTAAGGATACCACTACAGATTATATAAAATAGAGCCAGGTAAAGAGAGATAATTGCTAATTCTGTTTATGACGAAAATTTTTATTAAAAAAATATATCTAACTTGAAATACGCAAAATGTCCACGCAAATGCCCATAAAATCCACGTCGCTTACCATCACATATACTCGACAGGAGAGAGTAGGGTAAAATGGGAAGTCTTGAGACTCAGGTACGTGTTAAAGAAATTGAAAAGAGATAAGCGTTTTTTTTTAAGCAACGTTCTACTTGTGATATGGACTTTCTCCCCAGTGAGTCATTCCTATAGTTATTATTAGGGTCCGGAAATATGTCCGGCAATGCAGAGCTCGTTACTGTAAGACTCTATGATAAATTAAGGTATAAACTGTGTTTTTTAAACGCCTTGAACATTATACACGGTGGAGACTTTAACTGGAATATATTCGCTAGCGGGGTGGTGAATGATTTTTCAAAAAAATTCCCGAGACACATCAACTTTTAAATGTATTTACCTACATTTTGCAAGTAATATGAAAAATATAGCCCTTCAGGGGTGGCTGAAACCACCCTCGACATGATTTTTTCAAATGCAACCCTATGGCTTGTGACCCCTCATTGTAAATCTGGTGGAAAGAGGAATCCAACGCACTGATCAAATTTTAATTTTTAGTATGTTTGTAGGGTTGCATACAATTAAAACAATTTAAAAAATTAAATTTATTTTCAACGTAACAATTGTTCAAAATGTGCACCATTCACTTGTTGGCAGCATCCCAGTCTGTGGTAGGTTTTGTCCCTTACATTATGCAACATTTGCGGTGTTATTTTTCCGATTTCCTCTCTTATCCTTTCCTGCAGATCTGCTATGTTGTTGGGTTTCTGAATGTAAACCCTACTTTTAAGATGTCCCCACAAAAAGAAATCCAGTGGTGTAAGATCTGGAGATCTTGCTGGCCACTCAATATTACCTCGCCTCCCAATCCACCTACCGGGAAAAATTCTGTCCAGATACTGACGAACAATGGCAGCATAGTGTGGTGGGGCCCCATCTTGCTGAAACCATAACCTCTCGTCGGTCAAGTTGGGGTTTAAGGGGTTTGGAAATAAATGACATAGCATTGGCATTAGTTCGTGCTGGAGTAAACGCAAGTATCTTGCTCCATTAAGAGTGTCATCAAAGAAAAATGGTCCTACAATTCTATCTTGTATTATTCCGGCCCACACATTAGTTTTCTGTGGGCGCTGAGTATGAAGTTCCCTCATCCAATGGGGGTTCTCTTCAGCCCAGTAACGACAATTTTGGCGATTTACGTGCCCATTTAATGTAAAGTAGCCTCGTCAGAGAAAACTATCCACTCTAAAGATAACTGGTTTTGATCAATACAAGTCATCAATAAATCGCAAAATTCCACTAGTCGATCTGGATCATCTTCAAGTAGCTCTTGAACAGCTTGAATTTTATATGGGCGTTTTTTCTCATATTTAATTATTTTTAAAACTGTTTTGTGATTGAGATTACTATCACGGGCCAGTTGACGGGCTGGAGTGATTGGATTTTCTTCTAGAGCAAGCAACAAATTCAACTTCGTGTCGTCATCAACAACAGCCTGCCTCTTACTCGGTACTTTCCTGACATGACCCATCTCTCGATATTGTGCCTCAATTTTACTAATGGTACCTTGATTTAGTGGTGGCAAGTCAGGATGCGTTTCTCGAAACAAGCGAACAACTTCGCATTGAGTTCGCGCCCTATCACCATATCCAATCATCATCAAAATTTCGATTTTTAGTGATTCAGTTAAATAAGACATTTTCACCAATTTGAATATTGATTGAAATAACACTTCGTTTCAAACTCTGAATACAGCATACAAACTAAATTACTCATTGCGGCCGTGTAAAAACACTAGCAAAAAATAACAAATATCAGTTGTGGCAAAAAATTGCTTGGAATTTTTTGTGGGGACATATGAAAAGTAAGGTTTACATTCCAAAACTAAATAACACACATTTTGAGTACGAAATTGTTGCGTTAAAAATAAATTAAACTATAAAATTACGTTTTAATTGTATGCAACCCTCAAACATACTAAAAATTAAAATGTGATCAGTGCGTTGGATTCCTCTTTCCACCAGCTTTACAATGAGGGGTCACGAGCCATAGGGTTGCATTTGAAAAAATCATGTCGAGGGTGGTTTCAGCCACCCCTGAAGGGCTATATTTTTTATATTACTTGCAAAATTTAGGTAAATACATTTAAAAGTTGACGTGTCTCGGGAATTTTTTTGAAAAATCATTCACCACCCCGCTAGCGAATATATTCCAGTTAAAGTCTCCACCGTGTATACTTGTACGCATGCATTTCTTTCCGGTGCAACATACGGCATTGACCCCTTCCCCAAAACGCTCCAGAACCCGCGTATACGCAGTATTACGCTATCCCCAGTCGCACTCTCGCTACATTTTTTTCAGGTGTGCTGTAATAACAGCGAACACGCTTTTTTATATAGTATTTTGCCAATTTATCTAGCTTATAGGAAACCACGGTTGTTTGTATTATAATCTCAATGTCTAGAAAATACGATTTGCACACTTGGGGGGGGGGGTGGATAAAGTTGCGTACATAACAGTATGTATCAGTTTTCCATGCCAAAGGCATGAAATGGTCAAGAAAATTATAAAGTAGTCCGATGGTTTTAAAATTTTGCACACGCACACGTTTTAATTCTGAGCAACTTTTTTTAATACATTTTTTCGTATCTTGCACGAAAAAGGTACTGTACGAGTACTGAAAGAACAAGTACAAAAAGAGGTACCTCTTTATGTACAAGTACAGAAAGAGGTACTGTAGTGTAAAAGGTACTGAAAATAGGTTTTCTGATTTAGTGTGATTTTGAAAACAAAAATATGGTAAAAATTATTCTCTACACAAGCAGGGCTCATCCTCAAAAGGACAAATTTCAACTCCAATTTGTTTTCTTTTATAGTCAGATATCGTCAACTCCATTTGGGTATATCCTGTATTTGCGTATCTCCTAAATTTGCTTTGGGATACCTCAGATAAGCTTAAATTCACGTTTGGCATGTCATAAACCCACTGTAGTGTTACATATCGAGACGCTTTTAATTTTTCGCTTCATATGGGGGTCGTCCTACCACTGTCGTGTTCTTCTCGCCCGAAGCAAAAGCGCAATCACACAAGTAGTTTCAAAACATCCATTGAAACACTGTTTTAATTTGACGATTTATCTATCGCAGTGTGTGCACTTAGGCTTAGGGGCTGCAGTCGCAATAATAAATAGGTAGGGTAATTCGAGGATAGATGGCCCACATTTTTTATTTTTGTCTAAACTCTTATATATACAAAACTAAACTCATGGTTTATTTTTTTTGACATCTTTATTAACTTATTAATTATTATTAACTAACAAAAAGCTATAAAACTACAAAACACAGATATTATAAAAAAAAATCTAAAATGTGACAAAAACCATCTAACCTGCAATGCCGAGGTGAGATGGCGCAATAAAAAAATTTGAAAAAAATAAGGTTATAGGAGTTATAGGTAGGTGTTTTCTGGTAATCTAAAATATTATTTCTTTTTACACACAACAATACCACAATCATGGCAAAAATTGGCAAATTTAGAACATGAATCGTGAAACCATTTGGAACAGTGCAAGCACTGTACCCAGTCGTCAGATTTTGTTGTTTGAGAATAGACTTCCCCACAACCAGTGCAAGCCTCATCATCAGCGTCCATATCATCTAATGAGTCACGCAGTGACACCGATCCCTGATCATCATCTGAAGAGGTTTCGTCATTATTGTTAATGTTTTTTTGGATTTTTATCTTGATGACTTTAGGTTGCTTCGTAACTGTCTCTGTTTTTTTTCTCTCTCTTTGTGTTCTCTTGGTTGCTTTATTTTTTTTCTCCACAATTGTCTGGCTTTCAGTTAAAATTTCTGCTAAATGTTTACCTCTTCGTCGAACCGAATTCATGGAAGCAGAAACAACTGGAACGGGGGGAGATGTTATCCAGCATTTTTCCGGGAGTACACTTCTCAGGAGTTTTTTTATTAGGAGATTCAGCACGAGGTTCATGTTGTTCTTCCATTCCAACTTCATTTTGTTCTTCCATTGCAGCTTCATTTTGTACTTCCATTGCAGCTTCATTTTGCACTTCCATTGCAGCTTCATTTTGTACTTCAGTCTCATGAATATCTACATTGGCATGTTCAGTTAAAAATGCATAATCAGGAATAGCAAGTGGGTTAAATGGCACGATACCTGTAGCTCTAAATGCTGATGCTGCATTATTAACAGTCGCAGATTTGTTCCACGCGTCACCAAGCAATTGACCAAATTGTAGCCTAGTAAGCTTTCTCCCGGGGTTATTCTTAATGTATAAATTGCACGCTGAATAATAATTTAATTTCAGGGATTTAAAGAAACTCCTATCTAGCGGTTGCAAAAACTGCGTCGTGTGGCTAGGCAAACAAAGCAAAATAATATCATGTTCCACACAATATTCTAACATTTCAACGTTACTACAATGTGATGCGTGACCATCAAGTAATAACAACACTACTCCTATAGGCTTTCTGGGAACGAACTGATCTCTAAGCCATTGAAAAAATATTTCGCTGTTGACGTAAGCAGATTTTTGAGACATATAAACCAAGGACCCTGGAGGCATACCGTCTTCAAACTCAGACTTTTTATTTTTTTCCTTTCATGACACAGGTGGGAGGAATAAATACGCCCTCAGCATTGCAACAAGATATCACTGTGATTGTTTCTCCCTTTTCCCCTGAACTGATACCTGCTATGTTCTTAGAACCTTTCTTTGCTATGACATGTCCTGGTTTATTATTGAGTTGTAACCCGGTCTCATCCATATTGAAGATGTGACCAGGTTTTCCTATCAGACTATTTTCCGTAATAATTTGTTCTAACAACTTAAAATATCCGTCAACGTCTTTTCTGTTCATACCCAAGGCTCGATTAATCGAAACGCCTTCTGCTTTCCGAACTGATAACGTTGGATTTCTTTGCATTAACAATTGAAGCCATGGAAAACCTGCAAATCCTGACTCCTTGTTAAACCGATGTTTGATACCTAATTGTTCGGCTAATTTAAACGCCATAGCTCGCACGTCGGTTCGAGTAGGGGCGAATCCATTTTTCTGAAGCTTTATAATATGTTTTACTATTTTGGCTTCAACATCATCGCCTAACGTTGAGCTTGGTCCGAGGGGACCTTTTCTTGTGTTATTTTTTTTATTTTCTTCTCCCGTAAAGTTGTTGCTGGTACTCCAAACGCTCTAGCGGCTTCGTTTACCCCTAAACGATTTTCATTAACGGCTTTAATGGCTTTTGATAATTGTTGTTCCGTCCAGCTAGCTCGGGAACACGCCCCTGTCCGTTTATATCTTGTAGGCATCCTGAAAAAAAAATAATAATAATGAGCCATCTCACCTCAGTTGTAAGCGAACCATCTATCCTTAACCCATAAGGAGAGATGGCGCACTCGAATAGCAAAAAGCGCTTGGAAGATTGACAATTTTGAGGTTAAGTAATGAAAACTGAATGTTTTTACTTACCTGTAATGCTAACGTGATTGAAATTATTAATAAACTGTGTGTTCAGTAACACATGGAAGACAGAGTACAAGAAACTTTTGGTCTAATCGAATGCCGGTATCAGTTATAACTTATTACGGCATTATTCGGTAAACACTGGCGCTACGGCACGTGGTTGTGTATGAACTAAGGCGTATCGGTGCTCCCGCACTCAGCTGTGATTCTCGCGGTTGCGTAGTAAGACCACTGCGCCATCTCACCTTCTGCACCATCTATCCTCGATTTACCCTAAAGGTCGATTCTCACTAGCCGTGCAAGGAAACGGATCGGCAACGGCACGGCACATGCTCGGTATGGGCAAGGTTTTCTGAGTCAATTCACACTGCGACAGGCTTGGTGCAGGCACACGAAGGTTTAGTAGGTTGTAGCTTTGTGAAAAGCGATGTTTGCGACTTCCACCTTAATAAAAATTGCTCTAATATTAGACGAAGAACAAGAAGATATGAAAAAACATTGCAGAAAGAGAAAAAGACGTTTTTTGGGTGCATAAAATGCTAAAGAAAAGCAAGGAAGAAGGCGAATTTGCAACGTTGCACACAGAACTTGTAGATATACACTTACTTACCTTGTTGTAATTTCTCACTAGTTTTGTTCCATAACGTGTTTTTGTACAGACTGTCAGACTGTCAGTATTTTTTGTGACAGAAATCATAAAGAGCCTCATTTTCTCGGATATATTCAATAAGAATTTCATCTTTTTCCGATGAAAAAAGTGGGCCTCTGCTGACGCTTCATCCTCTCTTGTTACTATGAAACTGAACTAACTAACCCTTTGATTGCCGATTGACTGCCAGGAACGTATTCACACTTGTCGGGACATGCACGGCACATGCCCAAATATTGTTTCGGATGAACGCAGCGTGCAACGGCCGGCCGTCACTTGCCGAGACGTGGCGCGTATAGTGTGAATTAAACCTGGCGAAATCCATAAGATTCAATGATAAAGATATTTTGCCGAGTCGATGCCTTGCCTGTGCCGTGCACGTGCCTTGCATGAAAGTGAGAATCGGCTAATTATCGCGACTGCAGCCAATCGATATTTACAAGAAACTAACCGTCGAGGTAATTAATGGGCAATGTAAAGTTATTTTACGTGATTATAAACATATTTGATTGTCTCCTGGCGTCTAACAAATTTCCAACCCGGCGAAATGTTTTTCAGTGGAGGCTACTGATTCCGTTTTCAGCGTCTGTTTCGTTCGCCCTCGCCCTCGAATCCACCCCGCGTCACCCGCCTGAAGGTCACAGGAGCGTGCAAGGTCGATAAAAGGGCCGTGGCCGCAGTTGACACGTGCCGGGTGTCGGCAGGGCTCACAGCGGAGAGCGCCGACCTTGACATTAGAACGCGGGCAACCCAGACCGCGGCGGCTTGTGTTGGGATCGATGCAGCAGCAAGTGACTGACTGCACTCTCCCGTATTCGCTTGCGGATCACTTTCTTCCACTTGTTTACGCTTCGTCGTTAGTCGCTAGTCGTTAACGACGCGACGACGTTTCGGCCATTTATTCTAATTACCTATTATTAATTGCATATATACATGATGATGATGATTAAAGATTAGAACGAAATGTACTCGATGCAACTTTTAAGTATGTAAGTGTATGAAGATAATATCGCGGTGTTGATTACCTACATATATATGCTTACCGCATGTGCTTGTTTTAGTGCTACAGTACTTTAAAAGCGGTGTTTAAGTGTCTTTAAATACGGGTATAATAATCGGTACTACCAAGTACGTACCTACATATACGGTATGCCTTAAATGTAATCTCAAATAAGTCCATCTACTAAGTGCTTTTGCACTCCTCCCTCAACTCCTTCCGCGTTTACGCACCAATGTCACCATCTCGCTAGGCTAAAGCTCCTCCCATATTATATTTACTCGTGCTCGAATGGCCACCTACAGCTTGGTGTGCCAGAACACTGCGCACACATATTGCAACGAGAGTTAAAAAATCCTACATATATGTACAGGGTGAGTCAAATTTAACGCGACAAACGAAAGGTACGGATAGGGCATGTTATTCTAAGCAAAAAAGTTCTAATAAACATGTGTCCGGAAATGCTTCCTAAGAGCGCTACGGACGTTCAAAGATGGCAGGCCCAAATTGATTTTCTTGCCTTTTATTTCAAAAACTGCTCGAAATGTCCACCGTCATTTTCAATGCAAAGTTGACATCTGCGAATGACTGATTGCGCGGCTGCACGACACTCCGCTAGTGGTATTTCTTGGGCAGCTTGCAAGATCCTCGCTCGGAGACTAGCTTCGTCGTTGACGGGCTCAGCATAAACTTTGCTCTTCATTCTGCCCCAAACATAAAAATCCATAGTGGTTAAGTCCGGGGAACGCGGAGGCCAAGGACGGGGACAGTCTCGACCGCGACCAATCCATCTTCCTGAAAAATGGTTGTGAAGCCATTGCCGCACTAGTAGAGTGTAATGGGCTGGGCAACCGTCTAACTGGAACCACCTGTTTGCTCTATCAATTAGAGGCATGTCATCTAATATTGCTTCAAATTCATTTTCCAGGAAATGAAGAAAGGCCGGACCATTTAGTCTTGGAGGCAAGAAATATGGACCAATGAGTGTATCGTCGCATAACCCCATCCAAACGTTGCACGAAAATTCATGTTGAAAATGTTGTTCTTTTACAGCATGCGGGTTTTCATGGGCCCAAATATGCGCATTATGTTGGTTAAAGATACCACTACGGGTAAAAGTTGCCTCGTCCGTCCAAATCACCTTCCGATAGTAAGAAGCATCGTTTGTTATTTGTTCCAAGAACCACTCTGAAAATTCTCTTCTTCGAGGTAGGTCTTCAGGAAGCAAATTCTGAACTTTCTGCAAATGATAGGGGTGGCGACCATCTGCTTTCAGAGTTCGGTTCACAATGCTCTGGGAATAGCCTAATTGCAAAGAACATCTCCTCGTGCTACTTGAAGGTATTTGATCGCAGTGTTCTAGGATATTTTCTGTTCTTCGATTATTATGAAGGGGTGCAAAAAATACCGTCTGCTCGCGATTTCGAAGAAGTTGTCCCAGTTTCTCTTAATCGTTGAAATGTTCTAGTAAATACCGCTTTGTCGGGCACTCTTCTCATTGGAAATCTTCGGGCGTACTCATTCACAGCAGCGCGCGCATTACCATCACAGTACCCGTAAACAAACACAATATCCGCATATTCACTTGTAGTGTAGGTATTTGGCATGTTTCCGCAATTTACTCATAAACTAGCTTAAAATTAGTGACAAATTGAATTCAATCGACACGTCAAACAAGGCTGTCAAACAAACACTTTCAATTGTTATCAAGGCCTGCTTCTCTTTTTAATTAATAAGGCAGCGGAGTGAATTAATCAGTCATTCGCAGATGTCAACTTTGCATTGAAAATGATGGTGGACATTTCGAGCAGTTTTTGTAAAATTTTAGTTTGTTTTGTTACGTTAAACCAATTATTTTAAGCAGTTTTTGAAATAAAAGGCAAGAAAACCAATTTGGGCCGGCCATCTTTAAACGTCCGTAGCGTTCTTAGGAAGCATTTCCGGACACATGTTTATTAGAACTTTTTTGCTTAGAATAACATGCCCTATCCGTACCTTTCGTTTGTCGCGTTAAGTTTGACTCACCCTGTATAATTCAGATAATTTAGATAGCCACATACAGTGAAGAACCAACATATCTCTGTAAATTTCGATTTAATCTCCAATTTAAACATTTTTAATGTCAACAGCTAAAAAAATGTATTTTTGCACAAGATGAGACATTTTATATCTTTAATTTAAGGTCTACTATAGGTACCTATATTATATAATATTTTTAGGCGGTCAAAAATTATTATTGTATTTATTTTGCAGAAAAACAACGACGGTACTGTCTTCGGCATGCTTCAAAACTGTTTTATTCCTATTTTCATTGAGAAATAAAATTGACTTCGAAATCGACTGACATTGAGAAATAAAATTGAGAAATAAAATTGAGAAATAAAATTGAGTTTAATAAAATATAGGTACAAATTAATACCAGTAAGTTGTTTTTCAATTCTAATTTTCGCACCTGAACGATTGGATGACTTAGTTTCTTGATTTATCCACCCGTAGCACTTCTATATTCGCAGTTTTACCAACTTCACACAACTAAAATCTTCTGGCAGCACAGCACACAGAAGTTTTGTTCTACTGTAAAGTTGTGAAAACTGAGTTGTGTGATGTTGGATCTTAAACGACGAATAGAGAGGTAACTGATAATAACGCTAATGTAATCATTATTGGTATTAATATCACCCCACTATCTTTATGCAGGGCGTCTACTTTTCAATAGGATTGCATTGGGGATTTAGATTAGGGAAGTAATAGCGTTTTTGAGTTTTTTTAGTTCTTTTCCGAAACTAATGAATAGTTTCTGTCTGTTATTGATAACAGAATGAACAGGATATTGTTTTTTCACTAAAATAGTCGCATATGTTGATTAGTTTATATATGTAAACTAACCATATGGTATGTAAACTAACCAAGAATAGTGGGTGAAGTCAAAAGTAAAAACTTTGCGAGTAGCACAAAATAACCAATTCGTTGGCCAGTTTATAAACTAACCCAGGGTCTTTAGGAAAATGGGGTTACGTTTGTTACTTACGTATTGTGACGTTTGTGGTTGTATTTGTTTTTTTGTTTAATGTGATAATTTAATCATGAATCATCACTAACATCAGTAACAGTTTGAACATTTAGTTTCAAAATTACACGAGGAAAAGACACACAACGCAAAATTATGAGTAACGATGAATATCTGTGATGAATACGATGAATTTTTAAAGAAGAATACGTGAAATTGGACTTGTTTCTAGTTCTAGTGATAAAAGTGACTAACTATCACATCTGAAGAACTTATGACTTACAGAAAATAGAATCATTATACGTAATTTATTCATAAAAAATTAAGAAACATTATTTTGTATTTGAATGAATATTACGATGCCGTTAATGTTGCCTATCAAGGAACTCGACACGGAGGATGGCAAGTAACTATTAAAATATTGAACGAAAAGTACTGCAACACAACCGCAGAAATAATACAACGTTTTTATAGAAAATTGTCAGCGGAAAAGGAACAAGGCAAAAGGCATTGTTTGGGCGTTATTTGGCATTGTTGTGTAGCTTTACTTCTGAAAATTTCCAAAGTTGCTTCAAGTAATGGAAAATGTGGATGAAATGGCATGTAGGTATATATTATGTATGTAGATAGGAGAATGGAGGGTATATTAAAGTCACTCTTTTTTGGTACAAACTAAAATTTATTTGTATTCAGTATTAATTGAGTTAATAAACTGCTGTTAAAGGCATGATTAACGATTAAGCACATTACATTTTCAATACATTTCATTATAGTATAGTAAATAAATTCTAGCAAATGCATTATAGCCTCTCTATACAAAAAATGATGATTGGTTGTCGCCTCATTTAAAATAAAACTTTAGGATACGAATATTTATTAAAAATTTGCATGTTTAAAAATTTTATAACAAAAAGTTGACTTGTTTTTTATTTGTTTTACGAAGAAGAAAATAATTTATAGAGGAAATATATCTTTACATTTGGAATACAAAAGTTGACCCTTAAGTTTTGTGTTGTTAAATTCAAATTTACGATCGGCGTTAAATAGATAATTTTAATCTCAATAATTTGGTGTTGACTATTTTTTCCTAATCGTAAGACCGCGGTATGTTCGAGATAGTTAACCTAGGATGGACTTCATAACAGTATAAAACAAAGTCGCTTCCCGCTGTCTGTCCCTATGTATGCTTAGATCTTTAAAACTACGCAACGGATTTTGATTCGGGTTTTTTTAATAGATAGAGTGATTCGAGATGAAGGTTTATATGTATAATACATGCATAATATAGTAGAGAAACACTGATAATTTTAGAGGTTTCTAATGTGATGTAAACCGTGCGAAGCCGGGGCGGGGTCGCTAGTTAAATATAAATGTCTAGTTAACAAAATGAGTTTGTCGGTTTTAACGTACGACTCATTATTGAATAGTAAACTAACTACTAGGTTGGCCCATAAGTTTCCGGACACTTGAAGCATGAATTTTTGACATTAAATTTCTCTATGATATTTAATCCAAATCGGTTCAGTTTTGGTATCATTTTGTAGCATGTTTATTTCTCTTTAAAATACTGTATTGATTTTTATAGTTGTCATTGAAAATGTTTTACGGTCTCAACTGCAACTTTTTACGGTTTCAAATGACAGGAAAAAATTGTAATTCGCGTACTTCTGCGCTACTCTTGGAAAAAGGGGTTGAGTGCAAGGGCGGCAGCCAAGGAAATTTGCGAAGTAGAAGATGAGGAAATGGTCAGCAAAAGCACAGTGGCCGATTGGTTCAAACGCTTCAACAACGGCGAAACCTGCCTTGGAGATCAACCCAGGTCCAGCCGCCTGTCAACGATGAATAATGAGGCTATAATGAAATTGAAAACTATAGAAAAGTACAAAGTCGTTAGTTGCTAATCACTGATTGTTACATACTAGTATATATACATGTCATTATTTAATCATACATATCGATATTTAATCGAATTACAGCCTCATTTCAAATCAATAAAATATGACACGTTTACGAGTATACACACATAAATTGCCGCTTTGCACCAACAAATTTTATTGTCCACGACATAATATGCATAAGATATTCTTTGTGCGTGGTGTAAATTGTGTAAGTTTCGTAGCTCGTTTGTAGCAATACAGATTCTAGTTACTTCCACATTCACGTGGTGGAGTGGAAGTATGTAGGTATGTAGGTACATATTGCCGGTAAAAAATAAAAACTTTTATTTCGTAAATCGGTCTACATTTCTTTGAAAATGCGAGATTTTTGGATTAATCGAGAAACACTGAAGGGGTTTTGTGTTCGAGAAATCCGTACAAAATGTTTTACTTGACGCGTAGACACTACTGTATTGATTGGTAATTACATGTATTATTTACTAGTAGCGTCTTTCTGGCACGAACATGCAGCTGTGTGATCGAGATATGACTGATAATTATTACACCAGAAAATAAACGAGTGTTCCTATTTGCAAAGTGAGAAAGTTCCTAGTATCAAATTTTCAAATCAAGTCAAACATTTTCCAATGGAATGAGTTGAATTTTAGATATCTAGTTCTAAATTCTAGTTTCTGTGTTTTAGATATTGCTTATAAGTTTTTATTATTTACAGAAAAAGGGAATAATTATGTACAAAAATAAATCATCGAAATGGCCACAGCAATATGTATACTTCAAATTTCATACGTAAACATTGCACGGTAAAATTCATATTAATTAGGCGAATTCCAAAAAGCGATCTGTCTTAGAGAGCTCTAGAGAGCACTAGATGTGAACACTGAATATACCTAGAGATACATAAAAAGAAAATTAATACTTATAGAAGCCACACTTTATTTTCCATAAGAACAAGTAGTTCTATTTTACAACAAAATAGAACCACGTCAGTAAAAATATAGTCACTATTATTCTTACTTAACTTATTCCGAAAGCGGTTGGTCGCCATCACATGCTTAAACGGTTCTACAAACTAGTTGGAATAACCAAACAAATCAAGCTAGCATTCGTAGAGGTATTGACACTCGACCATTTGAAATGTCTTCTTAGAAATAACGGTGGCTAGTTACGTTGCTATTCATCATATTATTTTCTTTTCCAGTATAGCAACTCATTTTTATTTTTATATTAATTGCGACTCTCAACATTCTCTCATTAATTATGAGTTCGTATTGATGGCAAACATACTCTAAAAACCAATAACTTGGTTTTTAGGGCAGGTTTGCCGTCAATATGAACTCATAATTTGTCAACTAATTAGCATTTCTTGTTCTTAAATAAATTGACGTAAAAACTACCAAATAAATTTAACGGTAAATTGTGAGGAGACAATATGTCGTATATAATTTATTGTCAGAAGAGAATGAAAATCAAGGACAACAGTATCAAAAAAACGGACCTCATTTGCAACTTGGTATCTTAACAACTGTAAACTAGATTCTAGATTCGGTAAAATATATTACTAGAGATCGGCAAAGTGAGGCTTATTAAAGGGTCGCACTAGCCCACACAATAACCTACGTATAATAGACCAGTGTCGTACCTTATAAATGCTTTTTAAAAAAGTTGAATGGCGCAGGAAGGTGATGTGTAGAACACCATTCCTTGCTCTTTGTCGGAAGCTGTATGGCAGTTGTAACTAGCAACACAACATAAGTTCTGTAAACTAGGGTAAACTGTTCGGCATACAAATCTGAAATATAGCCTAGACATAGGTGGTGTATCTAATATCGGCATTAATCCGTTTTTAGGCCGAAAAACCATCGACCTGTTCTCGAGTCATTTGTAAAATCATTTTACTTCTAACAGATAAATTAAATAAATAATTAATAAATGGCAAAAAAATGAGTCACTCCCAAAATATTGTTTAACCTGAAAGACTTTATACAGGGTTTGTCCGGAAAGTAACCTCAGTGAGCTTTGAAAAATGGTTTTTATTGTTTCTATGTGTACAAATCTTTAGAAACTTTCAAAATGCATTCCTCCTGCGTCCACGCATCGGTTCCAGCGGGTCTTCCACGCATCAAAAGCCGCACGGTAGTCGTTTTCCGGAATCGTCTTTAAAGCGTCGGTGCAAGCCTTCTGAATGTTTTTCACCGACCCAAAATGCTGTCCTTGCATTGGGGTTTTGAGGCGCGGAAACAGAAAAAAGTCTGGTGGGGCCACATCGGGGCTGTAGGGAGGCTGGGGAACAATGGTGATGCCTGCCTTGACGAGGTAATCGGCCACGAGGAAGAAGGTGTGCGACGGCGCATTGTCGTGGTGAAGCTTCCAGGATTTTGAGATGTCTGGGCCGACGCGATTCACCCTGCGTTTCAGCCGCTTCAGCACCTCGATGTAAAACTTTCCGGTTACGGTTGTCCCCTGCGAAACGAACTCATGATGGACCAATCCCCGACAATCAAAAAAGACAATCAGCATTGTCTTGATCTTTGACCTGGACATCCTGGCCTTCTTGGGGCGAGGGGAGTTCGACGTGTGTGCCATTCCGCACTTTGCCTCTTCGTCTCCGGATCGTATTCAAAGACCCAACTTTCGTCCCCGGTAATGACGTCATCAAGGAAAGCGGGGTTGTCTTCGCAGGTGTCCAAAAGTTCTTGGCGGTTTCGACGCACCTTACTTTTTGATCGTCCGTTAGCACTTTTGGCACGAGCTTCGCACACACCCTCCTCATTTTCGACGTTTCACATTGTCGTCGGAACTGCAGGTTGATGGCCGTCCAGCGCGGTTCTCGTCGGTTGACATCTTCCCGACCTTCTGCGAAGGCCTTGTGCCACCGGAAAATTTGCCTATCCGAAAGACAATCGACGCCGAAAGCCTTCTTCAACATTGAAATCGTTTCCGCAGCACTCTTCTCCAGTTTCATACAAAACTTGATCGCCATCCGTTGCTCAAGCGAACGTTGCATTTTTTCTTGCACCGGCACCGGGTCACTGTAACGACTCTCAAAGAACGAGTGATGCGACCGCTACAACAACCGGTAGTCAACTGACGCTTGTTGGATCTTGTTGCAAGATCCCCCCACCACAATCCCAGCACGTAAAGCCCGAGCTGGCACGTACAGTCTCTGGAAAAAAATCACTGACCTTACTTTCCGGACAAACCCTGTATATAAATTTGAAACGTGGATAGATTGAGGAGGCATATTCTTTATATGGGTATTAATCCGTTTGCAAATTGAAAATCTATTGAGCCGGTCTTGGTTATTTGAAAAATTCGTCATAGACATTAATCCAATCAGATTTAAGGACTTTTTTCCTATAAAAATAACCAATCAAAGGTGAAGATATTTTTTCTGGCATGTTTTGCACACCATACTCGACTTGAGATATTGCCTTTTTTATACAACTGTGACGTCAGTCTAGGGTCCCAGCCTATGACTATGGTTTAAGAATATTTTATATTTTTCTATCAGTCGTGTACCCACGTAAATGCGGCCGATCGCTTATCGGTAGATGGCACAGCAAGTAGCACGCGCGGTTGAACTGAGGGTACTTTACACAGAGGATTTGAAGAAAAGTGCGTCACACCCAAAGATGTTGTAACCTGAAGGGCTTTAGATACAAATTTGAAAAGTTGCTAGAACGACGGGGCGTATACAATATGGGTATTAATCTGTTTAAAAATTGAAAGCCCATCGAACCATTCACGAGTTATTTGATAAATTCATATTATGAAGTCACATAATGATGAATGAACTCCGCCAATCAAAATTGGGGATATTTTTTTCTGTGGATGGCTGTCCGCCAAGAGGAGCCGTGGGGAGGGATTTTTTTGGTTATTTTTTCGATATCTCGCACCATCAGCGCGAGTTATGAACCGTTATTGAAGATTATGAAAAAAAGTCCCTCATCACTCTAACCAATCAGCTATTTTTTTTAAATATGAAGCCTGTCGTATACATATGTCAAAGCAAATAAACAATAATACATACATATGTATGGATGAATGTAGGTGCATTATAGATGAACTACCTGATAAATTGTACTCGCTATATAATTTTGAAGAAAATAAGGGCATAATAAAAATAGGTAACCCTACACCTTTCTTAAATAATTTGCAAAAGGAATAAAAAAACGTAGTTCGTTATTTTAAATCTAGTATAGTGATAATTAAACTAAGCAGAAACGAAACGCGCCACATAGGCGTACGCATCATAATTGTAATACACGAAAGTAACTAGTTTCCTTTCGGAGGATGCCATAGTTTGTTATAAATTATATCACACTATTCAACATATTGCAAGCGGAGCTTGTACAATAGCACCCGCTATCACGGGACTACTGCAATGTTGTGTTGTGTCACCGTACGACAACTTTAATGGTAATTATAGGTTATGCGGTTGTAAAAAAAAAAATTGTATTGTTGGCTATGTCTCCTGTTTTCTACAGAAAAAAATGCGTGAATTAAATTATGTAAATAGATTTAAACGTTGTAATATTCTGTGAAATAGTGAGTTTTTGATCTTAGAACCATTTAAAGTAAGTGGTAACACTTTTCAAAAAAGTCACGGGAAAGTACTGACAGGTCGGTATAAGTATTAGTTTTGTTACATGCATACATAAATACAATATAAATAAAACCTTAACAAACTCTTTTAATTATATACACTTACTTAAAAAAAAATAATTCGCCTAATTTTGTTGACGTATACTAAGTACGTCACGTATACCTACTAGCTATTAAGAAGGTTTTAAATATAGGAGGAGAGTTAATAGAATAGCTTTATTTGTGTGAATTTTATTTTTTATATAATTACAACAGCTGCTGCTTTTTCTTAAATTCTACAGCTACAAATTAACAAGGTCCATCAAAGGCCCGTCACCTCATAAAACGGTGAGTGTACATATAAACGATTAAATTAGCTGTTATTATTGCTACTTTTTTATTAATAAAGTTATATGATTAAAAATTCCTATAGCCGTTGACGGAAGAAATAAATTTTCCCATCACATTGTCAGCCAGATGCTTTATGATTTTGATGATGAAGCGGTTTGCCTTTTAAAGTACCGTACACCGATTTTATGTACTATATAAAAATTGAATTATAAAAGTTGTTAATGGCTTTACTTGTGTGATATTTATTGCCTATCTTCAGATTTACTATCGTTGTTGACATCATTAGAAGTAAAAGTTTTGGGGTTTTAAATAGAGCCTTATTATTATTAGTGCCCAATATGCATGTTTAATAAATTTCCCTACAAGCTGATGATCTAAGTACTTAGGTGCTTTAAATAATTTACTGAACATGTAACAGGTTACTTTATCTTAAAACAGTTGGAACTGAAAAACTTGGGGTTTATTAAACTTTTATCTGAACTCGTAATTTGGTTAAAAAAAGAAGCAGAACAAATTAATGTTAAGGACAGGTAGATAGAAAAGTTATAAAGATCTGAAGAACACATCTGACAAAATAAAACTAATCAAGTCGGATAGTTTTTAACCTAAATTCAATTTAAGTTAGCTAACAGAAAACCGGCTATTTGTTGCGAGTTTTGTGTTACAATATTTTATTTTATTTTCTATTATACAACGAATTTACTCGCTTTTCCAGCTCTGTTCTAAGAGAGTTATATGTATGTATTTTATGTAGTATGAAAATTACCTACTATTAATTGAAATACATATTTGTACCTACATACAAATATATGTATGTATCTATTCATATTTGAATTGCTGGCTATTTGAATCTTGGAATCTTGATTCATTTAATATTAACGTACTTCTTGCTGATTTAAGAATTATACAATTTTAAAAATTATTCAGTGATAATAGGTAACTAGGTGATTTATTCCTTTTTGTTGCTTTTTATGTTATGCGCCTTTATTTTTAAATGATTTTATTTCTTTTAGTGCTTGAAATCGGTGTTAATAGCTACCCAAAATCCCTTTTATATTGCCTTTAAATCAGCGGCTCATTATCATTCATTTGCTGAGTCGTAATTTGTTCAACTGATGACTAATTTTGTTAAATAAAGTGGTAATAGGTATTGAGCGTTGAGTGTAAAGTGATATATTGACGAGTTAACAGACTGATATGGAGCGCAGCCAAATAAACGCGTTTAAAAGATCTGCGTACTAAAAGAGGCTACCATTGTTTTTTTTATGTATAAGTACAATAAAATCTCATTTTTTTATTACAATCGAGCGATGACAGATTCAGCTACTTGTGTACAAAATATTGGTATTTAACTAGGTATCTGATTTACTTCCTTATGGTTACTAAATGACATATATTTATGATAATGATGACTGATGATTGCTGTAGGTATATTCTATTCTGTGTGAGTACTTCAAAATCGTGTAACTTTAAAGAATTACTATGCCGACATTTCTATCAAGCAAGCGACAGTCCGGCGACTGACAAAAGAAAAATTAAATTTTATGAGCCGCCACATCGAGTAAAACACCTCTCTTGTTATTTCTTTAATTAGAAACAAGAGAGTAATAATTTACTCCAGTCAGTCTGGCCACAATGTTAAGCGCATTTTGGCGGTGGATAAAGCGGCAGCACATTATGTATTCCCTTCGGCGGCGTTTGTAATGAAGATATGATAGCGTGCTGACTGTAACAGGAGCGGAGTCATATCACTAGTGTCAGTATTGATACGTTCATGAAGAGACACACGGTTATATAATATATGAAAGTAAATAACGAGGTCAAATACCAAATGTTGTAAGGAACATAATTGTTAAATTCACACATTTCCACATAACATCGAAATACTTTTTTTGCTCTCATCATGCCCGTTTCGCCAACTATGTTGGAATCATCAGGAGGTGATTAAAACAAAACTTAAATCTAATTATATATCCTATTTATACTAAAGTTCTCGTTGCGGTTTACCGACCTTTGAAAGTTGCGGTTCGGTGAACTATAACTTCTTTAACCAGAACAATGGACTGTTTATTATGGCTGATTTTAACTTACATATTTTAAATGCATCTAACTGTGCACTATCTGTTACATTTCTTATTAGTATCACGCTGTATATATGTATATTAGTACACGAGCTGTATATTCTTTGAATCTTTTTGTTTGCCCAATATACTTTTGTTCACATTCTTTACAACTAATTTCATAAACTCCCAACTTCTCGTCCTATTTGTTTTATCTTTTAGATGACCTAAGAGTTTTTGTAATTCCTTTTTTGAGGTTATCAAAGTCATTGTAATATTTTTAAAGACTTATTGCCTAATCCACCGGTGAATTTGGGGAATATTGTTCAACTGTAGATCATGTTGTACAAATCTCATCAGTTTGGTAGGCACTAAACTTGTTACGTCGAAGAATATTCACATAATTTAGTATATGTATATATTAATGTAGGTACATACATATGTATGTATGTAGGTCCACACAAATTTCTTCTTTGAATAAAAATTTTGTTGATTTAATATTAATGTACGGAGTTAGTTTCCATAAATTGACAAGTTATTGCGAGTTTTTTATTGAAATTAGAAACAAGTTCATCAGACAAAAGTTTTAGTAGATTTTTAGGTAAGTTTTTATAATATGGTAAGAGAAAAAAACAATTGAACATCAGAAACGATGAAATGAAACCCAAGTTGTGTGTGTGTGTGTTTTTTTTTAAAGAATACCCTATATATTATACATACAGGCCGCCACTTATTTAATTTAAAAATATTATTGAAAAAGTAGTTAGTGACAACGTATCACTGCTCCCATTGACAACTGGACACATAAAAAACTAGAATGTTACCACAAATGTCAATTAAAAGTATTGAGCATTGCAGTAGAAATAAATTATTTAAATAAGTTTGATGTGTGGATCGGTAAAGGCGGAAATGTCCAGTCGCCTCTAAACAGACCTTACCTTACCCCTTTGGACAGCGTTTTCTACGAGGTTATAAAGATACTAATACAAATTTGGATGCATTGAGACATACAATTGAACAATTCATACCAAATTGAAATGACTTTAATCCTAATTTTGCCAATGTCGAAAGTACAGTATTTGTAATTATTTTTATTTATTCTCCTTGAGAAATTAGATTTAGTATTTATTTAAAATTATTTTTAACTTTGTCTTAAAATTTGTTTAAACTTCAAATTTATTATTGTTATTATTTTTGTAAAATATAATCCGAGGTCACTAACTACTTTTTTATTAATAATTTTAAATAAAATATGTTGCTGAAGCAGGTATATTACAAGTAAAAAAGTATTGAAAAGTAAAAAATTCGGGGAATCAGAATATGAAATAATATACATGGTGTTCCATTTAAAAAAACAACTTTGGTTCAGTTTCAGGATTACTTATGTTCAATTGTTTTTTCTCATAGCATATCATAAAAAATATGCAAAAATCTATAACTTTTGTCTGAGGAACTTTCTTCTAATATCATAATAAACTCGCAATAACTTCAGATTATAGAAACTGACCCCGTACCTGTACCTACATACCTACGTCTAAAAGTTATTTGATTTTATTTTGTTTCCACTGTAAATTGTGTTGCTGATTCCAGTGAATTTGTGTGTAATAAATATTAAGCAGACTTCGAAAATATTTTCACAAATTAAACATATCCCAACATTTATTTGATGACAATCACAAAATATAATGGAATCATTAAAAATGTAATATGAAGGAAAATGTCTTACGTGTACTACGCAATAATAAAATTGTATAGTTTGTATTCCGTAAATTTGAGTTCTACAAGATTATTTCAGCTAAATCAAGAAGCAAACAAGAGACACTAGATAATACAATAATAAATAGGTGTATTCAATAGGTGTAAACCATATCCAGGAATAGCGATCATCTTTATGAAACAATAATTTACCGATTTGTTTTGTACAATATATCTCGCACCTTAAATTTGTTTATCTACGGAGTTTTTCCCCAGTATCTGACTTCGATTCCCTTATTCTAGTCATGATTAAGTGAGTGGCCTTTTTAACGACTGCTTTAATTCTGTTATTATAATTAACAATCTCTACCAATTTCCTCTTTCAGTTCAAAGGAAGTACGAGATATTAAACCGCAAAAACAAGTTTGGAAAACACAGTCCTCAGACCACGACCCGTTCGTACGGAATTGTATAATTAATGTTATTTTAAGTAGTCCTAACCAGTTGTTCGTAAATGGCTTCCTTAAATTCATTTCTTTTGTTTTCAGGTATCTGCATCCGTTTCGTCGCCTCGTTCACATATAAGAACATAAGGTACGTTATTAATTAATTAAATAAAATTGATGTCGATATATATTGCTAAGGCAGTTTCGGTTTCTGCATAGATGAAATGTTAGGTTAAAGTAAGTTTTTCATTTGTTAACAAAACACAATTTAAGACACATAAAACAAAATATGCAATATTCCGAGGTTCCAAGAGTCATAAAATGTAAAAGTTATACATTATATTTACTAATTTTTCTTATTAATCGCCACATCTTACATAATAGTAGATTACTAATTTTTTTAATTAGTATCACCGTGATATACTCTAAACAAGAATTAAATCTAATTAAAATTAATTATTTATTAATTAACAAAAAATTAAATTATAGCAAGCGTGTTGTTTAATATAAACAGGGTTATATGTATATTAAACCACATGCTTGCGATAATTATTTTTGGTTAGTTTCATTTATTAATAAACAAAACATACCCATACCTTAGTCGAAATTACACTGAAAATTTATAATAAAAACGTGGACAAAATGTCAATATTATTTTAATTGTATTTAGATGCGATTTTTTTTGCCGAATCCCCCACGTGCTTGAATAAGTTACCGTAAATTTTCGGTAACTGGATAAATTTAAATTTAAAGTAAAATTTTCGGTAACTGGGGAGATTTACGTGTGAAAATTGTAGATATCTTTTTTTTGTCGCCGACATACCCAGATAATCGTTATTTTTTTAATTGTAGATGAGCACAATTCTAAAAAAAAATGTTCTTAGCGGTATATCATACTTATCATATTCTTCTCTACTACACACTACCAGTAGGAATCAACTTTTGTGTTGTGTACATTGTACATTTAATATAAAATGAGGAGTAAACAATAACCAATAATGTGATCAACAAGTAGGTACCTACTATCTCTTTTTGTTGTACATTTAGCCTTATTATTTTAGATTTATCAGTTAAAGGGTTTTCACAGTGTGAAATGAGAAATAGGTGTAAATTCATGTACACAACGTATTTTCCCATCACGAGCAGGTGGTCCTTTTGTCAAAGTATATGAACCATTAAACTATTTCTATATTTAAAAATTAGTGTGTTTGTCACAACTTATATATAGAAAGGAATCTTTTGTATGTGTCACTGTATCCTTCCCACCAAATGCTTTATTTTTGGACTTCGTTAATTGACCATAACTATACGCTTTCAATTAATTCTTTGAAGTCTGGCGACATTTTTGAGAATACGTCAGTCTGTTTTGATTATTAATAACAACGACGGGCTGGGTATCGCCAACGTAGACAGAGTGGACCTTTTTTAATTGTCAGAAAATATTTTGGCAAAGCTTATTTTATATTTTTGTAGGTATGTCATATTATTTAAGTAATAAAGACTTCGGTATTATGTAGACTCTGTAAAATTTCAATTCAACAAAATTTTTGTGTGGTCCTACAAATGAGTGTTACAATTTTATTTTTAAGCTGTAAAAATCTATTTATAAAGAAATGGTTAAGTACTTAAGTATAATTGATAATTTTCTAAAAAAATATACATATATAGTGTCAGTTTGATATACCTAATCTCTAAAGTTTGCATACGGCGACACAATACATAGGCAACTCGCGTAGCATGTGATGGTGATCGCCTCTATTCGTATTTAGTTCAGTAGTCTCGTGATAGCTGGTGCTATTGTACAACATAGCTAGGGATGTCACCTTAGTTGGCGAAACGCGCGTCGAGAAAAATATAGTAGTTCGGTATTTTGTGGAAAACGTCCAGTTTTTCGTTTCTACGCCGAAGGTTCTAGTACCCACTCCAGGATCTAGTATACATGTTCTAAATTTCAAAATATTCTTCCTACAAACAGAAAAAAGCAGGATCTCATGCACACCCGATATATTTACAAGCTTCATATATGTAGGTCTATATTCTTTTAATTTCTGAGTTGAGGTTTTCTTAGCGCACGGTATTGTCACTTCCAAGGTTTCAATAAGAGGTCATCAGCTGAATAATCCTGAAACGATAGAGAACTAGCAGGACTTTACAAACGCCTTCTCAGTTAGCAGGACGAAGATTATGTTTTATTTATATAAAAGATCGATGAAATGTAGATAATCTCCGGTATAAATATGTTCGGTGTACGCGAGCAAAATCTAAAACAAAAAGAATTTACCGATCTGAAAACTGGAATGATGACAAGAAGTGGTAATTCTTGTGCCACGGTTTTTGTTTTATGTGACAAAAACGGTCATAACCAACAAGACTAACGCGTCATAAGTCTTCGAGAGCGATTCAGAGAGCAGCATATAACCGCATCAGTCGGTCAACCTGAAGAGGCGTCTCTTATTCGGTATAGTTTTTTTTATTTAGTAGTGGTCAAACGAGGTGGCTCATAAAACTACTGTAATACTATGAATCACAGTTGCATTTTGTTGAATTTTTTCGTTTTGACTAAACTCTAAAATATATTTGGCATTTACTTACTTTTTACACCGTTTTGATTATGCGCCTTTTGTGTTTAGGATATTTTTGTTTCATGGCGGAAAATATGTACAGACATGTATATTGTTTGGGGTAACATACTCAAAATTTAAAAGATCTATATGCGTTCTTTTCGTAAAATACTTTGGTGTCTGTTTCTACATGTACAAGCAATATCTGTTTCTACAAGTTATTTCTATGTTTGAATAAGCGTATGATGAATTTAATTAAAATACTATCATGCAACAGTAAGTCAATTGTGGATTATCCAATTTCGTTATTTATTAGTTAATTTACATTTCTAAAATTGTGATTCTGTGAACTAAAAGGCGCCTGTTTTGTATGACAGTTAAAATAGAAAATATGGTACATTTTAAAATAATTAGACATACTTTGCGCAGCGGTACTATAAACAATATTCCTAAAATAAAAGACGTAACTGTTTTATTAGATTTTCTCGTTCCTTTGAGAAATTTCATACTTCATCAACGTTTTTGATGAGCAGTCGACTAAATATTACGGGCTTCAAAGATGTTGGCAGTCCCTCACGAAAACGCAATAGTACTTTTCTTCCTACGACGTCGCGAAGCCAAAGCAATTTTTTTACCTATGCTTAATACATGTACTGTATTTGACCGTCGAAAACATCCCGAAATAAGTATGTGGCTACTATATATTACGTCTAGATTATTTTCTAAAAATATGATTTGAAAAGAAAACAAACCATTACAGTAAACAGTTCCATACGTTTCCATATTTTTGACATACATTTCTATAGATTAATTTCCTTGTGAACTATTGAGGAACGCTAATTAACCTCATATTTAATGAAAATGGACTAGAGAGAATGGATATGTGCATGAAAGGGGTGTTGTACATAATATTTAGTATAAATGAGTGAAAAAAAATCAACGCAAGGTAAAAGATCTATTTCAGGTCATTTAAATTTTCCCCTTGTTACGTAAACTTCCCTGCCACCTGCTTTATTGTCTATTCATAAAGCTATCCTTACTAGCTTTTAAGAATCACTCTGTGTCACATTAAAAAAAAATGACGAATTCGCAGTTTATTTGAACTGGTTCTTCTGAGAAAAATTGAACTCTTTTCCTGTTAGATTTTTTCATTAGCTTGTATCATTCCGTGCCGCTGGTGCGTTTGCAAACAGCTTTAGCGGTTAATAGGTAGAAAATCTATCAACTACGAGGTATGGAAATTAATTAATGAGACTGATTTTTTTAATTTTTTTATTCGAATAGAATTACAATTCAGTATTGTCTCCTTCAAAATAACTTCGTTGGGAAGCCATATAGCGCTGGAGATGGTACTTCCATTCCTCATAGCAGTGCTGGAACTCATATACTGGAATAGCCTTCAGCTAGTCGGTTACAGCCGTTTGAATGTTTTCTATGGTCCCAAATGACGTCTCTTGAGGTAATTTGTCAGTCTCAGAGGAAATAGTCACAAGGACTCAAGTCAGGCGAATAAGGAGGCTGAGAAGCCACAGGAATGTTTTTACTGACTAAAAACTCGTTTACAGAAATGGCTATGTGACAAGGCGCATTGTCGTGATGCAACATCCAGTTGTTCTTGATGTTTGGTCTCACACGCATGACTCTTTTTCGAAGTTTTCCAAGAAACTCTCTGTAAAAGTGTTTAAATTACTATTTGGCCTGGAGACACAAACTCTTTGTGGACAACTCCCTGGCTATCAAAAAAGCAATTCAGAATGCATTTGAATTTCGACTTGCTCATTCTTGCTTTTTTGGGTCTTGGAGAGTTTGAAGTGTGCCATTCCATGCTTTGGCGTTTGGTTTCCGGGTTATACTCAAACACCCAAGTTTCATTACCAGTAAAATGTAATAGTAAACATAACCAGTAAAATAATAAGTAGACGTTCCATAAAATGGGAATTATTTTCAATCGATTCCAAAAAGTCAATACACCTTTCTCTCCTGATGTCCTTTTGTTCGAAAGGTTCCCAATTCCCAATTCGTTAGTCAAAATCTGATGAACAGTGGTGTGATTCATATTTAACTTTTCCCCGATCATTCTTGTCGTCAACCGACGATCTGAACACACAAGATCCCGTATTCTATCGACATTTTCATCGGTTCTTGAAGATGAAGGTCTTGCTGCTGGTTCATCTTGGTCCATCTTCAATCGACTCTCTTCCTTCTGAGAATAAAGAAAAAATGAGAGACATGAGAAATTTATCTAATAACGCTAAGCCTATGAGTGAGTATGTACCCCTAGCTTTTTCTGCAATATCACAGCCAAACCATGATTTTAGAGGATTATTAATATACCTAAATAGAAGGACTCAATAGGAGATCGTGGAAGTGACTTGAAAAATATTTACGATATCTTACGTTTTTATTCTTTTTTATTTTTTTATTTTTTTATTATTGTTATTATTGGAAAGTCGAGATCTGTTAAAGTTATGCAAATCTGAAATTTTGTTTCATAATAGCATTTCGTTTCTGAAATTTTATAATAACTGTAAATATAACAAAAATGCAAAATTTAGCAAAAAGTATACTTAAGTACCATGATTACCAAGTGAATATAAATACGTTGTATATTATATTTACTTGATAATTTATAGATAATAAATATGACAAAAAAGAGACCATTCCAATTTATAGTTTTTTCCCCGTTTTTTTCAAAATTTCTTATTGGATGGTGACTTCTGTGACGTAATGTTCGGCCACGCCTTGTTTTTCTAGACACCTATAATTTTCATGACAATCGGTTCATTCACTTCTATTGTGTTAAGATGAAGTGACGCTATCAATATAAAAACCTATAAAAAAGTAGTCATGCCAACGTAAGTTTAAAGAATACAATATAAAATCTTCAAGAGACCAGTAGCTATACTTATAGGTAAGATTTACATAAGCAGACATTTGCCTTCATACAATTGAGGAGCTTGCTGCAAGAACAAGGCAGCTCCATTTTCAACGCGTGACGAGATTAGCTGCTTATAATTTCGATAAAAATTTTAGGCGTTATTTAACGCAAATTCCACACATCTCAGTGCATGGAGTATACATCCTGACATATGCTGAGCTGCGTCGAATTTGCGTTACATAACGTCTAATATTTTTATCGAAATTATAAGCAGCTAACCTCATGACGCGTTGAAAATGGAGCTGCCTTGTTCTTGCAGCAAGCTCCTTTCCTTATGTTCACAGTTTCATTTTTAGTCAATGATGTTTACCTACCTATCAGGAGCGCACAAAGTTTAACGGAGCGGTAAATAGGGAATCAATAGTATGTTTGATAGTAATGGAACCACATAAATAATACACGGTTGACAACTCAGTTGTGCAGAACTACCAAATTAGTAGCTTCTGAAAGTCGTTGCCAGTTTGTTGGATTAGTATTGGGATTGAATTTGGATATGATATTATTGTTTAAAGACTCTTGTGCGTTCGGATAACCACCCTATACTTGCGAGAAAACCATAATAGGCAAGAGACGGCGCGGCGGCTCATCTTTGGTTACAAGGAGCCCTTTTTACAATCGGTTGTAACGCAGAGCCAAGAATACTTTATCGCCGTGTCAATCCATAACTTAGCCGTCGTGTCGGATAGTTTAAAGAAGCCAACGTCTCCCACACTAGGGAAAAAAGTTATACGTCTAGGCCTGTCGGCCCTCATTAAATCCTCCTTCACTGTCATTTTACGGCAGTTCGAAATAAAAAATAAACTAAATAATTCGTGGGCTTCTAAATGACTACACTTTTTTTTTTAATTGAACGCGATGTTCTTAGGCTCAATATCTATTATTTGCAAAATTTTTATTCAGAGAAAAGCTCTTGAAGCATAATTTGGAAGGTTTTTGTTTATCTTGGGTATTTAGTGTTTGTTGCTGATAATTATAAAATCTATTTTATAATTATTAATGCAAAACGAATTAGGACAGAGATACAAAAGTACATATTACGCCCAAAACAAAACAAAGGTATGTGAAAAGTATTTTAACATTATAAAATAAACGTAACGGAATAACAGGAAAAACATTGTGATTTTATACAAATAGAAAACATATATAAACATACTTTTTGTTACCACGAGAAAAAACAATGTAGCAAATTAAAATAAAGAAAAATAAAAGTATTTAGAATATAAAAACATATTAGCAGTTTCTTTTGTATCTTCACAAATAGCTCCATCTTTTTTACTTTAGCTACTCTGACCTTAGCCTTAGAGGTTAGGTTACTAAAAATCGCTTTTGGACCATTTTTGTAGGATGCTCTTGCATTAGTTAGATCACGGCAGAGGGCATTGAGTGAAAAAAATGATTTTACAGCACATACATATTTAACATGTATAAAAATACTCCTCAAGGTACTGATTGAAATTTTGATGATTTGTGCCGATTTATAATGGAAGTATTTTCCATTTTCACAATTTGGGCATCAAAGTTTTCTGAAAAAAACTAAAACTACACATATTCATTTAGGATATTAAATCAGCAACCTATTGTATTTATAACAATACTCATATATGTACATATTAAATTATTGATTAACTAGCTCTTTGTAATCAGTACCTACCTAGTAATTTTCTTGAAGAACATTTTCACCTTTTTAAGTGGTTCTTTGTCATGCGTCATATTTATTTAGCTATATTAATCAAAATTTGTATGCTTCGGAAGGTTTAGAAAATTCTATTTATTCCGTTGTTGAAATAAAACTACTTTCCAAATAAATAAAACATAACAAAATTTTATCACGTTTTTATTTCTTAGGTTTTCATCTCGTACCTCTTATATTGGTGATTACTAATCACGGTGGATATTTCGAATTTAAAATATATTGAATGAAACACGAAATATACTTTTATTAGACTGTATTATCTTTCGGAAAATATTTTATGCGATATTCTGCAGTCTATATTTTTTCGATAAGCTCAAACTTATTATATACATATAATAAGAAAATAGAAAATCAGTTTAATTCAATTGTTATCTATTCTATCCCACTCATACAAAACACCAAAATTTTGGAAGTCTAGCCTATGTTACTGCACAAAAAAAAATTGCAAAAACACAACGTTATGTAACACTTATCAAAGTTTGAGATTATTACTCTTATGTAATATTTTTAAAGAAAAGTTGTTGGTCTGTTTAACTTGTTTTCTCGCTAAATTTCTTTTACATATTTGGGCTTACAGACTTGTAAGGTGACCAAACTCCATTCGGAAGTTATACCTAGTAATATTTGTCCTCGAACGCCTAATACCAGAAAACAAGCGTAAATTAATGTGAAGTAACTATTTATAAGCATTCCGCGCCTTGTTGTGTTTCTTTTCTTAGAGGATTTTGCCACCGCCGTGACGTCAATATGTACTTCGTCGTTCGCACTCATACCTTGTTAAATCCCGGTCTAAAAATAACAGACGCAGTCGGACTGATAAATAGATTTATTAATGTCGTTAATTTTTCATTAGTAGCTCGAGGAACACGAGACTTACGCGACTATTCGCGCGTCGCAAGACAAACAGCGCGGACGATATGGTAAAGCAAGCGTGGTAGTGGCTCCAGTGTCGATGCAGGCGTTGATAATGTCAGCGACGATTGTACGACAACTTTGCCACAAACGGAAACCGAAATGTATCGCAGTATTGCCAACCAAAGTATCAAATGTTACCATGATTATGTAAATACGAACGTACCTACATATACATGTACTTCTATTTCCATGTAGTGAAAAAGAAATTATCAGTTAGCGCCATGCACTATTTTTAGATTTTTTAAGAGTCTACTATATTATGCCTTTACGGCTTTAGGGTGCAATAGATTAGAGCATTTACTTCATACTTATAAAAAAACACGATTAGCGATTTCATAAATTCGGTGTTTTCTTAAAAGCAGAATAGCGGCTCTTAACTTTATTTGGACGTGGGACTTGTTCTTGGTTCTAGTTTCTTATATGGTGGTACGAGACAAAAGCAACACAATAAGGATTTTTACTTAACCTACCAGTATTTTAAATAAAATCCGACTACGATCTTTAATAAGCAAACATTTTTCATCTTACAAATACAACAAAAATGTGTTCCCTCTCAAGGCGATTTTTATTCTACAGAAGCAGTCAGACTCGTCCTGTATCTTTTTAACCGTGTAATCACACTTGTTATAGTCAAAAAATTCCATTCGACTGTCGACAAGCAGCATCATAAATATGTAACATCACTGGATTTTAGTAGCAGAAAAAAAAACTACTAAACCTATTAAAATATAAATAAACATTGTATAACTTTTTTATATTAACAATTTAATACCAAAAATTTTAGCTAAATAATAAACTTTTTCCTTCAAACTGGTGCCATTTTTAAAATAATAATTTTTCAAAATTTCCGTACCTAGCTATTTATATGTAGAATTGAGCGGGTTTTGCTTTCTTTTTTTGCTCCATTTTAACATTCAGAGCTGAACCGGAAGTTTTACACTTAGTTCAGTTAGTGCCTAGAAAAGTTACGAAAACAATTAGATATTTGTGGATATGTAATTAAGATATGTTGAAATATTTTTGATTAATTAAATTATCAAATATTATCAAGGTACTGACTGGCTAAAAAATATGTGAGGCAAAAATAATCTTTAATTGGAATTACATTATTTAGATTATTTTTGAACGCATACATTTGTGTCATTTAGGACACGGTTTCACCTATACTAAGAGTTTTGAGGAAATACTATTACTTTTAATATTATTGCTTATGTTCACTTCGTCAAGTTCGTCAAATTCAATCCTTATTGCCAGAATATTGTTGCTAACGCTTGTAAAAATCAGCGATAACTTCATTAAAGCAATCATCGACGTCAAGGAATATACTTACAATACAAGACTGGACTGTTGTTGAAATTTATAAATAAAGCCGGCTAACAGCGCGGCGGCCCAGTGGCGTGATGCAGGCTTTGTGCATGAGTCACAGCCGGCTGAATGCGCGGCGGGCGATGCGAGTCAGTTTATATTTACCCTTCTAAGCGTTTACTTGAAATCGCGTATTATTTTTACGTATAACGAAAATGTCGACGCCACGGAAGGGTAGAAAGCGACCATTCGCTGACAGAGTACATAAATTTATCGGTGACTTTTCAGATTTACGTTAGGACGGTTCACAAATATGGTGTGATGTTTGCAACTTCCCTTTAATGTGTTGGGACAGATATTATTGTAGAAGACATGTAAATAGTGTGGCATATACAACTACAAAAAGTGGTGTTTCCTCGAGAACCCAGTTCATGTTCGATTTACTTGTGATGATGTAAATTGATGTTGATTACCTGCAATATCCCACTTACCATACTCGGGAATAAATAATTCAAAGAATTCTGGAATAAATACTCTGAAGTAAAGTTACCCAGTCGCACAGCGTTACGTACCTACGTACCACGCTTACGTGAAGATATTATAAAGAGTATCACATCTGAATTAAACAATAAGAAGTTATGGTTATGTGTTGATGAAACAACAGATCATAAGAACCATTATATTGTAACTGTTCTAGTACGTGTAATGGACTCTACGAAACCGTCATATCCACTGTTAATGGCCAGCAAAAGACTACAAAAGTGTACTGCCCAAGTAATTATGCGTGTGATACTTGAGACGTTAGAAATCTTTCAACTGTTAACCAATCAAGTACAAAAAAGTGGTTCTCAAATCACCTAAACGTCTTCGAGCATTTCACACACAGTGTCCCGGTGTTTCCGAACCACCACAGCCTATTATCACGCGCTGGGGAACTTGGATAGAGGCAGCTTTTTATTATACTAAATATTTCACACAAATAAAATCTGTGCTTTTACAATTCAATCCTAAAGAGGCCGCAGCTATTAAGGAAAGTCAGATGACCTTTCAAAATAGTTCGTTAGAAAGAGATTTAAAAACTATTCATGACAATTAATAGGATTACATGCTGCAATAACAAGATTAGAAAATACTGCCCTAGCTTTAGCGCAATCACTGCAAATAGTGGATGACGTAAATACACTATTACAAACTATAAGTGACTCTAGAAATGACAATGTGAGAGAAAAATGTGACAAATCCTGATTTTATAACATTGAGACAAATTTATGACGGTGTATCTACGGTGCCATTTTCTGAGTGCAGGGATTTATCTAATTATGCCTGTATTACCTCCGTAGATGTGGAGCGATCGTTTTCAAAATATAAGCAACTTTTTTTTATCTCAGCGAACGTCACTTTTGGATACAACTGTAGAAACATACCTGATGGTACAAAGTTTTCACACATCTCAACGTAAATAACAGGGTAAGTTTAACACATCTCTTTATAAATTGCAACAGTTTATTGTTTTCATGAATTTTGTTTTTGCACGTATAGCTAGTAAGTAGTTTGACCCGTACGGTTATGGCCCGCTGCCCTATTGATACGATAGTATATTATTACTGTCAATTATACAATAAAACAGTTGTAGTACGTTTTTATTAGGATCTACGTAAGATAATAAAAGTGTATTATTTACATCTTTTATAAATATCTTAGAGTTTATTACCAGTAAAACTGGTAGTCTCTTCAACTGTCATTCTGTTGTGTTAGAAACGTTTGTGTGGAATGGTCACTTAAATCCTTTTAAAATGAAACGTTTGTCGCTCTGAACTGCGTACTAAAAGCGATACTTTTTAGTTGTTTTATTACTGTATAAATGGTCCTACGGCTATATACTGTGTCATTTATACTGTGTATAAAATGGAAAAGCAGGTGTCATCAAAACGCCTACTCTCTATTTAAAGATCAAATATAAATCAGGAAATCCGGTTTTAATGTGTGCATGAAATTATCTTGTTTCATGCAGGTTACGCTATTTATTGTTACCAATATATTTATCGCCTTGTCTTCAAATCGGCTAAACATATGATATTTACATTAACGTTTTAAATAAAATATGAAATAATATTAATTGGGCCGTAATGATTTGTATGTTTATTATTATTGTAAAGAGATATTATTGTCAAATTATTGGTATAAAAAATTTATATAAAAAATATAAATAAATATAAAAACAATGCTGTGCGAATCCTTAGTATTATCCAGATTTTATTTCAGTTACTTCGTATATGGATCATGTATCGATGCTGTAGATTCTCGGAGAATACAAACCATGCCAAAATGCCTGCCTAATAGTTAATTTGCGGAATTAGAAGACACCAACACATATTCCCCAAACGTAGATGAACCGGATAACTTATATTATGTATAACCGTCGCCAACTTCATGGTGCCTGTAGGTATTTGTCATAAAATTGTAGTTAATAAATCTCCAAAATACCTTTGTCATAAAATTACATTTAGAACAGATGTGCATAATATCAATATACGAACTACAGGTACTTTTATTTCTCAACACCGTACTCAACACCGAGATATTTAAACGTTAATTTTCATATCACATCATAAAAGTTTACATTAAAGTAATAGATAATTTTAATGCGAAAAGTCTCCCACAATTTAGATACTGGTTTATTAAATGGAAATGGAATGGTTTACTAAACTGGATTAATGCAAAAACTAATCTACAATCAGAATGTGCTTTAAATTAATTTTAGATTTCTTTTTTTTGTACTTTTCTTTTAACTTTTCACTTGTATCAACCAGCGGGCATAAAAGTTATATTCTGACCCCCGAGAGCGCATATTATGTTTGTTAGTAAAAAATACATAAAATGTTGGTGCAATATATTGTCACTGTAATTCACTTCCCCCCACCCACAATAAATTTTCACGTTTGTGTTGGAGGGAGAACATATGTATATGAAAAAAAAACTGTATTACATACAACCAATCCTTGTGGCAGGTACCGATTGCAACAGGCAGGATTCGAACTCGCATAGACACCGTCTTGATAATAATCATCAAATAATAATCGATTTGCCCACTGCGTAGTAATCACTAGAGCCCGGCGCAATGCTCGACAACCGTTCTTGAGTCATTCTCGAGTTGTTTGAAAAATTCATTACAGAGATTAGTCCAATCAGAAGTAAGGACTTTTTTTTCAATAAAAATAATCAAAGTCAGTCCCGGCAGAACATATGGGTATAGTGGATAGTTCTACCCACTCGGAAAATTCCGCGTGGGTAAAATACCCACCCGGAATTTTACGACAATTTTCGGAAAAAGCATTGTCCTCAAGCGAATATTATTGTTTTTTTCATTTTTGAATTTACCGCGAGCGACGCAAGCGCTTTATGTGTGCCCCTAGCATAAACAGCAGTATTAGATTTTCGTCTGCTACGTGCGTTCGTGAATCCGTCGTGAATGAACAAATGAACGATGCATGCATTGCTATATTGCATGTTTATCGCGACCTGATCGACGAACTAGATTTGGACAAATTATTAAATAGGTTTATTTCGCGAAACGCGAAGTTCGCTTCGCGTTTCGCTCAGTTTTCGCATTGTGCAATTGATAAAGGTGTAACTTCATGATATATTAAAAATGTTTGTAACATTATTTTGTTGATATGTATATCATATTTTGGTGATGTTTTTTATTCATAAGAAAATTATATAAGAAAATGTTAATAAACAATACTATTCTCTATTATTCACCATTGTAAAGTTCTCTTATTCAACAAAATCCCCCCCCCCCACCGCTTTCTTCTATTTTTTCTACGGTCAACTACCCACTCGGGCTGAGCATGTTCTGCCGGGCCTGATCAAAGTTCAATAATATTTCACAAATAAATCGAAAGCGCTAATGCAACTGAAAAGGCAACACGTCCTTGCCGTTTGATATAAAACGACTGCGACTACTAGGTAGGTGGTAGGTACTTATTGTTTTGTCAAATCAAGTGACACTAATTATTAAAAAACATAATAGCTGCTTCACGCATGTGTAAAACACCATAATTATGAACAATTTGATTTATTACCAACATTTAATTTAATAACTGTAAGTACAGTTGTTTGTGTAGAGCTTAGGTAGTTTAAAATCAACGTGAATTTTTCTTAATGTCAGTTCTTGTTCAATACATTAGTCGCTGTTTCTTCATAGATGATCAATAATAAACTCTTGATTGAAAAAGAAAACAGTCTTTGATAAAATGCAGTTTTTGAATATCGTTTTTTGGCTATCTGACATAAATAACGAATATTTTGTCAGGCTTCAATCAGTCAGTCGTCAGTCAGTCAAATAAAATTATAAAATAAATCCAATTCTAAAATAAAACTGTTCAGTATTGATGCTGACGCGTCAAATAAGGATCTCATCATTTTCAGTGCATTTGCTTTATTGTGATCATCGAGCCTTTCCTAAAGAACAAAATGCATTTACCATTTACTTAAATTTCCTTTAAGTAAATGGTAAATATACTTTCAGCATGTTCATGTAAAAGCTGGAAATGTGCACTTACATTTTTATGTAAATTATAATCATTAGCGTCGTCTTATATAATACTCGTACTTTGTTTTACATACCGTGGCTTTTAACTGACAAAGTTATTCAACAGGTGAACCATTAGAGATCGGTAGCGGCGGCTGCCAATTGGGATAATTACCGAAACCTAATTCGTAGAGTAGATGTATTGTATATTTGTTCTGACCCTCATAAATCCAAAGAGTCAACAGCCCGCACCCAGGTAGAAAAAGGTTGATTCGTCAATGATGAGTGGGGCTAAGCTAATTACTAATCAGTTGATTTGGGTCCAACTTCTGAAACCAGTAGCGCACCTACGAAATAAGATTAACGCCACGGGAAACGCTCGCTTACCGATAATTCCCGTCAATAAATATCGTTTGCACGTACAAGGCTGCAATTAAAATGTTCACTTTAAGTTAAGTGTATTATTGGTATTCGACTTAGCGAAAGTACACATCAAGAGAGAAAATATTTTTTGAAAAAGTTTTTGTGCTCAATGATTATTGAGTCAGGATATACAGATTTATGAATACTGGTGGCATTATGCGTGTACAATGCACATTAAGTAGGTACCTGATAATAGAAGTGGTTCTTAAAGACATTAAGGTGTAGTGCTGTGAGAGCTATGTATCTACACATGCTAAATATCTCAAATTCGTTTCTCAATTCAATTCTTCTTATATACATTTTAATGTTTTTTTTTTACATACGAACAATGTGCAATATATTAAATGAAATAAAATTAATATTCATTCATTTCTTCCATAAACTATATACCTATATGATACTAATTCGGTGATACCTGAGGAATATGAGTTTTTAACGGAAAATCCAATATATTATTTGTATGAAATAAACTCAAATTTAAGTTATAAATAATAACTAACACTAAAGTACAGAACTCCAAATTTGGGTCTCATTTATGACATCTAACCTTATGAGCCAACAATTATACATTCTGTATATTTATTGATCATCCACCAGAATAACTTATTCAATTTAGTTTATGTCGTGATTTAAGTTCTTTTTTATCAACTAATGTCTGATGTTGTACATATTATGTGCTTAAATCAGGGATCTTAAATTTGACGTCTTATTCTATACATATGTACAACGTTCATACATACAGTGAGGTCCATAAGTAACGGATAAATTCATTATCTACGTAATTTACAATTTATGAGTAAAATCCTGAAACACGTCAATTTTTAAATCTAGAATGACATTTTTTGAGCATACTTTTATACCTCCTCCTCCAACCCCCGTGGAGTGACAGCCACCCCTTTAAAATTTTTAAATGGAACGAGGGTGCGTGTGATGCTCATTTGAAAGAGTTTTTAATTATCTATTCAGCAATATAAAGTTTTTTGAATTTTGTATATTTTTCATCAAGAAAATTAAATTTGATAAATTCAGAATTATTATTATTATGAAATGTATACAATCAAGTGTCTATGTACCAAATATCTGTCAAATCTGACGTTTTTAGTTAATTTTGTGTCAACATTTAACTTAAATGTATCGGTTTCCCTGATACGCTGCGCAAAATACCCAACAAAAAGAAAGAAGTAAAAAAGAGTTTCTTTTTTACATATCAGAAAAAAATTATACATTTAAATTTCTTTATTTGCTACATCTGTGAAAACTTATTATTCTATTATGTTATTTATCGCTGATCGTCAAGTTGATCATTATTTTAACAATGAGTCTTTCGGATACTCAAAGAATTGAAATTCTGATATTAATAGGATGTGGTTGTAAACCAAGAGCGCAGAAGCAGGTATGCGAAATATTTAATATTAAGTATCCTGACTTTTCCCAGTCTACGGTTAGTAGAATAGAAAACAAATTTCGTTAATTTGGAAATGTCACAGATATTCCTAAATCTGGCAGGAAACGCATTTTAGACGATGAACAGAAATTGGATATATTGTTAGATATTCAAGATAATCCACATAAACCTACAAGATAAGTTGCCGCCGATAATGATGTTAGTAAAACGTTCATACTGCGTCTTCTAAAAAACGAAAAATACCGCCCATATAAAATTCATTTGGTTCAAGAACTTAACGCCGATGAACCTGATCGCCGATTGGAATTTTGCGAAATTATGGCAAATAGATGCCAAGATAATCCTTTATTTATAAAAAAACATTATTTTTTCTGATGAAGCAACATTCGTCTTAAATGGAACAGTCAACAAACAGAACTGTAGATACTGGAGTACAGAAAATCCACATTGGATGATGGAGGCCAATACTCAATATCCTGAGAAGGTGAACGTTTGAATTCTCAAATTATCGGACCATATTTCTTTGATGGCACATTAACTGGCGCGCGTTACTTGGATTTCTTGCAAAATTTCTTAGTTCCAAGTTAAGAATATTTTTCCCAGATTTTCTCAGCAGGACGGAGCTACACCACAATTTTCATTGGAAGTAAGAGCCTATCTGAATCAAGTTTTTCCCAACAGATGGATCGGTAGACGCGGTGAAATTGAGTGGCCTGCTCGTTCTCCCGATTTGACCCCGCTTGTCTATTTTTTATGGGGTTACTTAAAATCGAAAGTCTACTTCAACAGACCAAATAACGTAGAAGACTTAAAAGACAGAATAAAGCAAGAAATTAATCAAATCACCCCGGAAACAATACAAAATGTTTTAGAAGAATTTCAGCAACGCCTCCATTTTTGTCAAGAAGCAACGGGCGCCCAGTTTGAACATTTGATTTAAATTGTTCTTCTGCTCTGTTTCACGTTCTTTTCTTTACTTAGTAACATTAAAAATGTAATATTTTTCAATAAAAAAATTATAGAAATAAAAAAAAATCTTATGTTGCCGGATGGAGAATTAAAAACCCTTTCAAATGAGCTATCACACGCACCCTCGTTTCATTTAAAAATTTTAAAGGGGTAGCTGTCACTCCAGGGGGGTTGGAGGGGGAGGTATAAAATTATGTCATTCTAGAATTAAAAATTGACGTGCTTCAAGATTTTACTCATAAATTGTAAATTACGTGGATAATTAATTTATCCGTTACTTATGGACCTCACTGTATGTCAGTTATAATTACAGAAAATCAAAAATCTTATTCTACACGTTTAACTGAGCAGTAATCACTATATTATATCTATATATTCCTTAAATAGTTATTATTCTGCTAGACTGTACATGTAATAAATAAATAAATATGTAAGTAAATAAATTAATAAATATTATTAAAAAATAACCAATACACACCACTTTAGGTGCGACACTGTTTCACACACAAAAAATCCTAAACCAACTAATCCAGATGTTTCTAAAATGCATTAAGGTAATGTAAATATTGGATTCTGTAATATACACACCGTCTTTATTATTGAAAGAAGAAAAACATGAATGTTGTTTCGTTATTAAAATTAACATATAATGCATTAAAGTAATGCTAATTATACAATACGCATTATTCATAAATAAAGTTGGTATATGGCAACGTAACACATAGGCAACTCGCGTAGCATGTGATGGGGGTCGCCTCAATTCGTATTTATTTCAGTAGTCCCGTGATAGCTGGTACTGTTGTACAACCTCCGCATTATGTAATATGTTGAGTGGTGTTTTATAATTTCATAATAAACTATGGCAAATGTGTAAAAGGCTACGAGTTACTTCCGTTTATTACACTTATGATGCGTACGCCTCTATGGCGCGACTCGTTTCTGCCAAGCTTATGCATAAATTAAGCAGAAGGTGGTTACTCTACATTGTTGACACCAAGTCCAGTTTCGCTTCGTAACAATGACGACTCTAATAAAATTATTAATAGAAACTTCGGGAGCTAATTCCCATATAATTCTGATATAACCAATAAAGGCAAATAATATAAATAATTTTTTGAATAGGCGACAATGAACCTCCATTCGTTGTGGATCAGGTATTACATTGAAATAATGCGTTGCAGTACTCGTAAAAACGTATCGGTATAAGCAGGTGAAAAGGTTTCATCGATAACTTTCAAGTTATATAATACATAATATGTCTGTAAATATTACTGAATATTTTATTGTTCAGTATTTAAATTTCTTACTCTATTTGCTGTAGTTTTGTTTTGATACTTTTTTGTTATTGTGATTTATTATTGGTTACATGTTTACAACAATATGAAAGGAAGAAGAATAAACAAATGTTTGAAAATTATTTTGTAGCCCGATGCTTTCTTAAACAGGGGGCAGTTCAAACGTGTCTATAATGACATTTAATGGTTTTATATATTCGTTCATATCAGCAACTTGCAGGGGTTGCCGTCATACTACAGAACTGAAACTCACAAATATTGATAGTTTAAAATTGATGAATAAGTGTATGTAAACTTCTTTGGAAACCGTTTTAGTTTTCCACAACTACCAAGAGATATGTATAGGTAACAAAACATGCGATTTAATTACTTAAGTGGAAGAATAGCTTTCATCAAAATTGTTTTTAAACATGTTTTTAAATGTGTCAAAGACTCAAGGTAAAGAAAACGATTCATTGTCTCATCTCGTGAGAGAAATTTTTATAGACAACACCCTTCTAGTTAAAGAAAACCGTGAGCATGACCTTGACATTAGATTTAACTTGACGAGCTTTGTTACGTGGTGGAGGTAACGTGTTACGTGGTTAAAGGGGTACGTATTCAAAATAGGTCAAATTGTAGTAATTACACAGTGGACGGAATTCTAAAAAAACCCTACCAATTTGTAGGATTTTTTTAGAATTAAAATTATTTTTAAAACAAAATTTTTTCTTTTTGGTTTTTTTTTTTGTTTATGTAAATGTAAAAAAAAATGTATGTGTATTGTTGAGGATTGGTTCATTCAAATCATAATTTAAATAATTCGCGCGGTAAGCAGCGCCATTGTAGATAATAAAGCGCGTGCGCTAAGAAAAAGGTCCGAGGCAAACGGTCAGTTTTCGTTTGAGTTGAGTCGAGTACACAGTTTAGTACAGTTCCAGTTTAGTACAGTTGAGTTATAGTCGCAGTCTAATACATAGTTACAGTTCAAGTTGTTTAGCACGGCTCCGTCCAGCCACATTATAGAAAGACAAGTATATTACAAGTGTATTAAATGTACATAGTGGATCTCCCTGTGACGACAAGTAAAGTGTTGAAACAATCGCAGTAGTTTCTCTCTCCTCACCCCATACAGTCCACCGCTTGACAGTCTTCACCCCCGAAGACCCCCACACCAAAAAAAGGAGTTACACCCCGGTAGCCCCTCGAAACATGTATATTCCTTGAAGTTTAATGTTATCAATAGAGTATCATTCTCATTTCACTTTTCAGCAGCGTCGACCATCTCGCTCGTAAACTATCGCGAATTGCCACTCGGCCTCGAATTTTTGATTTTATCTTTCGTTAACAAAGAACATTTCGCTTTTTAAATGCATATACCGTATACTCGTATGCATGTATTTAGATAGTTACATACTTCCTAATCGGGATATATGTTTCTTTTTTAACAGATTTGACTTTGTAACAATTACACTTCATTCATTCAGTATTTTCTTCTCATCCAATCTTCTATCCATAATTAGAATCATATTAAAACAATAATTTTATACTGTACAAGATAAAAACACTCATTCTAGACCATGGTGTCCTGGTAAAAGATACTAAGCAGTTATTGATTTATCTGAATGGAGCAAAAATTCTAAGTAGGTAACACTCTTGTTTGCTAATTATTTTATGAGTACAAGTACCTACATATATAATTACACTAAACGACAGGGTCAATATATATGTTTTATACAGAGTAGTTATGCATATCAAACTGTTTTTATAACAAGATGCTAATGCTAAGTTAGACTTGACTTGACGTAGTTAATGGTTATAACATTGCTATTTTAAACGACAGCGGAGAAAGTTTATGCCGCATATCATTAATCACTCGAAGGTATCTCCAGCCATTGTATCGTATCAAGCATCAAGATATTAAATTTCAAATCTATCTGACATGATCACATGGTTTTTGATTAAGCAAAAAAATTAATGGAGCTGATGTACTCAGTTCCATCATATCATCGGTTAAAAAAACCGTTTGCCGAACCGAAGTCGCATGCTATAAATTGTTTTAAAAATAAGAATTACCAACCGGACTAAGCTTGCACATAAAAATAATTTATTATAAGACTTAAATTTATAACATGACAAACGTACCTTCTTGATATTCAACGCGGTTTTTACTATGTGAACGTTTTTTTTTTCTAAAACGTCAGTACCACAGCCTCAGCGGTGGTGATTTGTGGATACGACGCCCTAAAAAAAGGGAAAACACGAGTAATTTCAGTTATTCAAAGCGCTGGATTGCAGGTTGCTTTGTAAAGTTTTATAATTGGTTGTTAGCACGCCATAAATTTCAGTAATTTTAAAGAAGCGGATACGCTCGCGATATTCTAGCTATTCCAGCAATAAATAACTCCCATCATGCTAAGCAAATGATGTAAGATAGCCGTCTAAAAGCTACTTAAACTAAGAGTTCGCCATTCGACTCCAAGTATGTACTGTATATGTATGTATGGTCGGCTACTAAATATTCTAACAAACTAAGAATCAGCAGTGCCTCATCAAAATTCTTCGGTTGCCGGCAAAAGACTGTTCTGTGTGTACTGTATCCTGCTCAGCTCAACCTACCGTAGGTCGTCCGTACTTACATACATAAATAACGTTCATTTATTGATGACGAGCACCGTCCTCATAATAAGAGTCTTCTTCTTTTCCCATAATGAACCTAACCTCGTTAATTTTTCTATTGAATGGCATCTTTGTAACGACACACTGATAAAAATCATTTTTACAGGTACCGGTAGCTCTTATTCAAAGTATGTGGTTGACAAAAAGTTTATTCTTAAGTGTAGTTAGTGAAAAAAAATACAATATAAAGAATCCGTAGAAATGAGGAAAATGTATAAAATCAACATCTGTTAGAAGTTGATAACTATGTAGGGTTCGGAATGTTTGCCTTCACGCGTGTTAAACTGCATTAGACCATCCTGTCCTCCCGCACTGGGATGGCGTACTACTGCGCATACGCGGATCCCGGCGCGTTGTCGGGATGAGTCAATGCCGTACGTAGCACGGGCAATAAATACACGCGTATATAATTTACAAGGCACTTAAAAAATACGGTTTATACTTTAATTATCACAGAATTTTATAGTGCCGACCAGGCGTTATGGCATACATTTCCGGACCCAATTGATAACTATCTAGACCAGCCTGAAGTCGATAACTATCGCTGATTAGAACGTTTTAAATAACAGTTCAATCTAATGAAGAGTAATAATAATAAGTAGCTATGAAAATCTAGGGTATCTAAGTATTTATTAGGTACCTATTTTTGAAATTGATTTTTATTCCAGAAAGTTTGTCACAATCAAAAAGTCGGAAATAGTCTAAAACATAATGTTTGCAAGTACTTACCGTGTCTTCGTATTCTGAAAATATTAATTACTAACTTCCAGGTATTACTATTATTGTAAATATAATAAGTAGTATAATCAATAAATATGTATAATTAACTACTTATTAATATTTGAGGAAAGCACATCACAGCAATAATAAAGCTCTTTGATCCTTTATTTTACTTATGGTTGAAGGAAATATGTCAAGAATGACATTTTGTCTGATTAGAAGGATAGATGGAAATAACAATCCATATTTATCCAATTCTTATTTTGCAATATTTTTGGGACAATTTGATGTATGAATAATTTCCTAAGTTATGCATTTTACTGTTTTGAAATATTTAAATATTGGACAAAACCTTTGAGTTCGGACCTCAAAACCTATCGGACATTGAGAGTGTCATTGTTGAACGTTAAAAATGATGTTTAATAATTAACTTTAAATATTTACTATTCAAATCCTATATTGTTCTAAAATTGGTAAAGTTTAGAAACCCCGGCTTACCGCATGTAAAACTGCATTTACCTATCCAGCGTTCCCGCATGAGATCAGCGTACTACCGCGCAGACGTGAGTCTGTCCCGGGACATCGGGAAGGATCATCCGGGGCATCGGGCGTGGGTATGCAGGGGTAATTAATACACGCGTATATTGTGTCGTTTTATAGTGTCGAGCCCTGCGTTGTAGCACAAATTTCAGAACTTTAATTATATTATCAGTACACGGTCAATGATTTCAAGAAAATGTGCAACGGAAATTTATGTTCAAATATAAGTATAATATATGATAGTACCCTTACGATTAATCGTTTTTGTTTAATCTATTAAACCGTCTTCGTCAATTATAATAACCATACATCGTACGAGTATATATAGTAGCCAGGGAAGAATGTGTGCAGTCGTTATTAAAACCAAAGATGAACTTCAAAATGACTAATTTACGTTTTCTAACGTAATGTATAGAAATTCTAAAATCTTTAAACTAGTACATACTTATGTACCTCATAATAATAACGGTGTAATGTATTTACAACAGCCGTGGCATGACTCTATTAATCGAAAAAAAAAAAAATCTAGAATTATTGGCAAATAATCATTTGCAATTACAATTTCAAGTATATATTTACATAAATACATGCACATAAAATGTGGAAGTATGTAGGTGTCAAGTACATTTATTTTATCACTACCAAAGTAAAGGGGTAAAAGTTAATGTATGCGCCGAGTGCTACATTTTATCCCGTCCACTGTGTTTTGTACCTACATTTATTGTGCATATAGGAACTTCATTTACATACACTTGCTTCTACGACGCAACGAGGTTCTTCACACTTAACGCAAAACGTGTAGGTAAACTATATTTCTCAAGTTTCGGCAAGATTACTTCGGAAGCCACTACCTTTGTGTTTAATAATATAATATTATGTATTATTTTCATTACGTATTTATATTAGAAAACCATTTTTGTGAAAAAAAATATAAAAAAATTAACTCCCATCTTGATAGAGGTATGGCCGATCACCAATGAAGTTAATAGAATAGTTATTATATAACTTCATTAATTCTGAATGAATTGATTCACCTGGTGAACTCTTGTAACCTTCACAAGGTTACAAGAGTTTATATTTGTTTAAGATGCGCAAGAGATGTTTAATAGATATAGTCAAGAAAGAAAGACGTAATACACCCACTTTTTGAAGATTGCTTAAATGCTGATAATTTTTTGTACCATAGTATTAATTTTTTTTTGCCTGTGATAGGATTACAGCTTGTGAAATTCTGCTTCTAATAAGCCCACGTTGAAGGCTTATGTATTGTGTGAAAATATATCGCTTCAAAGATAAAATTGCGATGTTTGTAAAAAAAAACGTGAGTAACTAAAAATATTAAATCCTTTTCAAAGTTTTTGGACCCATATTAAGGGAAAATATCAGGGTATCTATCTAATTAACTGGGCCATTTTGTAAAAAGTTTTCCTAGACATGAAAAATATCAAAAGATGATCCAAAAATATAATAAAAACTCAAAAAAGCTATGTACGACACACAACACTCAAAAAATTAATGGATTAATATCCCTCTAGAACTCGCTGTTTTGTTCAAATTTCACGAACAGTGATTTTTAAGAAAACTACAGTAAGGATGGTATAGTTTTGAGTTTTTATGATGTTTTGATTTACCTTTAGAAATTTTTCTTGTTTATGATTTTTTTTTATAAAATGGATCAGTTATTCATATAGATACTCTGAAGATTTCCCCTTAATACGAGTCCAAAAACAAAAAAGAGTTGATATGTTCCGAGTTATTCACGGTTTTTTGAAAACATCGCAATTTTACATCTTTAGCGATATGTTTTTCACACAATGGTCATATCACCTTCGATTTGGGCTTATTAGATGCAGAATTTCACAATCTGTAATCCTATCAGATGTAAAAAAAATGAATACTGTAATCCCTACAAAAATTATCAGAATTTAAGCCACCTTCAAAAAGTGGGTATACCATTACTAAGGTCTGGAAAGCATAGGTACCACAACGCAGAGTCGGCACTATACAACTCTACGATAATTAAAGTATAAACCGTATTTTTTAAGCGCCTTGTAAATTATATACGCGTGGAATTCTTGCCCGTGAATACGTACGCCACTGACCACGCCTAGTAACGCTCACTGGGACTCTAGTACGCCGGTGCCGTGCGGGTGCTCGGGATATTTGAACGCAGTTTAACCCTGCGTTGTGGCACACTTTCTGGACTCTAATCATTACTTTCGTTGCTAACTGTATATAGGTACTAGAATCTCAAAACAACTGCTTTGGTTGTGTCAGATACATCACTTACTTCGTAATTTAATTCGTAGAATCCTTCGTTAACTTTTAACAGCAAATAGTGAGATATTTTGCAAAATGGAAAAGGAAGGGTTTCCTAAAAAAACTGAAATAAGTATTTAAAACACAAATCGTTTATCCGTTCTAAAGCCGGGCACAGACATGCGCTCTTCGGCGAGTACCGAATAGCAAATATTTGCTATTCAGCAAGTAGCGACTAGTGTGTATGGGTTGCTCGTGACGAATATTCGCTATTCGGTATTTCCCACCGTCTGTCGGTATTATGGCCCGAGTCAAAGGAGATAAATATTTGCGATTGTACTCGATACACATATTCGCCAAATTATGGGTGGTATTTTGTATTTATGTATTTGTATTTTTGTATTTGTGATCGAATTTAGTTTATTTTGGTTGTAAAAATGGAGTGGAGTAATGAATAGAGCCCAGCGCAAAGGTTGGCAACGAGTCATTGTTCTCGAGTTATTTGAAAAATTCATCACAGAGATTAATCCAATCAGAAGTAAAGACATTATTTTTCAATAAAAATAATCAAAGGTGAAGATATTTTTCAGATATCTTGAGAACGGTGGCGCGTTGCCGACCATAACGCCTAGCTCTAGTAATGAAAATCTACTGAAATTTTTGGATTTCTATGAAGATGAATCGATAGCATGGAATGCAGGGCAAGATGACAATAAAAAGAGAAATCTTGTCTATGATGCTTGGAAAAGAATAGGAATAGAAGTTTAGGGTTTGTCAGAATAAGGTTAAGGAATCTACAAAAAGTGAAGCAGGTTCAGATGACATATACAAATCAAACTGACATATACACCTTCTTTTTCTTCTTGTAGCCCTTTTTTTTAACTGCATATAAGCACAACTCACAACTATAAACGCAGCAACATCGATTACCATTGTTTCACCATTCATTTTAAATTTTAATGAACGAATATTCGTTGTTCCCACACCGAGCAATCTTCGGCAACTACGCCAAATGTGTGTGTACCCTATTCGCCAAATACAAATTAATTTGATGGGGTTGCTCGGCAAATAGCGAATAATCGCGATTCGTCGAATACCGCATGTCTGTGCCCGGCTTAAGACATTACAAATTGTTTGCTCTTCGTACGTTATTACAAAATATTATCGAAACTAACTAATCATCAAAACTCATATGCTGAAATTCTAATAATAAAAATTGTTCTAATAAAAAAAGTTATTCTCTCACAATCAGTGTATGTAAAGATACGAGCAACTGATTACTGAGTTACTGTTGTAGAGGCTAGTAACCAGTAAACATGTGAATTATAATTTTACAGTTGACCGGTCACAGTTGTAATATCAACATTAAAGTCCGAAATCACCTAAAGAACTGCACTTCGCCGGCGGTTACTGCCTCTGCGGTTTACGGTTTTATACTGCGCGCCGCCATACCATTGTGTAGTTAGTTTTATTGTTCACAAATTACAATCGGAAAAATGCATCGACGTTTAACGCTGCGGGTATCGAACCGCCAAAATGTCTTTCAAAAAAACATGGACGTGAGACGTTTGCGCTTTTTGTGGGTCAAATTTTGTATAGATGATGGCACAGGCGATTATATGTACATGGCTTCGAGGAGTGAAATTTAATGCACCGTACGTACGTAATACGGACTGTTGGTTTTAAATTGGGGGCGAAGTTTTGGAATTATTATTTTGTTACAAAGTGGGTACTGGCATAATCCATGTAATTTTCGCGTTGTAGAAAGTATGTTATTCGGCCGCCTTAGGGTTGCTTGTTTCATATATTCGGAATATCGGAATATCCCTTGTACTATGTATGTCGGTGTCGGTTGCACCAAGGCTCTCAACAGGTAAAACTGGTAAAACAAAGGACATCAGCGAACAACTAAAGCAAAATTCATGGATGTAGCTAGGATTTTGTTCAGGGGGAGAGTGCGAAATGTAACTGTCAAATTGAAGATGTTAGTGTAAATAGAAAGCTTTAAAATAATATACAGTGTCCGCCACAATGTTCACACTTATGGGGAAATTTTTGTTGTTGCATTTAATAAAAAAAAACATGAGTAATGTGATAATAAAAATTTAGTAATTAATTCTACACGTCCGAGTATTTTGTGACACACCTAACTATGTATTTTGACAACAGTGACATGATGTAGCATTAAAAAAAAGATACAAAATGATGAAAAGGTTAGTTGTCAAGAGTTAAAAAAAATAATAAAGCCAACAAAATGGAAATACCATACTTTTCGCGACTATAATTATGCAGTTCTAGCGCTTTTGCGTTGTTTAATTTCTAGCTTCAATTAAATAAACGTAATAAAAGCTCAATAACAAAACCAGTCGAATACTTCTTTAGAGAAATTTTCGAGCGTGAATTAGGAAAAACTTTTCGCGCTAGTTCCCTATTCCAATGACCTATAGATATGGAATTAAAGAGGAATTTTCCAATAATTGTATGGTGCACACATTCTTAGAAAAGTGCACTTTACAGTTTTTCTTAAATTTACGGCATTATTCCACAACGAAACCACCTGATAAATACAAATTTTAAATGTAATCTCCAAATCAAAATTCTGTTTAGTTTTTATTTTTGTTAGAACTTTGGTCACCTTTTCAGTGCGAGTTATGGTTTCGTCTCGTAAAGCGGAATGGATATCGACAAACATACCTACAAACAAAGACAAATGCTATTAAACAGTACGTAACTTGAAAAAAGGAACTTTAGAGATTTAAGTTCTTCTATTTTAATGTGATAAGTCAGAGGATGTGAAAAACGTCAAATTTATCGAAAAATTATATTTGTATGAAATATTGGCGGGTAGTGGAAAATATAAATACGAACACTTGAAAATATCCGATGATAAGTGAAATACATATGACGAGGATTGCATTTACAGCAGTGGGTTTTTGTTATATAGACTATCCAAATACTTATTTATATATGCATGCACCTTTGAACATTTTCTCAAATGTTTTTAAGAAAACAATTGAGAATATTATGTGTTGGTTTAGCGGATAATATAACTTGAATACATTTTACCGTGTACCTATAATTTCATTTAAATATATCATTCTTAATTTGATGATCGCCTGTTAGAACGTTATTTTGTCTTTTTTGACGTAATCCAATACCATATACTATTAAAATATTATAATATAATTATTTTCAAGAAATTTTTTTCAGTTTCAGATTTTCCATTTCCCAGCTTCCGAATTTGTTCATGCGTCTTGAGAATTGGGCATTTTTCAATTTTATGTTAGATACTTTTTATATTTTATTTATTTACGTTTAAATATATATATATATGTTTTTAAATATTACTAATACTAGGCGAAATCGCTTATAAATTGACATTTCTTAGGCAATTCTTAGGGGGAGAGGCAAAGCCCCTCTGGGTCCCCTCGCGGGCACCTATCGCTGCTCAAGCTGCTTTGAATCCTGTTGAAAACTCTTCCGTTTTCCTGTTTTCATGCTTCTGTTTTCTAGATGCTGAGGAAAAAAATCAAATGTGTGATTCCAAAAAGTGAAATGTTCAAGATATACCTCTTAACATCCATTTTGTGGTAACTAACCAAAAGAGAGGAACAATTTAATTTGTCTATGGCTCTCACTTTTTTTATTCTTTGACATCCGTTCAAAAATAGGTCCATATTTAACCTCAAGTAAACAGTTTTCAAATTTGTTATCCTTTAAAATTGTTTTAATTTGTGAGCCAACACATAAGCCTTTTTTAAATTTCATTTCGTAACCTTGGAAAACATTTCACAAGTACTTAAATGCAGCTGCTTGTTGATTAAGTGCTTTACAGTTTTTCGTAGAGCCAGGCTAAAATATTTTTTTTTTTTTGGAACAACAGAATTGTACTTAACATTAATTTTTCCAGGAATAATTTAGTTTCTAAATGGTCTCATCAACGTTATGGTGCTCTTTGGCCCTACTACACATCTCATAAGGATAAAAAACAAGAACACCTTGTGTATCCATGCAAACCCGGTAATAAACCGATTACTTTAATATCTCCACAAACCTTCCAGTTCGGTTTCTGATACTTGTTAAGTTGCTGTTTTTTCATAAAACTTTACAATTCAAGTATTTATAAACAAGGTGGTCATTTTACAAACAACCAGACTTGATTAAAAAAAATGTCAACATTTGTCATCGGTAGATATACACGTTTTACAAAAGTAAAAAGTTTTTCTGGGGGAATACAAAAGTTAAAATTTAATAAATAGTGTTATGGATGGGTATGCTTAGGAATGTAAAAAGAAAAATATATATTTATCTTTATGCTCGGATAATATTGTTCTAGAACTCGTGCTTCAAATTGATCTGTAAAGCGTTAAATTCGAAATTAACCCCGCCTTCCCCTATCTTATACACGACTTAATCTGGTTTATTGTATCAGTAGTTTTTTATTATGCATTGCGGTGTATACAAGTGAGTGGGTTCGCATGATTGCCCTGGCGTAAGCTATGATGGATGGCATACGTAGATTTATTATAATCACTGTGTGGTCGGTAACCGAATAGATTCTGTTATCGGCGATCTCGTTAATGCAACTTATTCTGCAATGAGTGCAACTACGATCTGCCGACCGAAGTTAGTAAATAATACATTACTCGCATTACTAATTCATAGGGATATGGGCTCCGAGACTAGTTTTTGTGGAGCGGTAGCTGTTTTCCAGAGAGGCGCGTTCAACTGTGAATATTGAGAGATGAGATATAGCTTGTTTAGGGCCGTAACTGTGAATTAAAGCATCTATGAAGCACGAAATGTTACTGTTAATATATTTTTTAGCGTGGAAAGCAAAATACCGGAGCTAGTACTCGGTTTGCTACTGGGAATTGACATAATAAAACTGTTCTGGCCACAAGAATTTGGTCGTAATGATGTGAGAAAAATGTCTTCTTCCATTACAATTAATTTTCTCACCAGAACATTGCTTGTGTGGCCCAGTTGCACTAGACTATGGAATTTTGTTTTGCACTCGTGTTTTATTGAGCATAAGCAAAAAAAAACTGAGTGAAAAATGAATATTGTGAGGTGAAGAACACCCACAAATAGTATAAGAAAAAATTACCATTAAGCATTAAGTACAGCAAGTACTTCCATATGAAAAATAATGCTTTTTGTCCCTCCTGTAACTAGGGTAATTATATCAGAAAGATGTGGCCTAGTTTTCACAGTGTCGAAAGAATTTTCATGCTTTCCGACTGCATACACAGAAAGATACCTAGATTAAGGCAATAACAATTAAAGAACCTACGAAACACGGGACTTTACTGTTAAAACATAGTCCATCTTGGAAAGTAACATTGCGGAGATAGCAGAGTTTCATTCCGAGAATCGCAACAATAAAGCCGCTCGGTCAGAGACCATGTCATAAAGATGTCAGGAACGTCTTCATCTTTGTCAGACGCGTATGGACGAGGCGACGCAATATTTTTCACCGCAGGATAATTCAAGATACGAACCAGATACTAGATGTACAGCGATACGATTAAAAGAATACGTCAAGTTTTGTATAAAGAAACCTTGTTTACACCAAATAAAATTAGTTTTGGGTATTGCATAAGTGTATATGTTTCAAGTAATATTCCTTAGTATTTTTCCTTAGATTGTTTCACAATTACTATTTATCATTTGATTGCATAATACTGTTTCCTAAAACATGTTTTATTTAACTATAACATATTTATATCAATGAAAAAAAAACTCAGTAACCCAACCAGCGGTAATTTCTACAGATAGTACGGAGGTGGTAATTATGGGTGGAAGTTTTAATCCAGCCAGTAGGGGTCAAAAAAGGCATTTGCCTTACGAAAGGTGGGTAGTAATAATTTTCGAATATGTTGTTCAGGTCTGGGCCTCGACAAAAAAATCCAAGTTTTCGTCCTTGGGGGGGGGGGCGCTCGAGCCGCCAACTTGAATATACAAAAAATTAATTTTTTCAAAATAACTCCGCAACGGTTGATCTAACGACGAAAATGTTACAAAGTCACAAAAATGTCACAAAGTTAAAAAAGACAAAATTCCTCACATTTTTTGTATAAACATTTTTATTGTAAATCTAATATGTAGCAAGTTACAGCTGCGGAAAGATGAACATTTTTCCCAAAAAATGGTAAAACCCCATTTTTGACGGTAAATTTAGTAAGAACAAATTACACTTATTTTTAATGTTTTTTCCACACCACAATAAGATTATACAGCGACATTTATTTCAAATTACAGTAATTTTTCTTGTTACATATAAATTTTCTTACCGCCGCAGTGGCGTCATATGAGTTAGTAGAGAATATTTATCCATTTGAAGTTTCATTCTGTTAGATGTTTCCTAGAGCAGGTTTAGCGGGTATTATAGACCCTTCCTCGTGCGTGTTTCAGTTTCTTTTGAAAAGGGCCGACCTCTCTCCACGTTCTCTCCACATGCAGTCGTTGTGTTCAATGGGTATCCGATTGATGGTGGCAAAAGGAATACCAAGACCGCAGAAAGACTTGGCCGATCGAAGAAACATATGTCCGCGGATGATTTCTTTGATGAAACAATGCAGGTTCAAGTTTCTCAAGAACGGTTTTTAGCCAATGAAAACAACAAAGCCCGTCTAATTACCATGTTGAAAAAAAAATGGAATAGGCTGCTATCACTGTTAAACAGGCGGAAGAAGATGCTGATGTGTTAATTGTCAGCACAGCGACTTCCTTGTGCACAACAGTTGATGCTGTTTTCGTCGTCGGCGAAGACATTTACCTTCTTGTTCTGCTGACAGCATTAGCACCATCTGAAAAGAACATCTACTTTCGCAAACCAGGAAGAGGCAGAATTGCTCAAAGACTGTATGCCGCGAATAGTTTGAACCGTGAAGAAGTGGCTGAGAACATTCTGTTTCTCAATGTGTTTAGTGGCTGCGACACGACATGTGCCATCATAAGCATCTTTAAACATCAGGATGCAACACCAGAGGACATCGCAGACGCTGGAGCACGCTTTCTCGTTGCTTTGTATGGTGGCAACATGGAAGAAGAAACCTTGGAAGAAGTCCGTTACCAACGCTTCGCTAAATCTGCTACAAAAAGCAAATTCAATCTTGCTTCTTTGCCACCAACGAAGGGCACTGCACGGTATCATGCGTTCAGGACGTACCACCAAGTTCAAAAGTGGTATGGGATCCAAAAAACTCCAGAAGACTGGGGTTGGGGACTTGGCAGCAATGGGCTCGCACCACTCACAATGACAGAGCAACCAGAACCCGAGAGCTTATTGAAATTTATTTCATGCACTTGTCGAAAAGGATGCGGCGGAGCATGTGGTTGCAGGAAAGCTGGGTTGAAGTGCTCTGTTTTGTGTGGCTTCTGCAGTGGTCAGTCATGCGAGAATAGACCGGAGGTTCGCATCGACAGCGAGGACGAAGATGATGAAGAGATCAATGGATGAACAATGGAGTCTCAGAAACACCGATGATGATGACATTGAGGACGTAGATTACACAGAGGACGTCAACATCAACCGACCAGGACCATCGAAAAAAGGAAAACGCTAATAATATAATTGCGTGGCTCAAGCGTCATTTCCATCTAAGATCGCGAAGCTGTGTATTAAGCCTATTGGGGATACCACGTTAAAAAAACGCGCCATTTACTCTACCTCAAGGTGGTGTGAAAATGAGTATACTTTGAATTTACACAATTATTATAACTATGTAAAAAATGGAGAGCAACAATCGAAAAAAATCACAAAAATGGGGAGTTTTACCATTTTTTGGGAAAAATGTTCATCTCTCCGCCGCTGTAACTCGCTACATGTTAGATTTACAATAAAAATGTTTAAAAAAAAATATGAGGAGTTTTATCTTCTTTAACTTTGTTACAGACATTTTCGTCGTTAGATCAACCGTTACGGAGTTATTTTGAAAAAAACTAATTTTTTGTACATTTTATTCAAGATGGCGGCTCGAGCGGTCTCCCCCAAGGTCGAAAACTTGGATTTTTTGTTAAGGCCCAGACCTTAACAACATATTAAAAATTATTACTACCCCACCTTTTGCAGGGCAAAACTCCCTACTGACTGGACATGTTGAACATCATTTCATAGTGGATGTGCATTGCATTTGCTACCTATGTATATGGAGTCACATATTGGAACAAATTGGTTGGTAATCGCAGCCCGTTGAACATAATATACCTATAGAATTAACTTGTGAAACTTGTGCAACACTTGGAAAACACAACATCAGATACACACTTGGAAAACAAGTGTGTATCTGATGAAGGTAGGCACTCGTTAAGAAATGTAACAGTATTTCCCAAAGATATATTAACAGCTTATTTATTGTTAGATTGAAGCACGTGTTAGATTGAAGCAAAATTGCGTTTATGTTCTTTAGTTTACAAGTCGCTTTTATTAATTCAGAGGATGTTTTAATTGTACATACCAAAAAGAACAATGGTTCATTTGGAAAATTGTTTGCAGTGCAGGATTATTCGTGATTGAGAACTTATTTATATGTGAGCTGTTATTTTTGCTTCTGAGTGTAAATCCATTTGGTTGAGATGAATATTTCTCTCCCTTGATGCGGTACCGCGGGTAATTACCTCGTGTGCTCACCGTACGTCGCGATCCGGCAATAACATTCGTCATATTTTTTGGCGCGGGTACAAGTAAACATCGAGTTGATAGCGATCAGGTGCATCTCGGTGAGCCAGGTGTTCTGGTATGATGCGGTATCTACCTACTGGTTCCGAGGTTGGCGGATCGGGGAGCGGCCCATTAGATCGAGCTGCTTGATGCGTCGTGGGTGTATCGCCGAAGAATTTCTGTCTTGTTACCTAAAATTATTCGGAAAGGAGGAATGTAAACTAGAAAAAGAGAACGGTCGGAATTCCATGGTCGTTGCATGGTTTTGTTTCCTTAGGGACCGAAGGTGCAAACAAAATTGGAACGTATACACGGAGGGCCTATATTAATGTCTCAAAAAATTTGAATACAATTCTGAGAATTTAGCCGTAAAGTAAGGTCGAGTCGTTCTATTTAACACAATTATTTTGTCACATTTTGACATCCGCTTACGCCGTGTCTTAGCTAAACACGATTGCGTGCGATGCGGTTGGTGCGGGCATGGCATGCGCTGATATATTTTGTGGTGAATGCGACGGTGATCAAATATATCACAATATGCGTGTGTTTATTAAACGCTTCTCTATTTAAGTTCTGTTAGATGAAAGCATGGTTATGCCTTTAGCGTACATAATGTGCCTTGCAAATATTTAATTCAAACTTGGATTATTAAAGATATCAAAAAAAGAAGGAAAAAGGAAACCGCTTATGATTTATAAAAAATCGGTTAAATTATAGTAAAATGCATTTCACCATATCTATTTTCAATTAAATGCCGATGATGTGACCTTTCGTCTGTATACCAGAAGTACCTTTAAAGTATCTTTAACACACAATTCCGGTGTATTATGCAAACAACGTTACTTAACTTAAATACTAAGAATCAGGAGAAATTCTCTTCCACATAGGTATTTCACATGATAAATACATGTGATGCAAAAAAAATGTCGACAAAAACAGGATAATATTTTTATACTGTACAGTAGAATACTTCCGTAATTCAAAAATATGTTATGTGGAAAGCAGAAATTTTGAAACATTAATTATGCAATAGTGTGGATTGTTTCATTATTGCTGATTTCGTATAAAATGGTTCCATATTGTTAAATAGTTTTTTGATCTGTATTTTGCTTAAACCGTTTGTCAATGTTCGACCACCTCCATGTAGATATAATCAACTTTTTTATAGAAGCTTCTCTTATTTGCTCCGCTATTATAAACGTTTTGCCGGATTTCAAAAAATATTTCAGAAATATTTAAGAATACAGAAAACATGAGAAAGTTAATTCTAAAACAAAAATGCATAGATATTTTACATCTCTTGTGGCGTGTACACTTACAGATGAATTGACGATTTATTGAATTAATTAATTATTTAAAAGTTAATGTTCATATTAGGTACATATACTAAGTAGAGCTTACAAAACTTCTACCATACAAACTAATATTTTAGTTTATAAGACGTGAGCTCATTTCATACGTAAAAGGCACTGAAATGAGCAGTTTTAATAATAAGTTGGCATTAGGAAAAATATCTTCTTAGCGAATATTATAAACAATACAATAGCAAAACATATGATCAAAATGTGTAACTCCAAAAATGCTTACCGTTTTGTAATAAAAAAAGGTACGTTGATATAGAACACTCGAATAAGAATATACTTAGAAAATGTTAGCAGTGTTTGCTAAAATATAGGATATAAGTATATTTACATATTTTGATTTCCAATAAGATCCGTCAACGTGTTTCAATCGTTATTTAATATAATATTCATACGTAATCAAACGTGAACACGCCTGTATATCGTACATAAATTTGCATTTTTCGGTGATTTAACCGAGAATCGACGAACAAAAATGTCTCAATTTATGTCCATTAGATCGGAGTAGGGAAAACATGGAATAGCCGACCAATAACAATTCAACAGTCATTGTAGGAATTTAAACGGGTTTCATTAGCTTTTAGTGTTAGGCTGAAGCGTTTATACACAGAGATGTGAATTAAAGTACATTAAGCGTTGGTTACGTCAGATAATTTATTTGGTAGCTCTAATTGGTTTTCTATGTTTATTTAATTTTAAGGGGAATTTATTTACTTTACAATTACAAGTATCGCCTACCGTTCATGCTCTAATTGCTATAAATGGACCTTCAATAAATTAATTAATTTTTGAGCAGGTGGTATTGGAATTTGGATATCCCCCAAGACAAGTCAATTACCAAATGTACGTTTTCTTTACCAGCCGGTGTTCTACGCCATAATGACAACGTAGGTACTTAAAAAATGGCGTAAATAAAGATAATGTCAAAACGGTTTCTTTCGTTCTTTTTGAAGCTTCGATCCGAATGTTATGCTGAATATTACTTGACATTTATATTAAACAGATTATGACTTGATCATAGCTATATTTCGGAATATACATACAAGGTGTGTAAATTAAGTAATGAGACTGGCAACGTAGCGCCCGATCTAGCAACACTGCGGAGACTTGGAAGGGCGGTAGGTTAACATGTAATGCACCTTCAGTACAAGTTTGAACTTGTTACAGTCGTTTATTTGTTTTTTTTTCTAGTGCGTTTTAAAAATGAGTGACATTTTGAGCAACAGTGTTCTATCAGGTTTTGCTTCAGACTTGGACACAGCACAACAGATACATTTGCGAAACTTCAACACGCCTACGGAACAAAGCTTTTTCAAGAGCCCAGATTTTTCGGTGTTGATTGAAGATGACCCACGCAGCGGAAGGACTTCATCTTCAAGAACCGATGAAAATGTCGATAGAATGCGGGATCTTGTCTGTTCAGATCATCAGCTGACGACAAGAATGATCGGGAATTAGGACGGAAGAATTAAATTTTACTCACACCACTGTTCATCACATTTTGACTAAAGAATTGGGGATGAGAAAAATCTACGCTAAAATAGGTCCAAAAAAACATTTTTCAGGAACACGAGGACAGGAGAGGTGTTCTTTTGTCAGGGAATTGTCCACAAAGAGTTTGTGCCTCCAGGCCAAAAAGTAAATCAACACTTTTACAGAGAGGCTTTTGAAAAACTTCGAAAAAGGGTCATGCTTGTAAGACCACACAACAAGGCTGTTGCATCACAACAATGCGCCTTGTCACACAGCCATTTCAGTAAACAAGTTTTTAGCCAGTAAAAACATTCCGTGGCTCTTCAGCCTCCTTATTCGTCTGACTTGAGCCCTTGTGACTTTTTTCTCTTCCCGATATTGAAAAATCACTTCAAGGGACGTCATTTTGGCACCATAGAAGACATTCAAACGGCTGTAGCCGACCAGCTGAAGGCTATTCCAGTATATGAGGTCCAGCACTGCTATGAGGAATGGAAGAACCGTCTCCAGCGCTGTGTGGCTTCCCAAGGAAGTTATTTTGTAGGAGACAATACTGAATTGTAATTCTATTCGAATATAAAAATTAAAAAATCAGTCTCATTACTTAATTTACATATCTCGTATAAGGGGATGAATGCGGCAATTTCTTAATACGGTTTGAAGCATAATAAATGAAGGACAAAAATATTGATCCTTTTAACATTCAACGCAATTACTGTATAGGTAAATTTATTTATAATTTTTAGTATATACATATTTAGAACCGGTTTTTACACATATGAAGACGAAAGGGCAGAGTATAAATTATTGTATTTTAGTATTTTAGTCAAAGAGATAATTTACGGCATGGTTTTGAAAAAAGCTCCATCTTAACCTATGCTCCATCTTAACTACTTACTTTCTACGTTATTCATACACATTATCCACATTATTAGTCGTTATTAACATTAAAGGAAAAAATACTTAAAATGGTGGATATATAGACAGAATTCGTGCAGAAAGCACAGATCATTTCAGATACTTCAACTGAAATTATTTGATACATGATACATGAAGTTATATTTATATATAGACATCCAAAAAAAAAACGTCATCAAAGTTGGCCGAGAAAAAAAGACGTATTTCTATTCTTATTCGAATTTATAACCTTATTTACTTGTCAAGACTGTCACATCATATGACAGCCATTGTTTATTTTACAAATTGTGAAAGTCACTTGTCAAAAGTTTGACATAACCTCAAAGCTTAGACATGACCGCTATTTCCATCTCTCTCGTTCATAGCCAGAGTTGATGACGTTTTTTTTTGGATGTCTCTATATAAGAAAGTTAAATAAATATTTGTTTGTTATAAACAAAGTATTTAATTTTAGACTTGATTCGAAGGAATCTTTTTTCTATTTGAGAATCGCTGCAGAGCTAATAATTTAAAATAATTGACTTCTAAAATTTGTTGTTGAAGTCAGTATCTTAACAGGATTTCATGTTCCTTTCAAGGAATAAAATATAACGGCTGCATGAAGTTGACTTTCACTACACACTCGTATAATCTTTCGGACTCACAAAAGTATTTAATAAAGACGTGCTATATTGTTTCGTTGATTGATGGCTTCAATAAAGCCGTGATTTGTAAGTTTCTATCAATGTCAGTTTAGCGGTACACTTTAATTATTCCATAGAAAATCTACTTAGTAATCGTTCAAACGATATATTATATTCGTCCTATTCATTATTGAGGGCGTAGTTTAATTGCGGTTATTAGAATGTTTTATAACCGTATTTGTTTAAATTAACGCTGTCTAAATGCTCACATAAATTCTTTTCTAAATGAGTTATGAAAGTATGTGGCAGACGATCAGGGCCTACGTATTTATTTCGATAGATTGACAGCAGGGAGGGACTGGGCTGGTGTAGTCCCGTCATATAATCAGACACTTACGTACTAAGTATGTACGTTATGTCTGCTGTGATGTTCGCACATGCTGGATTATTTGAATGATGCTATTATCTGTTAGCTATTTTTACCATCCCGACAAGATGATGTATAAGTTGGGGTACAATTATACTTACTGAATTATCATTTTACGAAAAAAAGTTCATCTTCACAATATCCTCACATAACTCAAGTCAAAATAAATTCTTATCGGCAACTACTTCCAAATGCCTGCTAAAAAATGTGGAGAGAAACGTCCTTTGGGCTCTAAATTTTTGTTTACTCATGTTACCGTTGGTGAAGTAAATAAATCCGGAAAAAACGCATACATTAAATGTGGGAACGTCGCCGCAACCAGGAAGCGTCTCGCCAACCGGTGGAATCACAAATAAAGCAAGAAAATAGACCTTGAAGTACGCAGTTGTAAAGTTTGTATTCATTATTAATAATAATTATTTTAAGTGTATATTTTTTTGTTTAATAAGTAAATTGTATGTTTCAGTTTATTCCTTTATTGTGTTGAGAAATATGGAGGTTTCAGAAGCCAGTCAGTGTAGGTCCATAAACGATAGAAACTAGATACATAAATTGATAAATGAAGTCTCTTAAAAATGTATCTTAAAAAATATTGACTCTTGTAAGGAATGTAGGTAATACAAGAATAAACTTATTATATATATACAACAGTCACAACAACAGGTTACAACATAAATAAACATAACATGAATTGTAGCTAATAAATCGTGGATAAAAAATTCAGAAAGTTAATAAGCACCCTCAAATAATACAATATACTTTCTACTGTTCTTTGGATATCTGCAAATCTGATGTTACAGATTTGAAATTGCCATTGACAAAGTGGTATGGCATTAAGATATTGCGGAAAGTCGAACAAAAGAAATTAGTAAAACTATCGAAACTGACAAGCTACACGTGGATTTTGATGCTTCGAAATATATGATATATGATGCTATATTCGAAATTCCCTGCAAAGTGTCGAATATTGCATCTGAAATCTATGTGAATAAAAGTCTCATACAACGAAATCATACAAAATCCTAATCTATCACAAATACAGTCTATCCTAGCCTATCCCCAAACTAATTTTAGTACTGTTTATAGCGCACTGATATATAGCGCTCTCTATGATTACCGAAGCAAGACGTGCTTGTAGAGTAGCTCACTATATCGCTAGTCACTCATTTCCATCGCGATATTTTCCAGGTCTGTACGTCAAAAATTACATTTCATTTCCGCAGACGAATTAAGAAATCATTACTGGAAAAAAAGTAAGATGAAAAATTAAAAATGTGTATGTGGTTGCAAAAAAAATGACGGCCGGTTTGGAAAAAGATATATTTTCTAACAATTTCTTTCTGCAAAAAAAAAAAACAGAAAGACAATATCAGTGGGAAAGTGATAAGGAGTTCCTATTTCTTTTTTTTAAAGTCGGGAACCGTCAACAATCACAGGGTGCTAGTTTAGAACTGTACGGTAGATGCTCCATGACCAGCACAATATCCAGATCATTTTTTGTCACAAACATTTTTTTCTGCACAAAAGTAATTCGTGAAGCTTGTGTTACAAAAATTGCTGTACCGCGGAGAATGTTTAATCGACAAAGCTGGAAAACATTTCGTTGAAAACCTAATGAACGCGAATGAGAAGCTAGATGCCAATAGGAAGCGCTGTGTGTCAGTACGCAGTCTATTGATGTTAGTTAGAGACAACCATTGCACATGATTTGTTTCAAAGATAACTGTTTCTGCATTATTTGAGTGAAGTAGCCATCAGCAGTCTCATCAACTATTCGCCACCCTTCATCATACTTCTATCAGTTTCCCTTTAACTTTCAGTTGGGCTAACTGACTAATATATTTATCCCAGTAACAGAAAAAACTAAAAGTTACACTTTATGAATTTAGTTAGACGATTTTATTCCAACATTTTGTGATTTCGAAAGACTTTGAAAAATGCGTATCTTTGTCAATCTTTCTGTTCTGCGTCGATCATGCTTAATAAAAAACAATGATTACTTAAACGTTTTCAACAATGGGATGACTGACGAAATAGTGATTCGAAAAAACTGATTCTGATAAACCACCGTAGTAGTTTTTTTCGGTATCGGCCGTCGAATAAGGGTATATTGGCGTTATTTGTAATTAACTGCAGCGATAATTATACTGGAATTAAAGGAATTCTAGTCAGGTGGATAGTGTTCGCAGAAATGCTACTAACTCTCCCCATATGGGCACCGCGCAGCCAACACAAATGGACAAACTGCCTTTCAAGCAGTGTTGAATTTAGATACCGATTGCCTATTTTTACGATAAATCAAGGTGAATTATACCAGCTGAAACAGATAAAGATCGTTTCTCTGTACGCGCTACAAATTGTTTGATTTTTTATATTTTATAGAAGCTTACGTTTATGGGTTCATGAGCCATTTAAATTCATAAGCGTAATCACCTTTGGTAAGGACTAACACAACGGTTCTACCACGAACTCAGCCAAGTTTGGATATTGGATATCGAACTACTTAACTTACTTTGGCCATTAATTTTTTTTAAGTTTGCCTAGCTGATAGTTTATTTGACGTTTTGCTGAACGTTTAACTTAATGAAAACGCCATCACGCGTATATCGAAGAAATGCATCCAGTAAAACATTTTTTAATTTGTTACCGAGAATTAGTGTTCAATTTCTTGTTCTCGCACTCATTTTATTACACATCCTGCTTTTAAGATTTGCAACATGACAATACTGCAGTATTAACAAATTTAATATAATTGATTATGATAAACACATAAACACATGATAATGGTATCTGGTAGGGGGTCAGACAAAAAGTCCATTTAAATAATTTAGAAGTCCATTTAAAAAACATTTGCTTAATTGAAACCAAGTTTCTGAAAAAAAAATAAGGTGGCATACACATTGTACATTAAAGTATGTAAAATTATATTTGAAAAAAGCTGAGAATAGTTGACTCTATGTCTTCCTGATTGTTCTTTTCTATGTCTAAGAAAGTAATCGATTTAATGACTGCAATTCAAATTACAAGAGAACCATATACGATATATTATACATATTAATAACATATTAAACATATGTTATTAATATGTATAGTATGTATACGAATATGCAACAAACTTTCAGGACAAGTTTGTCAAGTCAAGATAATGCGATTTTTTCCAACTTTTACCTTAGTACAAAAATGCACCAAAATGGGGGAATCACGTCTATTCAAATTTTTCAACGGTTTAACATTTTGGAAACCTAATTACATACATATTCGAGTAAACTAATGCGAACTAATAATAAAAAAAATCCCCAGTATTTTCTCTATCTATCGCTTACAGTTTGCCAGAAAAATTGAATTATAAGTACCTACTCGGTTGCTGTTGCAATTTATGACGTAGTAAAGCCATTCGATTTTAATTTTGTCCTGATACCGTGAATATGTATTATGGCCGGGCCGCTCTAAATCGTACTTTGTTCGTTGTGTGCAATTCGCAGGCGACTTTATGCTGACTGTAGTTTTTGTGTCATTGGCGGACTTTTTTTAGCATTTGTATCTCTTCAAAGATACAAATGATAAAAAATATATATTTCCAGAAGATACAATTTTGGGACACCCGATATAAACTATACAGGTTGGTACGACAAACTTTCAGGACATGTTTAGGGGATTACATTTATTGCGATTTAACCTCACATTACGCGTTTATTTAGTAAAGAACATGTGTTGTGGTGTGAAAAACTTTTGGGTGTGTTTGTTGTATAAATTTAATCCTCCTAAAAAATAATGCATGATATATATTCTAATTAGCAATAAAACATGAGCATTAAATTACTCATAGTCCTGAAAAATGTACCCCAAAACAGAAGCAGAAAAAATATTACATACTCCTATATGTATATGACCATAACAATTAAGAACATAATAAGCGATAAATATTAGATATATATGTTTTCTTAGTGTGTTTTTACTTTTTCTTTAAATTGAAGGCAGGACCGGAAAAATGTTATTTTCAAAATCAAAAAAGTATAAACCATTTATATTTGAATTTATTGAAAAATTGTGTTTGGAAAAAATGTTTGTTTTGAATAGTTCTACACACTATTAAAAAATATGACTCAACTTACGAATCACCCTGTACATAAAAGGGGCCTGATTAAAGGTCGAAAGGACAAATATATAAATAAAAATATGTATGTAAGAATCCTCGTGTAGTTGGCGTCTGTAAGTCAACAATCGCCTGTTAGTGCTGCTGCTAATATTGGTACCATCGCATACTGTTTCTTGTTATTTTCGTAACATTTTTACTAAGTACTAATTTACGTTAGAATAGCGGTATTTTTGGTGATGATTTATTAATTTTGGTTTTCAAATATTACTTACTAGGCAAAGTACAAAAATTGTGGGAAACATATTGGAGCTTATATGAAATTTGTTATATATGTATATTAGTTAATAATATATTTTATATATAATAATATATTTTAATATATAAAATATATTATTTTCGTGCTCATATTCATTGCAAAAAATTAAGCAGCAACATAAAAAAAATCCAAATAGCATCAACTACATACATACATAGGTCTCGTCGTTGTTTAGTCCAACTAAAAATTACTTTTCTATTTCTTAGTGTCAGTACATCTTACAGATATAATTCTCCATTAGCTCCTTACAGTAGCATACTAATTTAATTTATCGTTTTTAATCCTTGACTGTCTGCAGTTAATTCGTAATGGCTGCCATAAATACTAGAGCAGACATAAAGCTTATGCACGGTAGGAGCCTTGTTCTGCCATTCAGGATACGATTATCCACGGACATCGTCGACAGCCATATGCTACTCCATAAAGAACTGCAGTCTATAAAAAAAAAACGTCTTCTTGGGAAGATCTCCGCATAAAGTTCACTCTGTATAAGGCGATTCATTAAATTCACATGATAATAATTCATTTCATGGGACGCATCAAATGTCACTTTGTTATCTCACGTATGGACTTCACTGGCGAAGGCAGGGCAAAACCACGCACTTCATTTCCAACGGAATGTAGAACTGTTCCGGTTTGGAGTCGTTCTTTTAATAGAATAAATTTATGTACTTGTAAAAATTCGAAATCAAAAATAAATAGTAAACATATGAATTTACCAACTCACAACTGTTGGCGATCTACATTAACTGATTAATGTGAAACACCATTAAATTTATACAATTTAGGAACAGTATTACAGTATGGGTAACCTTTGGAGCATTTGTTTAATAAATAAGATGTGTTAAGATATTTTTAACATAATTAAAATACATATATTCTTTAATGGCTGGCCCTGAAAATGTCTGATATACGATTATGAAAAAACTGGTGATTTGATTTAGACAGACAGTTATTAAGCTTTCGACAATTGTTTTATATATATTCTATAAATACTACTAGATAGATAAATTATGCTCTATAGATACTTTAAATAGAATATATACTCTATATATTTTTGTTATAGTAAAAGTCGTTTTAAGAAAATTAACTGCATTAAATCATATCCGAGTGATTACATTAAAAATCAGCAGATTAACTATAACTTATATTAAAAATAACTGAATTATAGATAACAGCAGATTCATGCATATTCTATTTCGCCATTATCTGAATTTCTGTTTTAAATTTAAGTTTTGTAAGAATAACTTGAATAAAGTTGTGTATTTAAGAGTTTTCCAAAATTGAAATAAGTTTCACTCCTGTCGACGAAAGCAACTTATCGAAGAGGACTCCATATAAACTAATACCATTATTGCACCCAGTTAGTGTATAACACACTTTTATAACATAAGAAATATTTGAGCAGTGCTTGACTGGATATTTTTGCGACCGTAAGCATTGATACATTTAAATGAATATATCTAAGCTTCCTGAAGTTAAGAAATTTTAAAAACTATCACAGAGTCAAAAGATCAAAGAAAAAAGAAGTCAAAAAAAGATATTTTCTAAGGAAAGGAACATTTTTAACTTGACCATAATAGGTATATAATGTTCAATGTTCGATTAATTTTTTTTAATCTTTAAATTTTGATAAAATTTCAATTATAATACATAAGGAGTATTTTATTTTACTTAATTAGATTTACTGCTACATCAGTACCTACTTCTTCTTGCAGTAAATTCAAAATTATACAACTAAACGCATGAAGTGACCAACAAAATATTCAATTTTAAAATCTGCTACAAACGACACCTACACTTGTTTCCTGGTGACTTGTTTACGTCTACGCCTCTAAATACCTAATTATTAATTGATATATTTCAAGGAGTTTTTATTGTTATTTTTGATAGTTCGTTTAAATAAAGCAATATACCTAAACGCTAGTATTGACATTTATTTATTTATAAACAAATTAATTGATGTGTGCGAGTTGAAGACAATTAATAACATTACAAACATACACAGAAACATGAAACAATTAGTGGGTTTTAGTATTAAATTTAATCTACGTGTTTCATAGGTGTGACTGCTCGTGTGACTGATTATATATTTACATTTATTTTTTACGATCCTCTAGAGAGGTAGGTGGGGGATACATGCCATTTGAAATTTAAAACATTTTAATAAATTATTCGCTCTCATCTTTATTGCTACATTTTTTTGTATGTTCAATTCCAATTTTTTTTGGCGCAATTTAATTAACATAATTCTGTCATAGTTCAGTGGCTCACAATATCAGAGCTTTTTATGTTTTGCAAATTATTTCAGTAAGTTAATTTAATTGTTATGATGTACTTCGTAGAGTATTTCGGTGTATTTAATATTAGCAGAGAGTTTCTTTAAAGTTAAATCATTACTTCTATATTTCTGTCATGTGAAGAGCAGACATGATACCATCCAATAAGCTTTTTTTATGGGCGTAGTTATAATTTATATGCAATGCTCGGCCCCTTATATAATTGAAAATACCGAGAATATTTTCATTTTATGTAATATTTTTATTTCATGTCGTTCATTGTCGATGTTATCGTTATACAAATAATTAAATAGTTATCGCATAAAACGATTAAATGGATATATACCTACTTCCAGAGCGTATCTCTTTTATTCGTACCCACATATGCAGATGCTTTTAAGATAATTAACAACTTATACAGGTAGAATAATCCGTAGGCAGTGACGGATCCTTGATTACCCATGTCGGCTTCGATTGTGTTCTTTTGTTTTTACTAGTGTCAAATAGCCGCCTGCGCTAACTGGCAACGGCATCTCGTTAGCCATGCTCAGTTACTTCTAATGCCCTGGTTTATCTCAATTATTTTATAATGTGTTTTTTTTTTGCCTTATATCCGAGTGATAATCATTGTTAGAATGCTTCGGGTCCAAGAACTATGATGGTGTAGAATTATAACGGTAGATTCAGTTAGAAAGTGACATGTGTATAAATTTCGACGTACTCGTATTATTAGGTACAAGGGATAAAACATTGAAGAGGAATTTTGATTTTAGGAGCAGTTGTATTTTAAGCTTCTGATTTATTAGAATGTTCTAATCATTAAGTGATTAACTATTTCAATTATCTCCTGATGAAGCCAACATAGTTAGCGGAACACATTTTGGTATCAGTGGAAAACATGGTAGTGTGTGTTGGCCCGTTAGTTTTAAAATTTGGGATATAGTCTTAAAGCTTTCAATTCAGTTACACAGAAAGAGTCGATACATTTAGAAAGTGGAAATTTTATCAGCATTTTTTTTATTATATCTTATATATCGTCGTTTATCCTCGAACATGATGTATATGCTTATGACACATAAGAACAATGTTCGATACTCTTTTTTGTAATTATGAAAGTTTGTAAGGGTTAATTTGCGTCTACATCAATAAAAAATTGCGTTGTATTTGACACAAATTTTTTTTGTTGATGTGGGCTCAACAATACCCGAATTGCGCACGCCATCCACTGTGTCGTCGGTTTTCCAATAAAAGATTTGCTTCGTCTAGTACTGTTAATGTGGACTTGATTCTGAGTGCACCTTTAATTTACACCGCACAAAGAGAGTAAATAAGAGTAATATATGTAGAACGGCTGGGCAATGCAGCTTTTTCTATATATATAGAAGATAAAATGGCGATGAAAAAATACAACACTAGCTGCTGATGAGACAACAGGACAATTTTACAATAATTTTCTTTGCATTTTACAGTTACAATTTGAAGGGTTGTTTCAACACAGTATATAACTAGTTGGAAACTAGTGCTCTAGTCTCTTGAACAAGCCTTGTTGCACGCGTAGATTTACGTAGTAAAATACTTAACCAGATGTAAACTTGCGCCGCACATATTTTTACTTTAAATTTAATTTCATAATTATAATATTGTAACGTAGTATAATGTAATTATAACAAGTTACAACGCATTTTTTTTATGTTGGCCCTCCCATAGAAACATTCCTTGATATATTTTTTTTTGTATTTATAGATAATGCATGTATAACTAAATTCTACAAATTCTAAAAAAAGTCGATCTGAAGAATATTTTGAAATTAATCAACACAGTAGGAATGTCAAATAGTAATACATTATTTGAGTTCTTATAAGAACTCAAATTGATTGACTCTTGTTAACAGGTTCGCTGTACCTAAAAGATATCTGCAGCTTTATGATAAGAATAGGAACTTAAAAAATTGTATGGTTTAAGTACGATGTACGACCATAAAAAGAAATCACATTGTGTTATATCACAGGAAATTAGTCTTAGAGGAGATTCATGTTCGGAATTCAAGCTCACGGTTATGGAAAACAACAATAACAATTAACAATACCATTGTATCACACGCCGTGTGTTTTAGCACCATCTTGGTGGAAGGAGGAAATTTCGTCATAATCCATCTGATTTACTAACAGGTGTAGTAATTTCTTCGAATATCATTCGGCAGAGTTCCATTAAAGAAAATTGGACAAAAAAAATCATTTTAAGGAGTTTTTCATAGAATCTGTACAAACTGTTTTGGTTTATAATTTTAACCTTGGCCGTTTGAAAGCTGTCAAACCTAAAACTCCAATTTTATACCTGAACCTATCAAAGACTAACATGATTAGTTTAAAGTGGCAAAGCTTTGTTTTTATTGAACGCTCATTATATAACTTTAAATATTGTTTGGACACAATTTTTTGTTACTAATGACGACTTGAAATTTCACTAACTATTGTTATGTAGCAGGGATTTATTTTTATGCATTATTCCGTCCAAATTATGCATTATAGTTATATATTATATATTTCAGTTCCATCCTGAAATCATGTATGTGAGTCTCCGGCACTTGTTATAACAAATTTAAAAAAAAACTGTTTACTTATTGTGGATATAAATCGATGACCGATTTCAAATTGATTTATCTGAGTTCCATAATTGCCGCGACAGTTTAAAGTGTAACCCGAATGGATGTTTTAATGCGTGCGAATGTTTTATTGAATTGCAAGGTGGGCGTAACGGAGAAGTGTAGAGTAGATAAATGCAAGTAAAATGCAAAGATATTTATTGAAACACATACGTAACTGGGTGTGGTTCGGCTCCCTGTTTGTCAAGTGTACGGCCTGTCTTTTAATGGGCTACCTTCACAGCGTACCTTGTCATGATCTGTTCGATACAGCTTGTCAAAACTAATATATAAATTCAATAATTTTTATCCTATAGTTGAGAAATTTCATCTACTTACTAAGATTGCTTTATTAGCATATAAATCAATGACTTGTTGCGCGAACGGCATTTCATTTCAAGCTTAAGTATTGAAAGCAATATTTTACTGACTAAGTTACATACAGTGTGTCAAACAATTGAGCATAAGGAGGTTTTGAGAAGCAAATATGTAACAGAAGTGTACTTTTGCTAAAATATATGTACATAAAATATATTTATTCAGCTCTTAATTACATAAACAAACTGAGTAGGTACATAATGTCCTCCTTTTGCTTGAATTACCGCTTCTAAATGACGTGGCATAAAGGCAACTAACTTTTTTGTTAGGGATGCAAGGTATTTTATTCCATCCATCTAATAGAGATGGTAGAGTAATAGAGTTTTTAATTGACTGATATTAGCTGGCGTTGACTTTTGCACACGTTTTTCTAATTCACACAATAAATTTTCGATTACATTTAAATCAGGCGATTGGGGGGAGTATCTAATTGTTTAGGGGTAATATATAATAACCATGTTTTCACTTTGTAAGCAGTGTGCTTTGTGTCGTGGTCTTGTTGGAAGCGGTAAAACGCTTCCAGCCCAGTTTTTTAGCACTGTTTTTCAAAATATCTAAATATTTGTACTGGTTCATTATACCATCTATGAATACCAAATTACCAACGCCACTTGCTGACATACACCCCCAAACCATCACAGATCCCCCTCCGTGTTTCACTGTCGGGATTAAATGTTGGGGTTGTAAGGCAGTACAATCTCGTCTCCATATCATTTTTTGTCCATTTCACCCATATAAATTAAACTTACTTTCGTCGCTGAAAATTACAGTATTCCAAAAGTTTCATCATAATTTCGATGTAATTTAGCGAACTGGAAACGTTTTTGTGCATTCTTCTTGAAAATGAATGTTTTTTTTTTCGAGCGACTCTTCCATGAAACCTGGCCCTTCGTAGCACATTTCGAACAGTTTCAACTGTAAATGATTTTCCTAACGACTGCTGTAGTTCTGCAGATCATTTTGGAACGCTTTGCTTTTGATCCTTTTTTAAAGCTGGATACTATTTTTCGTTGTTCCCGGTCAGTTAATATGACCTTTCTGCCCCGACCCGGTCGATTTTTTAAAGACTCGTCTTGTTTATAACGACGTATGATACCCTGTATAGTCCCTTTTGGTCGGCTAAATATGTTGGCTATGCTATTTGACTCATAGATTTTCCTTCATTTACCAGTTTTATTATTAATTTTCTTTCGTCAATTGATGTTTGCGTTCGTCGTTCCATTGTTACTGTTGATTATCCGTGTGTAACTGTACTGAACGATTTTAAACTAAAGTGTATTTACGCAAAAACTATCTAAGGGCTGTATGGTACGGTTATGGGAACTCAGAAGAATCACAACACGTATGCAACTATCTTGAGTTGTCTATCTATTGGCGCGTATGCTCAATTGTGTCTCTACATTTTTGGCACGCGCCTACTATACCTATTTTTTTTTCGTTCTATATTTATGTAACCAGGGTTGTATATGTACATATAAGTAGTGTATCCTGAGACACATTACCCACAAGTTTCGATAAAATAGTCCTTACATTACACAACGTTTTTTTTTTCGAAAAATAATTCATTGTATACTCAATTGTTATTCCCCGGTTATTACGACGCTTCTTGTATCACACAATGCAACACAGCCTTTGTAACCATATTTATCTAACATTCGGATTGTATTTTTATTAAAGCCAAACGACATGTAAGCGTACGCATTGACAGCCTACATTTATAAACACTCATGTCATGTGGTCCGCTGCTCATCACATGACCTTCGCAGATTACGTGACGTCGAGCACAGCACTGGTTACAGCGCCTTCTGGAGGCGGTCAGATATGAGACCATGTACCGGGTGGGCAAATTTCGATGTTTTTATAGGGTATCTCGGTAACTGTAAGGGCTATGGAAAAATGAACCCACCTTTCCCGACCTCTTTTTTTCGAGATAAATTCATTGGTGAAAACCAGAATTTGCTATATCTTTTCGTTTTCGAGTTGTAAACGAAAATTGATTTTTTTGAGTTTTCGATTGGTGTCGATAACTCGGTTGTTTGTATAATTAGAAGAAATCTGTTTGCACGTTCTACAGGCACTTTTTTAAGTAGAATAGGATTTCCTTAACAGATTTTTTATATCTTGTGTAGTTTTCGAGTTATGGCATAAACTTCTATTTTTTTAAATGGAAACCATAGTTGGCTATGATTTAGCTAAAAAAGAGGATTTTTTTCTCTTTACAACGATATATAGTTTGTGGGGTCTATGATGAGTGTTTATGCGGAAACAGTTAAAAACATATGTTTTCTAATAAAGGACAGTATAGTAATTTCAATGATTTTGCACAGTAGGCGCCTGTCATTTTGAAAACAGAACAGTTGGATATTGGGATGTAAATACACAGTTACACATTACTGTTTGATTAATTGTTTATGTTTGGTTTTTGCTTGCATTATAGTTTTAAAGTTTCGATTAAAGAAATTGACAAGGCGCGATGGCGTATCAAAATTACGAAAAGTTTAATATGCTAGAGTGTTTTATTCAAAATGGATATAATTCTGAAGCTGCATCGGAAGCATATTTTAATCGCTACCCTGAAAGGAGACAACCTAATATGTCCATCTTTGGTAGACTAAAAGAAAACCTCGTTGAATACGGAGGATTTAATAAACCAAGACCAAAAAATTATCGTATTCAAGATGCTGAGGATGTTGCCATAAATGTTGTTGGTATGGTAGTCGTAAATCCTTCAATTTCAAGTAGGCAAATTGAAGCAGAGTCTGGTATATCGCGACGAAGAGCACTTTCAGTTTTAAAAAAACACAAATTTAGACCTTATACAATAAGGAAACAACAACAGCTCCTTCCAACTGATCCTGAACGCCGACTGGATTTCTGCAATTGGTACCTACAACAAATTGAGCAAGACCAATTATTTTTTAAAAAATATCATTTGGACAGATGAAAGTTACGTAAGTAGTGCCGGAATTTTCAACCGACACAACAAACATTATTGGTCTGAAGATAATCCTCATCAGACTGTTGATGTTCAAAATCAAGGACGTTTCGGTTTTAGTGTATGGTGTGCCCTATATAATAACCGCATTTTAGCTTACCAACTTTATGATGACAATTTAAATGGTCAACGGTATTACAATATGATAAACTACCACATAGTAGAAGAATTTTTAGACAACTTGCCACTTAACGAAAGACGACATGTATTTTTTTCAACAAGACGGGGCACCACCCCATAATACTAATTTAATCTCGGAATTATTAAATACTAATTTTGGGGAGAAATGGATAGGGAACAATGGGCCAGTAAAGTGGCCCCCTCGGTCGCCAGATCTCTCACCGTTAGATTTCTTTTTTTTGGGGAACCATTAAAGACAATTTATACAAAAAGACAAATAATACACTGGTTCAACTGAGAGAAAATCTTATAGACTGTCTGAATTCCGTTTCAAATATTCACATCTATAATGCAACAAAAAGTGTTTCAAAGCGATGTGAACTGTGCATCGCAAACAACGGACGACAATTTGAAAACTTTAGGTAAATAATCATGCTCGTATTTTTTTTTTAATCTGTCTAGTTTTGTTTTTGTAAAATATATTGTATCGTATTTTTTACATACATTATTTGTTACAAATTTGATTGTTAAGTGTGTTAAACTTTCTTGTTATGAATATGTTATAATTAATTATTAATTAGTCACTAATATGTCATAATTAGTTATTTAAGTTTAATATACCATTCATTATATACGACTGTTACTATGTATTTATGTTACTTTTCGCAGGAGTAAATTTCCATAGCAACAGTTATTATTATTAAAACATTGTTGTAACAATGTGTTACTATAGAAACTTACTCTTCCTGCAAAGAAAAAACAAAGTAAGTATACCTATACAAAAAATTAAAATTTTTAACTGTTTCCGCATAAACACTCATCATAGACCCCACAAACTATATATCGTTGTAAAGAGAAAAAAAATCCTCTTTTTTAGCTAAATCATAGCCAACTATGGTTTCCATTTAAAAAAAATAGAAGTTTATGCCATAACTCGAAAACTACACAAGATATAAAAAATCTGTTAAGGAAATCCTATTCTACTTAAAAAAAGTGCCTGTAGAACGTGCAAACAGATTTCTTCTAATTTTACAAACAACCGAGTTATCGACACCAATCGAAAACTCAAAAAAAATCAATTTTCGTTTACAACTCGAAAACGAAAAGATATAGCAAATTCTGGTTTTCACCAATGAATTTATCTCGAAAAAAAGAGGTCGGGAAAGGTGGGTTCATTTTTCCATAGCCCTTACAGTTACCGAGATACCCTATAAAAACATCGAAATTTGCCCACCCGGTACACCGAACGACTTCGGTCTCCTTAGCTCTAGTCTTCTTGGTTTATTTATTCGCGACTACAGTCGTGGCGAGAGCGCCGGGAACAAACCTTCATCCGCGCAACTGTGAAAACATACAGGTGCGGAACGGGACGGCTTATGCGGATACGTGCAGAGCGCGGACGGTCCACATAAATGTGTAACGGCAATAAGTTATATGATTTAGACAGTGTGAAGTAAACATATATTTCTATAAATTGTCGAAATTGGATAAAATGGATAAAATGTTTCATTATTTTACGAAGTTATGAATAGTTAAACTTTAAAGTACCGACAAGTACGTTTTCAACCGTAATAATACTCGACAAAGGGATGAAAATATAAAGTGGCTAAGTAAAAACCCCTGCTTTTTTCAAGGTTTTTCTTATTTCAGTATTAGATATAAGTAATTTTAAATATTCCAACGTAATTATTCATCCTCATTAGTTCAAGTCTGTATATCGCTTCACGACGACTTTATTTTTGTAATAAAATCTAATAATTCAACGAGAATATGTGAGAAAATTATATTATTGAAGAGCAATACGATCCGGATCAACAAAAGTAACACCCATAAAAAGAGTTAAAGAATGAATTCACCAAATAGGACTTGATATATAGGACTTACATAGGTATGTCCCACATTTTTATTGTGGGATAAAAATTCAGGTGTAGAAAAAATAGTGTGTGTAGATTCTTTGTGTGTGTACAGTCTTTATTGACTGTAAAAAATAATCTGCAATGATCTTTTTTACTAAAAATATATTTAGAAAACTAAATTCAAGCGTACGTGTGTGATTAGGTATTAATATGCAAATGTCAGATAACTATTTAAAATGAAAAAAAAAACTGGACGTTTCCACGAAACACCGAACTACTATAGGTACTATACGGTCCACGTATGTCACAAAATATGTATGTCAATAATGACATATCTCACGGTGTCATAATTTTATTTTATGGTATATCTATTACATTATATTCAGTATTATTAGATTCAGTATATCATAATTTAGATTCAGTGTTTCTGAATCTAAATTAAATAAGTACCTACCAATACATGATGAAGCCGAAAGAAATTAAGTATCAAATATATTTTAGTTCTGTATTTTTGTAAGAAGTGCTTAATCCTTATAGAAGTTGTATTGTTCTTTTCTTTACGCACTAGTCGTAATTGTCTAATTGAAAAAATAAAACTATAGAGTACGTAAACTGTAAAGCGTACGTGAAGGTAGTGCTTTAAAAACGGTTGGAGAAAAAATCAAATTTTACCAACTGTGGAGCGAGTGTAAAGGTAGTACCTTAAGAACGGCCGTAGAAAAGAAATAATTGTCACTATCAATTGTCATTATCACCTTACATTTCGGAAAAAAATCTGCACCCAATACTAGAACTATTCTCTTTGACATTAATTGTCAAACGGTTTGTAGCTTAGTTTTGTTTATTATGTGTTCGATGGATTCGATTCTTACGTGATCAAATTCCAGGTCGATGTAAAGATGTTTAGATTTCTTATCCAGTACTCACACATCTGAAGAAACCATTGTGTTTCTATGATAGTTTTTTTGTCAAAATATTGGACATTCCATCTTATTCGGCAATTTTTGTCAAATGCACGTTGGATGACATACATCGTCTCACAAATATAATGATATTATTACCTAATTGTAAAGGCACATTCACATGCCGCTGAATGCCGTTGGCAAAATGTCTGTAAAAAATTATTCAAACTTTCATAAAACATTTTTTACTCAAAAAGTACGCATTAAATTAAAAAAACACAGTAGACATTTTTTACTTAAAATTTAACGTAGAATAAGGGAAACTTTTTTTAAAAGAAAAAACTAGTTTTTTTTATTTTTATTAATTTTTTATTCGTGTTTTTTATTAAATATGACGAATCACGGAATTTAAAAAATACCATCGTATTCTACGCAAAATTTTGAGTAAAAATGTCTCATGCTATTTTTCAATTTAAGGCGTTTTAAAGCAACAAATTCAAAAACTTTTAATAAGTGTGAAATACCATTGTAAAAGTTTTCGATTTTTTTTTACTCTAAAAATACGCATTAAATTGAAAAAATGCAAAAGACCTTTTTTACTCAAAATGGAAAGATGTAGAATGCCATGGTATTTTTAAAATTTTGAAATTCATCATATTTTTTGTTAAGGTGGACCCATGGGGCCCCATAAAAACGAATTTTCTAAATCGGACACCAGATTCGTAATCAGCGACCCTAAAAACCTTATAATAAGGTTTTCATACATTTTTTTGCGTACCAAGATATAATGTAAAAATTGTTAATTTTTCACCTTTCGAGCCTTCTAGCGGTCATACCGTTGCTCATCCCATTCTGGGACAAAAGCCATCCGAAAGTAAAGTTGTCAAGCTTTTTTTTAAGCATACTTTTCCAAATTTCAATTTAACCTGAAGATGAGTGAAAACTACGCTTAATGAATTCAAAAGTATATTTATCGCAATGTACGGGAAAAATGCGATGTTTTTACTGTTTATTCAAATTTTTTTGATTCGCGCTCATTTGTCTGCAGCAGTTGCGAATTTAAGATTGTCTAAAAAGCTCTAATTTTGTGACCGTTCGTGACGTGAGCGTAATGTGACTTGAGCTCTAAAATTTTAGGTATCAACTTTTCTTATCACATACTACTTATATACAAAGTTTCAGAGAAATCTATTTCTTTTTTGTCGCGAAGTTGGCGTGGATTGTCCCATACCTATACATATGTCAATATTGAAGTCATATTTATAAGTAGGTAACTAATTTTCTACATTTTCTTAAATGTATTTATTATTTTCTGTGTCCTTACAAATAATGTGAAAACATTAAAATTATTTGTAGTCTAATCTGTTTCATATCAGCAATGATTATTTCAAGTAGATCAATTTACACCTCAAAATTGTGATTAATTATAGCCATTTAAAATTTTAATTTCATGCTGTAACATTTATGCAACATAACTCTTGAGCTACATTTGGGTTTTTATGAATGGTTTATTTTTACTTTAGTGAAGTAGTTAAAGTAAGTTAATGACCTTAGCGACAGTTGATTCTCGAGTGTAGTAAAGAGTAATGTTTTATAATAAATTCAACGTGTTAGCAGTAATTGTAGTAAGACATTTTAGTCGTTACGAGAATGTTAATTTTTTAAATCAAGAATAATTTTGTGATTGAATAAATATCTATCTATTAAAATACGTTACAATTTTATCACATAAAAACTTTGTTTATACAAATGCCTACATTCATACTAGTATATGGATAGATATACAATATATACATACATGCATATCTACATCTCCAAAAGGCATCGCTTAGTGTGAGTTAATACGATTAAGCAATAACCGTTGATAATTATAGCACAATATTACAATAATAAGTATAGTCGAACAAGAAATAATGAAATGGATAATGTCTAGGGTTGGCCGATTGTGGCGGGTGGGCCGACCGTCTAACAGACTTTAGCATTATTTAAGTGTGTTCGAGGTGTTTATATCGTCGGCGTCGATATTACATTACATTAGTAATAAAATGTCACACGAAAGCCTAAATACCTTCAATTTGCTGACGAAGTGAATAAATTCATCGGTGATTTCAAATATTTATTTTATGATGGCATTACTAATATGTAGAGTCCGGAAGGAAAAACTGTTGTGTATGGACAAACGCGATTGTAAAATACAGGGTATGTCCTTAAGAACTCAGTTTATGTTCAACATACTTTCAATGCCAAGTGCCTGTGATGTACCCCTGAATGTACTCGATAAACAACTATTTCGTGTGTTCTGGAACAAATACGTTCCAGAGATGCCGTTATCAGGTAGCACACCGTTACATAACTATTTACCAACTGTACGCAATGACTTACTAGAGTGGATTAAAAGTGCATTCAAAAATACACAGTTGTGGTAATGTATCGACGAGATATTTCCAAGAAATAAAAGCTGTTATTTTACAATTCAGTCCTGCCAAAGCTGCAGCTATTAATGAGAGCCAGATTAAATTTCAAGATATGTTGAAACAGCTTTAAAAAACTATTGATAGTAACTATAAAGGTTTGTATGACGCCATACAAAAATTATAGGACAGTGCGTTAGCGGAGTCACTACAAATAGTGGACGAAGTAAATTCGCTGCTATAAGCCGTAGGTGAAGCAATAAATGGGCAAGTCAAAAATCGAAAGTGTATTAAAGAAAGGCAAGGTTTTACCAAATTAGCAGATTACCAAAACAAGACTCTCGGAGACAACTATAGAAACCAAGCTACGTCGTCAAGCTAATTAAGATGATATGTTTTACATACATATATGGAAGTGTGAATTTATTGCTTTCGTTACTATATTTCATATTAGTTACTTTACTATATGTATTATATTTTGATACGTACGCCTATGTCTCGCGGACATTTTGGCCAACTCTTGTCATGACAAATCATGCGCTACAATGCCCTGACTGCATGTGCACGTTCCACAATAGTTGATATATTCAATGGTGGCGAATGAATCAATTTTATTTAGATATTATAAAATATGTTTCTTAGAAGATAATAAAATTTCCAATCCAATTTGTTTTTTTTTGAAAAACAAATGATCACTAATACATATAATACGAGTACAATAAATACTCTTAAATGATCCATTTTTTAGTTCCGACCACGTGGATGATTCTTTTTATTATTAATTTGTCGGACAATTTTAATTATCTTATATTTATAAATTAACTAGCTGACCCGGCAAACATTCTTCTGCCGTATTGAAAATTTGGGTTTATAGGTATTTTTTGATGCCAAATAAAAAAAAAATACAAAAAAAATTCTGGAGTGGGTACTGGAACCTTCGGCGTAGAAACAAAAAACTGGACGTTTTCCACGAAACACCGAACTACTACACTTTTCTCTACGCGCGTTTCGCCAACCAAGTTGGCATCTTCAGGAGAAGATTAAAAAAAAAAAAAAGTTTTAATCTTCTCCTGAAGATGCCAACTTGGTTGGCGAAACGCGCGTCGAGAAAAGTGTAGTAGTTCGGTGTGGATTAAAAGAAAAAATAAGTTTTAATCTTCTCCTGAAGATGCCAACTTGGTTGGCGAAACGCGCATCGAGAAAAGTGTAGTAGTTCGGTGTTTCCGAAAAAACGTCCAGTTTTTTTGTTAAAAAAAAAATTGTCAAAAAAAAAATAGAAATTTTTTTTCTGGATGGGGACACTCTAATCACCTAGCGGTATGAAATATACTTTACGACCTATTCTCATACCTACCAAATATACATAAAAAATTTCATAAAAACCGGTCGAGCCGTTTCGGAGGAGTGCGACCACAAACACCGTGACACGAGATTTTTATATATAAGATAAAGCTATCCTATATTTATTCTTGGGACGATTTTGACACTGTTACGAAAACACTTTATAAATAGCTGGTTTATAAAGTGTTATATATGGGGTGAATTTTTAGTTCATACTTGGTTACAAAAACTCACCCCGTATAAGGTTATAAACTGGTATTGAAGTCAGATATGCACGATTTTTAGGACCAAAGATAATTGTTCAAATTATGTATTATAATAAAAAGTAAAATATTTTAAATTATAAAACTTTCTACATGGAGCCTATTTTTGTACTTTAACCATATAACACAGTCAGAAGCTAATATGTAGTTAAGACAATAATTACTTTTATATGCGTGTATGACTAACAATTATTGTAGCAATAGTCGAACTCCTACATTCTGCAAAGTATTTTTAAAACGAAAAATATCTTGTGAGAGATACAGACAGTCGTTTTTTAGAAAAATAAACGATGTAGAATGAACACGATACAGAAGGAAAACAGGTAGCTTGTGTTGCAGGTGCCTTGACGACCAATAGCGATGTTGACTATAATTACGGTTTAATAGGAGGCGGTGTACTGTAATGTATACTTGCACGTACTTCACTCATCTTTTCGAAACAACAAATAAATCAAAATACAACCGTTTAGCTACCTACATATGCAAATTATTTTTTAAGAATGAATAACCGCTTGCATAATATTTTCAAGAGAAATGTTTTATACAGTGTGTTCTATAATTATTGATACACAGCAAAACAATATTTTTAACTTATCGGTAATAAGTTTCTAAACCCTTTAGAAACGGTCACAATGCTGATAAATAACAAAAAATCGTAATGAGTACTGCTCTTGGAAACGGTTACTCGAAGTGACTTTTACAAGGTATACTACTTTTTTTTTGTGAAATATTGAAGTAAGAAAATTGATATTTTTAATAAAAACATAAATACTGGAAATCCCAAAAAAGAGTTTCATTGGTTTTTATATATCAGTGCCGAAGAGAGCAAATATCAAATATCAACTTTTGGAATAAGGTAAATTTAGTTAAATAGCAATAATTTTTCAAAAAAATCTGCAGCTTTGCTGTGTATCATAAATGATGGCACAATCTGGATACTATACTAATGGATGCAGTTTAGTTTTTTAACTATCACAAAAGTAAACAGTAAATGTGAATTAAAATTTGTCATAAACGTTCTTATGTAGATATAATGATTAACTCAACACATCCAACAAAACATAAATTAGCTGGATATGATAGCATAACTAAAAATTACCTACACGTTCCTTTATCTAAAAAAATGTTTAGAAGTAATTACCCTATAACAGATTGCATCCAACAACAGTTATAATGAAACTAGAACATATTATTATAATTTACTATCAGACGAACGTTATAAAAAGAAGGAAATAAAGTTATTTTATCCAAAAATTCGGTCTACAGAAATTCAGCTGTAGTTAAAAGTACTCACAATCTATGACTCAGACCGTATTCAAATAGTATGTAATAACGTTCATTATTAGGTATTAGAGGTATGTATAAACACAAATAAGGTTTATCTAATAATCTATTTCCTATGTTAAAAGATATTTATTTATATTATTATATTTAGCATTACACGTACTATGCCTAATATTAAATAAATAGGTAAATCTCATATATGTCGGTTTTGTCACTGGACACTTGCACTGGAAAATTGCCAGTGATTTTTATAAAATCTCAATATTGCATATAAATTGTTTACATTCCTAATTTTTATATGGATATTTAAACAATAAATGTATTACCAGTTTTCCAACTGGTATGTTTTACAGTACCAACTATTGAGTTGATATTGAAATCTCGAGAATCTAAGAACATTTATTATTTGAAATGATAACACTCTCAAAATTGATAAAACCTCGAGCTTGAATAACTTTATTGACTGATGTGTTGTCGTTATTTTTTTATAGGGCATGCATCTACTAATATTTTCTGATAAAACAACATTGCTCTGCAAAAAAAATATGTAATAGGTAATTATTAATTACGGTTTCTCTACTCTGCCATATCGGGATTTCAAAGAGAGAAAAAAGGGGGATTCTGGCCCTAGTTACTGTTTAAAATAATTGCTGTGAAGTTAAAATAATAATGCCGCCTCTCATCCATGGAAAAACTAGTTAGTGCAGTGTCAGTAGCATTAAGTAGTTACGAGAAATAGCTTATATTATTAAATTCCAGCGAGATGAAAAATATCGAGAAATAAGGTAGCACAGTCGGGTCTCATTAAAGTAGCGCAACGCATACTTTAAAACGATCACTTCGCATAACGAAAAAAATGTGCGCATGATAAGTACGGCTTTATAATTTGCGTTACATTCGAACAGGTCGTTGGAGGTGATAGAGATGATTGCAAAATAAAATTAATGTTGGCAACTAATAACTGAATATGAGTGGCGGCTCGTGACTTTTTTTTTTGGGAGGCAAACATATATTGTAAAAATGTTTTTTTTTTTTTTTTTTTTTTTTGTGATGGTTAACATTGTTAGTAATATGCCCCATAGTTAGGAGAAGGACCTCTATTTGGTCAATAAAATATATTAAGTACATTTGTCTAACAAATGTACCTAAAATACATATTTTCTTGGTTCAGCAAAAGCATCGAGAAGGTGTAGAGTTTCCGTCAAATTATTTTACAATTAAAAGATGCAGTGAAGTAAAATACGGATTTTTGCCAGGACTGCGTCAATTTAGATTTGACGGGCTGAGTTGATCACATTCATAATATTTTGTTTACCTAAAAGATGTAATTTACAAACACAACTAATATGTTCCTGACTTTTTGAATGTGTCAACTGAACGAGATAAAATTTTAAGATTTTAGCAAATCCAAACTTTGTCCTAGCATCTTCTCTACGATTTGAAAATAATACACACGGCCAACACAATAATTTTTTTTAAAGTTAAAGAATCACTTAGCCATGTACATTTATCAAACAACGAGCCAGTTTACCCTGGTTAATTAAAGTTTTACTTAGATCTGGCAGTGGTACTCTTAAATATTTAACAAATAATTTATCCTCATAAGACTAAATTTGTACTTTATATGATACTCAACAGTATCATTGCAGGTTCGATTATTTATTTGAGCGTCATGACAACTCGTATTGTTATTTTTATGAAACAAACTGCTACACTCGCCAGTTATCTCCATTATAATTTTGTATCCATAGTTAATTAAATAAAACGTTCAAAGAATGACATATAAGTAATATGGAACACTCGCAATAATTATTACCCTCCTATACCACTCAAAACACTAAAAAAAAAGGCAAGAATAACGGCATTTTCCAACAAAAATTGCCAAAACACAGAACAATAAAAGATATTACATTTTGTAGGTTAGCTTGTTAGGTTCATGAAATCAAATAACTCGCTTTCTGCGCTGTCACGTGTGAGAGGTGGGAGGTGGGCGTGTTTGCCTCCGCTATGCAGTTTTTTAAATGACCTTTAATGCCACTGGAGTTAAGGGTTAAATTTGTTAGCAACGCAGGATCGCGAAGCGCGAAGCCCCCCTATTTCGTATAAATGCATATGTGAAAAACATTGGAGGAAAACATTGGCATCGGAGGCTTGGAACCACGGCGATAGACTAGGTCGTTTATGAAGGCTAATATGTTGCAAATAATAGTGCAGTAACGCCTTTGACATAGATTTATTAAGATTTTTATTTTTGGAAATTAATTTTTTATCCGATATATGAATCTAAAAATAAAAGGCAATTACAGTATTGTAGGTAGTATATTAAATTTTATTAAATAAAATTAAAGTATACTTAATAGGTTTATAACAAAAAAATATTTGTAATTTTCACAGGCGAGGCACTGCCTCCTCTGCCTCCCCTGACGAGCCGCCACTGCTGAATATATGTAGGTACAAAAACAAAAAGTAGGCGTCAATGTAAATATCCAGTGACCACTTAGATGTTTATTTGGTATCTCAATGTAGGAGCACACGTTTTTTTTTCTATAACATTTGTTTACAGACTTTCTTGACTACAAATTCCGCTAATTAATTTTTCTACTCTTACATTAGTTTAAACAACTTATAGTATTTAAGTGAATGTCTGTTTTTGTTGAGGTTTTCAAAATTATAAAATTTTGTAGACAACTCAGTATTATCTTGCATATGGATATACAAAACTGTTCCTGTTTCCCAAACAGTCCCTGAATTATTAAAAATAAAATATAATGTACTACAGTAGATACGCTTTTCTTCAGGTTATCTCTGTGGTTGACACAGTCTCTTTTTTATTTTCTGTGTTATGCATTTCTTCTTCTTACCTTACAGTCCCTTTCCTAATTTATATCTTACACAAGAAACGTTACCCATCAGGAAAGCTATCGAAACCGTTATTTTATAGAAAACATCTAAAAAAGAAATATCGAAAACGAAAAACATAATTTTAATTTCACATCGAATTAAATATATAACTAGGCAGGCATACCATTCGACGGTATTCGAAGACGAAACGTTGCACAAGAGTTGCGGGTTTAAGTGGACGAATCAAAAACTACACGAAACTTAATTTAATTAGAAATTCCTTGTGAAATGAAGCGTGTACCGCGCAATAAAAAATCGTCCCAGTTCGTTAGCAGGGGACGATTATTCGAAAGTTAATGCTCAATTAAAAAATGGTTATAATTAAGTAAGATTAAAGCTATCTGATAGCCTTAAAGTGCAATTTAAAAGTTAAATTAGACAAAAATGGATCGTGTTGTGGTGTTATTTGAGGTTAACTCACATATTAGAGTTAATACCTCGGGTTCCCGTTCATAAGATCAGGCAGGCGTAAATTTTTAATACAGAACCCATGATGCGAGTGCACAATTAACGTGTTTAATAAGTATCCTCAGTATTTCGTATCATTATTTTGTCTGTGCGTGCTTTCCAGCGGTATAAATAAAATCAATTACTATACACCAACTCTTCAGTCGTTTCAGGCCAAGGATCTTAAGATGTAATTTAGAGTATATTTTGCTTCTGAATGTGGCGCTTATCTGCCAGAGGAAATCGACGATTTGTTTAATTCCATACCTGGCAGAAATCCCGCGCCAGGCTCTTTTCACTGGAAATTGGAAATAATAATAATTATTACGGAGGGTGTGTTAGTTGATATTAAAATGCTAGTAGATCCTGGCGATTTTAATAACCCTACATGCACCCAAACGTGCGAGCAGTAAAAATGTTCCTTAACCTTTAGAGGACGGGTATTTGGGGCTTATGATCCCTCTAAGAAAATGCATAAAAAGTATCTTATATCACAAATTGATCGTGGGTAAACTGTTAATCTTGCGTAGGGTCAGTATACTGAATTACCCGTCCGGAAGGGTAATGCTAATGGTAAATGTTTCCACTTTGAAAAAATTCATTATTTAACTTAGATCTTCACGAATCTCTTACTAGATTTTTGAAATTCAAAATGGTGGATTCAAAATGGCGGATGCAAGTTGCAGAAACGAAACAAAAAATGCAATATAATAATGCAACTATGTAGAGGAATTATTTAGGGTTAGTAATTATTAGGGGGCTTAATAATTATTACTTAGGGGGGATAGTAATTATTAGGGGGGTTAGTAATTAGTAAGTAATTAGTAGGGGGCACGGGTAGCCGAGTGGGTTAAAGCACCGTCTTTCCAGTCGCGATACCTCTGTGCGCGTTGTTCGAGTCCCAGCCGGGGTAGCGATTTTTAATTGTCTCGCTTTCTCCGCCAGGGCTTGATATGCAACCACTAATACACTAATGTATAGGTGTGGATGCATAGATGCCAATCCAACCTCACATGCCCTAGATTTGGTAATGTTCTGAGTTTTCTGGGTTTCCTCAGAACTGTAAAGCAAATGCGTTACCGAAATAATCTTTAGTCGCTCCCAGTGCGCCATGGCAAATAATAATAATAGCCACTCCTTCCCGCACAGGTCCCTGAGAGGACCTAAGGGGTTACTCTTCGGAGTAATTATAGGGTGAGTATTATTATATTATTAATTGTGAATCAGACTTCTACAGTTCAAAATGGTGGATATAAAATGGCGAATTCAAGATAGCGGATTCAGGATGTCAACTTATAATAGAAATGATAGAAATAATAAAAAAAATAAACGTCAACGACTTTGACTACGTATTCGATTTTAAATTTTTTTTTATTCAAAATGGCGGATTCAAGATGGCGATCGAAAAACAGAAAATTACTGTATACGAACTCTTGAGTACATATTTTCATCAATATTATCAAATTTCCCATTCCTTTTTGGAAACCATCACTTGCTGAGATTGATTGAAATTGCTTATCACGTAACGATAATGCAAATGTCACCAAAACAAGAATATTCATCACACGATAAAGTCAAGTAATAATAACACATTTTGGTATTTCGAATTTATTTTGACACATTATATGGACATTTGTCGATTCGGCAACAGAATGAAAATAATGCTCTTCCCAAGTAAATAGCTTATATATATTATTTTTATCAACTGATATCTTGACTGCACCAGTTTGAATTCATCCAACTGAAAAATCTGATACCACATTTGTAATTAGCGACCCCCAAATCGTAATCAATGATGCCAAAAACAAATAGATAGAGATTTTATTCCACAATTGATTGAATTAAAATTTACTACTACTATTTTAGAGGCCCGACAGCAGCAAGGCGTTGCCGAAAGTGAAAACGCCAGTTATTTTTTTTCTTTTTGTTTCATCCAACGACCTAAATGATGCAGATCTTCACAAGGTAATAGATTTTTGTATTGTATCAAAATATTTGAAGTTTCCGAATCTCCGTAAAAAAGACACTATTCAGCAAGCATACCTATTACTCACTGTTCTTTTTTTTATAACATAAGGTTTTAATGGTTTGTTGTTGTGCGCAGTGGCGGCTCGTGGGTGTGTTACATGAGTGGGCACAGGGTGTGTCAGTAGGATTACTTATTAGCTACCAATGGCGCCGCAGGCGAAAATTTTTAAAATTTTCAAGGTCATGCGTTTTACTGACACTTCAGAATTTCAATGAAAAATTCCTTTATACAAAAATATAGACTTTCACAAGAATCATTTTTGGGATTTGGTAGCTTTTTTAAATAATTATTAGGCACGAATATTGAGGGTTTAAATATATTAAAATAATGGGTGGCAATATGTGAAAAAAAATTGATATAGGTATCTTACCATTATTTGTAGAGGAAATCAGCTCGCCTGTCCTTATTGTTCACAAAAATGTTAATCGTCTTTTCATTAAAGTCCCGGATTTGTTTCACAAAATTTAATACAATTAATTATTTGGTTTAAAATATGTCTGTTTTTATCCACATTTTCATTGTGACGTCTTATATTTTCACGATAAGCACTATCAAGCTGTTGCCTTATGTCTACCTCGGATCTCGTATGTAATATCTTTATTAGTCAATAAAAAGTCCACCGAATTCATTTTGAAACGTTTCACAATCAAAAACAGTAAAAACACACTTCTCAGCGAAGAAAATAAACAATCACTAAAAAAGGTCACTCAATAAGTGTGACCCGTTCAGCTGATTTTCGAACGATTTAACGACGTCTGTCTGCTGCAATGGTCTCCAAATATTAACAGTCATCGAAAAAGCCCGATTAAAAATGAGGGCTGGGATACTGTGTGCCCTCGGCCACGTGCGCGAAATGCGACTACGGTGGCTCGATGCGAATTCAGACTACGGTGGCTCGGTGCTCGATCGATATCTCTCATATATATGTGATAAAAATCATTATTTGTGGTATAAAAGGAATAATAATTAGAATATGAATGGTTTGTCGTATACACTTAATTGATATTATTGTAACAGTAATTTATAGTAAATTAACACAAAAGAAATATTTTCTATTGATATTTTGGCTGGGCACGCGCCCCTGTGCCACCAGGCGCCATTGGTTGTGCGTTGTGGGTAAATATTGGTAAGTCTTGAAAATAATCGTGGTGCACCGGAAGAATATAAGGCAAGAGTTCCATCATGCTTTTTTTATCTGAAGTTACAAGATATCAAGTGGTATAGAGACTTTTTTGTAGCACATTTCTTAAAGATATTTCTTAAAGAAATGTCTTCTCAACTTCATCTCAAAACTTGAGCCGCTTTACCTATGAGCGCCTCATATAATAAGTTCGTTTTTCATAATTCGCTGTCAGATATATTACTCCGACGATACCATAATAAGGTATAAATTCGGATCTATGGTTTCTTATGGACTATGAACGGGGCGTCACATTATCTGTTTTAAGAGTTCAGATATTCTTTCTCATTTCTTAGTTTTTGTGGATAAGTTTTAGGTTTAATACATATTTTTTGAGAGTATATGAAAAAATATTCCGAAAATACGACGCGTCCGTTGAAACTCGAATCGTGGAGTTTTTCATGATTTGGTCTCGTTAGGTATACGGGTACATTTGGTATTACCAGTAGGTATGTATGTTTTCTGGGTCGTGTCGCCGTTTATATTTAATGAAGACAGCCCCGGCGCACCTAATTAGCGAGCTACCGTGCGAACCACACTGGACGCCGTTTCTTAACTAATCGCAATAATTACAACCTACACCCTATATACCCCGAGGAGGCTGGCTGAAAAATGAAAAAAGACGCATTCTCGGAAAGTCTACGTAATTGCGCCAGGACGCTGTCACGGCATTTTATAATTGTTATCGGGAGAGCTGTAAAATTTTACGAGCGGCCACGACGGAATGGAAAAAATAGATTTATTCCTGCTTTACCGGCAGATAAGCCGTACGGGTGTATCATTAGATCCATTAATTTGTGTCCATTTTCAAGGAACTGGACGGCTAATAGAGTATTTTTACGGCACGTTAAAAATGTGTGATTCGAAGTTGCCATGTTGTCGCATTCTTCAGTGCGTCCGGGAAAAATTCGATAAATTTTAAGTTTTCTGAGGTTGTTTTCTTATTAAGAGTTGGGATTCTTGTATATGTATACTTGCTTACTTTTCCTAGAAGCTTTTACGACTCATCTTAATTTAAAATAAAGAAAATCCAAGAGTGTGCTGTGGAGCGTGTCCATAAAAGTCAACTGTATAATTGAAATAATTATGTTATTCGATTTATCTCCGTAGTAATTTGTAATTACCTGTAAGAAATTACACTTTTGCTGTCGCTTAGCCTCTAAACATTGTCATCGACCGGTAAAAATCCCTTATCATTCTTAATTCTTATAATGCACGTACCGGGTGACACAGAACCATGGTCTGCTCGCTTTATTTCATTGTTTATTGTGATCATTTTTTTTTATTTTCAGCATCTTAACTATTAGGCCAGTCAATAGAGCTTTTTGACATGACACGATTGATACCTGAAATCCGACTACGGGATACTTTTAAGTTCAGTCCTTAGATGAAAACGTATATGAATTGGACTAGGAAATAGTTGCACTTTTTTTTTTAATAACAAATTAGTGAAAAAAGTTTTTTTAAGTTTTTTGCTTATAGAAGAAAAGCTATTGAAGCAATCACATCGCATCCAATAGGATGTTGTAGTTAGGTAATAGGTTGTAGGGAATTCAAAAACCTTTAAAATGAAAAAAAAAATCAAGTCAATCGGTACATTTTTCGCTGAAAACTCGGAAAAAAACGCAAAAAATTACTTTTTCTTAATAAATTCGTAATTGGAGTATTTTTGCATTAGAAGAGTCAACCTTGTGGGAAAATGTGGGTAATACCACGAAGAATGAGTGTGCAAATACTGGATTATGTCCGATGAATAGTTTTTGCACAATAGTCGAATAAGTTTTTTTACATCGTATTTTGAATATTTCATAACACGTCGAGCGATAGATTAAATAACATTTTCTCGACGGATTCGGAAACTACAGAGTGTAAACTACAATTCATCCATTTACTTGAAATTGGTGTAAAACGCCTCTGAACATCGCGCGAAATTTGCTGGTCGCTGCCGCCGCTTCCCATCGCTTCCCCGCCTCCTATACCACGCTCGGCTGTCAGCGCGCCGCCGAACATTTTGCGCGGTGTTCAGTGGCGTTTTACACCAATTTAATGGCATTTAAATGAAACAAAGTGAATGGACGAATTGTAGTTTACACTCTGTAGTTTCCGAATCCGTCGAGAAAATGTTATTTAATCTATCGCTTGACGTGTTATGGGATATTCAAAATACGATGTAAAAAAACTTTATTCGACTATTGTGCAAAAACTATTCATCGGACATAATCCAGTTTTTGCACACTCATTCTTCGTGATATTACCTACATTTTCCCACAAGATTGACTCTTCTAATGCAAAAATACTCGAATTACGAATTTATTAAGAAAAGGTAATTTTTTGCGTTTTTTCCGAGTTTTCTCAGCGAAAAAATGTACCGATTGACTTGATTTTTTTTCATTTTAAAGGTTTTTTAATTATCTACAACTTTCCTATTGGATGCGATGTAATTGCTTCAATAGCTTTTCTTCTATAAGCAAAAAACTGAAAAAACTCCATTTTTTTTCACTAATTTGTTATTAAAAAAAAGTGCAACTATTTCCTAGTCCAATTCATATACGTTTTCATCTAAGGACTGAACTTAAAAGTATCCCGTAGTCGGATTTCAGGTATCAATCGTGTCATAAACTCACCCCTTTTCGAGCTCTATTGACTGGCGTATATACCTACTCATAGCAAATATCAACTGTTGACATATGTGTATAAATGACATTTATATAACTTCTGGTTTCACTAGTAGTGACGCCATTCTTAACGATTTTTAATTGCTATCATTCAGCATATGACCAAATATCACATAAATATTTTTCCACGAATAATGCTAGTGAACCTATAAATTCCTTATACCAATTTATTGAGTATAGAAGCACATGATTATTTGACAGATAAGGCGACAGCTGGTTGGTCACAACCACTTTATAATAGATTATAAAATGTTAATCTAAAAATGATTTAATTTAGACCTCATATATAAATGGATGTATAGAATTAATATCACGCAAAAAGTAATGGTAGTGGTGGCTTCCATAGTAATTCTGCTTTCGAATATTATCACTGTTGAATATGATGGTATTACAAAAAAAAATTAGTTTTTAGTCGAAAATTATGTTGGTCTCGTTTGAACTGCCGCAACATATGTAATTAGTTGTATTCAACCATTGATCGATTTTTTTGTAAGGTCAATAGGATTATCAAAGTCGTATGACTTGATCAAGGGCTGCTTAAATTGAAAATTAAGATGTTTGTGAAAAATCTCACTTATTTGATATACGAGGTGTGTTAATTAAGTAAAGAAACTGTTCTTTTTTTAATTCGAATAGAATTAGAATTCAGTATTGTCTCCCTTAAAATAACTTCCTTGGGAAGCTACACAGTGCTGGAGATGGTTCTTCCAACCCTCATAGTAGTGCTGGAACTCATATACTGGAATAGCCTTCAGCTGTTCGGTTACAGCCGTTTTAATGTTTTCTATGGTCCTAAAATGACGTCCCTTGAGGTGATTTTTCAATCTCTGGAAAACAAGTCACAAGAACTCAAGTGAGGCGAATAAGGAGGCTGAGGAGCTACAGGAATGATTTTACTGACTAAAAACTCGTTTACTGAAATGGCTGTGTGACAAGGCGCATTGACGTGATGCAACATCCTGTTGTACTTGATGTTTGATCTCACACACATGACCCTTTCGACCCTTTTTCGAAGTTTTTCAAGAACCTCTCTGTAAAAGTGTTGTTTTACTGTTTAGCCTGGAGGCACAAACTCTTTGTGGACAATTCCCTGGCTATAAAAAAAGTAAATCAGCATGACATTGGTCTTCGACTTGCTAATGCTTGCTTTTTTTGGGTCTTGTAAAGCTTTAAGTGTGCCATTCCCCACTTTGACGTTTGGTTTTCGGGTCGTACTCAAACACCCAAGTCTCATCACCAGTAATGACACGTTCCATAAAATGGGGATCATTTTCAATCGATTCCAAAAAGTCAAGACACATTTCTCTACTGATGTCCTTTTGTTCCTGCAAGAGGTTTTGATGAACAGTGGTCTGATTCAATTTTAACCCCCCGATCATTCTTGTCGTCAACCGACGATCTGAACGCACAAAATCCTGTATTCTATCGACATTTTCATCGATTCTTGAAGATGAAGGCCTTCCGCTGCGTGGTTCATCTTCAATCGATTCTCTTCCTTCTGAGAATGCCTTAAACCACCGAAAACCTGGGCTCTGGAAAAAACATTGTCTCCGTAGGCGTGTTGAAGTTTTGCAAAAGTATCCGTTGCGCTGTGTCCAAGTCTGAAGCAAAACATGATAGCACACTGTTGCTCAAAATTAATGTCACTCATTTTTAAAACGCACTAGAAAAAAATGGTTTACGAAAACGGTCACAAAGAACAAACAAATAACTCTAACAAGTTCAAACTTCTACGTGTTATCTACGTGCGTATCTAAACAGTGTTGCTAGAGCGGGCGCTACGTTGCCAGTCTCATTACTTAATATACACACCTCGTACATTGAACTCACAAAATAATGCGGATTCCAAATATGCAATAATATACAGGATGTATTTCATATGAAATCGAAAGTTATATAAATATCGTTTAAATGTCAGAACTTGAGCATAATCATGAATATACATATTTAAGATGCTGACAATTTGAAAACTGTCTTAATAAATATATAAAGAAGGTACCATGATACTGTGTCACCCGGTATATGTACCTATCTAGGTACTATTACACACCGCAACCAATACGTTTAATTTTTTCATCTGCTTTATGCTTTTAAATAACGTCGTTTAATTCTAAATAGATATAAACCATTACTGTAAACCTTTCACTATGTTTTGTAATGCTCGCCTGCGTCGCTATCGGAGATAAATATTCTGACGACTGGGTAGGAAGCTGGGTATTAAGGCAAAATCCACATTTTATGAGACCAGAGCGAACGAGTGGGCTTTGATTTACTTTACTGCCATTAAACTTAATGCATTATGTATTTTCTGATAACGATACTCTCAGGGCGTATCCAGCAATTAGACACAGTAAGATTTTTCCAAATGAAAAGGCAGGCAAATACGGGATACTTACCCGCGGAGACCCATAAATTTGATTGCTGCCTTCAACAAAAATTTGTTTAACATTTATCTGTCGTGTATCTAGTATCTACGAGTAGGATACTATGCGGTTTAGTATTCGTAACATATGTAGGTTTTATATGACCATTTAAAAATTATAGAAATCAATTTTATAATAACAATTGTTGGTACTATTACAAGTAGTTACATACATATATATGTATTTCAAACAAACCCAGATACATTTGAGTAATAGAAAATTACTAATAAGACCAGTTACAATATATTTTATTATAAGTAGGGTTGACCGATCTTGCCGCAAAACAGTGGTGTTTACCCCTGAATGTACTCGATAAATAACTATTATGTGAGTTCTGGAACAAATACATACGTTCCACAAATGCCATTGCTAGGTTGCACAACGTTACGTAACCATCTACCGTACAGTTGCACACAGTGACTTAGTAAAGTGGATTAGAAGTGCATTAAAAAATACACAGCTGTGACTATTTATTGACGAAACAATAGGCTGTAAAAATATTGTATTCTAAATGTTATAGTACGTTTACAAAATGTTCACTTCTCTAGTTCATGATAGTACTGGTAACCAAGCGAAGTTAAGTTTAGGTTTTTCTGAGGAAAAACGTACCTTGGGCGTGATAGTTATTTTTTCCGATCTAAAAATGTAGAGCTTGTGTTATGAAACATTTTTTTCAAGAAATCGATACCTTTTTATGCTCCAGAAATATAGCAAACAGTGTAGTTTTAGGAGAGTCAGTTTCGCCCACTTAAATCGTTTATATTAAAAAAAAATACGTGTCATTTCATTTTCAGTTCTCTACAGACCCCTAAAATATCATAACAATCGGAGAAAGAAAGTTCCGTCACTTTGCTTGTTAGATGTACTGTTGCACAATATAATCTTTGTAAACAGAATTTAAAAAACTGTAAAAGTTCGAAGGAAAAAATAATTGAATATATTTTTTTATTTTTAATATAACTATAGCAATTTTAATTAGGGTAAAGCGGGATTAGAGTAAGCTAAATTATTTTTCATTCCGTTCTTTGCGCATGCCTGTTTACGTATAATTTAGTTTACAAAATTCAACGATTAATCAAATATTTCTGTCATACACGCTGACAACTATCTCTGGTTCCCCGTAAAACTACGAAACAAATTAAAATAAACATTATTAATGGTCTACAGACAATTATATATTGTGTAAGAAACACAGTTTGTCACTCTAAGTTTTTGTAAGCTAAACTTTCGTACAAAGAAGCCCCAAGAGAGGAACAATTGATAATTTATGTTAAGTACCGGCGTGATTTGTGCATAGAGCCATATCGCATGGTAATTGCCGCTATTTGCCAAGTGGCGTATCATATAGCATGATAATGTAGTGAATTCCGACACCCACCTTCTTAAACCGATATAATTAACACCGCTGGACATACGGTGTACCTACTTCTGAAGATAATATGGGATAAGTCACCTCACGCCATTCATGTCTGCCAACTGTTGGTTTAAGATCGCCGTAAAATAATTCTGCGGGTAATTAATCTAATCTTGGAGGTCAACAATAACGGCTTACTGTAATCGATCTTAGTTCATATCCATTCTGTAATTCGTGACAATTATGTGGACAAAATAAATGAAGAAAATACCAACTAATAACAAAAAAAAGTAATGAACGTCAAGTTTAGAAAGATGCAAACTATTTAGCAGTGTTCGCATTCCAAATAACAAACAACTTTAGGATTGTTAAAGTATGTATTATCACGATAATAAAGTATTAGGTATAATCTGAGTTTTTATGTATGCCGCAAAATATTGAATGCGGCGTACTTCAGGGCTCAGTACTTGGGCCGTTGCTCTTTATCATTGATATAAATGAATTGTCAAATGTTGTCAACAGGGAAAATTTACCTTTATTTGCTGATGATACGTCTTTAATTTGTACTCAATACAAATATGAGATCATGAAACAGAGTCAAAATATTTTAAACATATTTGGTGAATGGTTTAACAAAATCAATTTTTTCTTAAACATTTCTAAGGCAGAATTTATGGTGTTTAAAACAAAAACTTCTCTAGTTGTTGAAAGTTGTCTATTGAGATTTAATAAATTTTCAATAAAACAAGTTGACAATGTTTTTGGGTGTTAGTATAAATCATTTTAAATTGGGATAATCATATAAAAGAATTATGTATATACCTACTAAATTATCATCAGTGTGTTATATGCTTTATAGAAGAAAAAAATAACTCCTAAAATTAAAAAATTAAGTCCTAAAATAATATTGTCTTAGGTACTACTATGCACCTTTCTATTCCAGAGTTAATTATAGTATTTTGTTTTGGGGATCATCGGCTCAAATGTTAAAAATATTTAGACTGCAAAAAAAAGAGCTTTACGTAATATGACAGGTATACGTAGAGATCATTCATGTAGACTTATTTAAAAAAAATTAAAACATTAACCTACCTATTAACATCTTTATATACGAAGTATTAATTTTTGTTAAAAGTAATTACTCATCTTTTTTGACAAACAACTTCAATCACGATTACAATACAAGAAACGCTATGAGCTTTCTTAGGTATTCCCCGACGTAACTTGTCTATTTATAAATCTAATCCAGTCTATATAGGTATAAAATTTAGGAATAAACTATCAGCGTATATAAGAAATTTAGAGAACTTTAAAAAATTCAAGAAAAGTGTATTACATTTTTTAATCAAAAATTGTTTTTATGATGTTAATGAATATTTAATTAGATAATTTAAGGTTTGTTCCTTGTTTCATCGGGTTTTGTTAAGTGTACTATTTTTATTTTTTTGTAACAGTAATTGACTAGTCCAATGCCGTATGTACGTATTTTGTTCCTGGAGTGGGTACTGGAACCTTCGGCGTAGAAACAAAAAACAGTTTTTTTTTTCGTATTTTGTATTGGGATTTTTTTGGACAATTAAGATTATTATTATTGTACTTACAATTAGTCATGAAAACATTGACAAACCACAATAGGTTTTATTAAATCGAAATATCTGTGACATTGGTGCAGTTTTGAATAATGAAAAATGGGTAAACATAAACTTGACACAGAAGTACTATATAATTTTTGGCTAGAGAAAAATGGCCTGAAATCATCCATGAATGAATGCTTGCAGTATATGGTGAGAATGATCCATCACGAGAACAAATAAAATTCTGGTTAATACAATTTTGTTGGCATCAACAACCCATTGAAGATGACCCGAAATCTGATAGACATCTTGAGGCAAAAACACAAGAAACAATAAAGAAAACTGAAGAGTAAATTTCGGTTATTAAAGTTCGGGTATGAGAAACAACGATCTGGAAAATTTTACATGGAGATTTGAGGATGAGCAAATGTCAACAAGATGGATTCCGAGGTTCCTCACACCAAATCAAACATATTCTGGACACCTCTCCATAATTCCTCTGTAAATAACACTCAGTCCGAGTACTGTTTGGCATAATTCTCTTTCATATTGAACAGTAGCTCTTTAAAACTGATAAATACAAATGCCAGTTTTTAGAATTACACTAGTTTTATTCTATTACACAAAAGAATTACACTAGTTTTATATGTCGTTATACGGTTAATATTTGACATGATTTACAACAGGGAAGTTATGTCTCAGTAGCAGATAAACATATATAGATATAGCAGATAAACCAAGCTGAATTTTGCATAAAGATAGAAACCATGCAACCATTTACTAGAAATTATGGCGAGACGAAGTGTTCACTCTAAATTAGGGACTATATTCAAGTTGCAAATATGTTATTTGTTTGTTTGAGAAACCTGATACAAAACGTGATTATTAAATTTTATATTACAAAACAATTTTATAATATCTGAAACAGGAAACTTCCTACCGCATCCTCTAAAAACGTGGAACCTCGAATCGGTTTATCAATAACCTAACCAAAACGGATGCGTCAGAATTGCGGTCTCCACTTACGGTTAGAACTTGTATGCATCTAATCAGCAAACTGCAAAAATAAACGTATATTTAATTCCACTCGTGTCGCCAATAGCAGCGCTTTTTGTTCAGCTAGCCAGTAAAATGTTCTTTGTTGGTTTAGCCGAGGTAAATAATATGCCTGAATAATTTATTATGATGCAGTCACGCCCACGACTAATTAATTCTCTTAATTAACATTTTACATGCCCGACTCGTTTCTCTTCTGTTCGTGTGTGCTTCTAAATGGTAATTATTATAATATTTTCGCTCAATGCTCTTCCCAGAGCTTACTTTTAATAAAATGAATGACATTTCTTTACGTTGGTAAAACGTACAGGGTGTCCCTGAAATGACGGTACAACTTTTAGCCACAATCTGAGAAATAAGTCAAGCTAGGCAAATTGCTTTGTTTATTTTTATTCAAATTGCTTCGTTTCATCACAAGGCAACTTCAAAATTTTGAAAAAATGTTAGTTATTTTATGTCTCATACGCTGTAACCGATTTTCTTATTTTTGGTGTGTGATTTCGTATTTATAACAGATTTGGTATGTGGTAAGTGTATTTTAAAATTACCATTTTTGTTCAATTATTTTTATTTAAATTCTTTTTTGTATCTGAAAATGTTTGTCAGACGTATGGTTTCTCTACAAAAAAGTAATTTACGATCCCTTAATTTTAAAATTGTTTTATTAGTCAGAAAGAAAACGTTTTTTTGTTATATTTTTTTGTTTCCTTGGCGATACAAGATAACAATATACAAATGTGAGTAGTTGGTAATTGGTTATCGTAGCCACCTTAACGATAAAAGCAGAATAATTCTTATAATTATATCATTTTTTAGAAAGATTTATATTTTTAAATAGGTACACTTTGTTAGCATTAAGTAATGCCACTTGATAACACGAAACAACATAATATAGGTGATGAAGTTTGCCTAGATTGGCTTATTTTTACCAAAGGAATTTGTGGCTATAGGTTATACAGTCATTTCAGGGACACCCTGTATAACTTTTGTAAAAAAAATTGCAAAAATTTTGCAAGCCCTTTCCAAGATCTTCGGAGAAGACAGACATTTATTTAAAAAAAATCATTTATCTTTTTTTTTCGTTTCATTTGACTTTTTTTGCCATTATAACTTTCTACTTACGTCTAGTAAGCACGAGAAAATACAAAATACGAGAATCTCAAATTTCACCAGCCGCCACTGGTAGTTTCTAGGTGGCGAGTAATAATAAGATATGTCTCAGGATAGTTTTTATATTTATATATATTTATATTTAAATTAAAACACTTTTATCAAACAATGTTTTTTTTTGGTTAGTCGGTTCAATTTAGTATGTACTATCGTTCGTTAGGTCAACAGATCAGTAGATAGTGTGATTTTTAGGAGAGATCATGTTTTCCCTTCCTTTTGCACGTTTAATTAATCTAGAACTTCACATTCACATTCGTATTCATAATGTTTAATCGTTAAACAAATCTGGAAGATAAATAATCTCCTCGAGATGGGTATTCCCAAAATTGTACATGCGCCACTGAGCTTAAGAATTTTCCTTCATTTTTAAAATACCTGAAATAAAAATTCAGAATCCTTTTACGTGGTAGCCCCCTTCTTCAACGCAAACTGTACATTTAAAATCTGAATACTTATAGACGGTTACCGATATGGATGCGCATAAAAACCACCCACCTCCTTGCCAGAATATCTGTAAGCCGTTTCTCCTTATACGAATGACAAACTGGTCATAGCGTATGTGTTTAAATCGACCGAGCGCTTGGAATACTAATTCGCCAGCGGTTATCTTTTCATCTCGCACTGACGACAACGTCAGCGCTAGAATTATGATTCGATTAGACGAACGGGGATACAATTATGCGCGAAAATATTATAAAGTGTAGTTTATAGCCGTACTCGGCGCGGATAGTAGTAATCTCGAAGATTGACACTTGCTGAAGTAAGTCTCCATGGCACCGCAGTGTTAGAGACTGATGCAAGAAAGATTGAGTATGCGAAATTCATTTATTAAATAAGAACTTTGTAGACAGTTCTTATACAAATTTCGGAGAATACAAAAATATAGAATCTAAATAGTCTCTTAAAAATATACAGTTAAAACTAGAAGTATTAGCTGGGTCATTTTTAAATATGAATAGGGATGTCGGAAAAACGTCGATGTATCGATATACATATATAGATAGTTTTTATTCAAGATATCGATATTTTTGGACGATATTTATTTTTTCGATATATCGATTTAAAATTTCAAGTATCGAAATCGATATTTTTTATCAATTGCAACACTCATGGCCAGTTTTTCAAACTGAGGTAATTTTTTAGATGAGAAAAAAGTAATGTCAACTTTGTGAAAAAATAATTAAATAAAATGACGTTGTTCACAAGTAGCTTCTGGTGGGATGCCTAGCGAATTGAAGCAATATCTAGACCAGCCCATGATACCCAGAAAAGAGAATCCAATAAAATTCTGGTTTGATAGTCGCCATTTTACTCCAGTCCTTTCAGAAATAGCTCTGAAGTATTTGATACCTGCTGCATCCTCAGTTTCATCGGAGAGGGTGGCATCTGCTGTAAATCTCACAGTACCCAATAACAGAAGTCGGCTTACAGCAGAGCACATCAAGCTGAGACTTTTTCTTTTGTCTCTGTCAGATAAATATTGGTTTTCTTAAGTGATTGTTCGGTTAATCTTTTTTTAAAACAATCTGCTATTAAATATAAGAAGTTTAATTAATAAATAAAAAAATATTCTTATCATTATTTGTGTTTTGAGATAATTATTACTTGATTTATTAGAAATAATGTCCGTCGATTGGTATTTATTTAGTAATATGAGATTATATTGAACTAGACTAGATTAAATATACTAGATTTTTTAGAGCGCCAATATTTACTTATTTCAAATCGTACCGATATATCGATATTTTTTATTGAAAATATTAATATCGATATCGATACTTAAAAAAAATATCGATACGATACATATCGATACTTTTTAGCACTTCCGACATCCCTAAATATGAATATAAATTAATAAATAATTTAGAAACACTATAAAATATTAAGGTGATACCATTATACCTACGACATTACATGAACTAGGAGTAAAATTTCTGACTTTTCTTTTGTCAATCTAAAAGATCTAAAAACATCTAAAATTTAGTAGACATGTAGTAATTTGACATTTCTATTAACGATTCACTTTTTAAGGGAGAAATATATCCTCGTTCTTTGCTACTCGCACGTAAAAAATTCGTATACCCGGATTCAATCTAATTAAATCTCATCAGTACGACAAATTTGACATGTGAGTAAAGAACAACGGGCGTGTCGGTTGTATCCTGACTAGGAGAGCATACCGTGGTGGTACCTTAGTATCGCCCTCTAGTGCATGTTAATGGGACCAGACATATTTTGGATGTACGACAATGTCTGCACCTACCAAATGTCCCCATAAGCACTCTGGCGACGAAAAACACCAAGCTCAGATTAAGCGAGAAATATATCCTCGTCCTTTGTCAATTTTTGGTGGTACCTAGAATTGGTCTAGTATATAAAATTGTCCTTTTAAAAAACGTTTTTGAAAATGTGACTAACCTTTCAAAATATTTTTTTACATAGGTGCTTGTGAAAATGTTCAATCCACCACCTATGTATTACCCATAATTGTTTATGAGCTTGCGTTTTATAAAAAATAAATTTGCTAAACAACGGGATAGATTCATCCAGCGAACTCGAAAACGAACGATTAAATGAGCCTACGAGACTGGACGTCGCTATGGGCGTCCGATTGGCTTCACCGTTTTGTCTGAACAGCAGGGCCTAGTTGGTAGATGCCGGCAACACACGGGGGTTCAACTAAAAAAATATATCCAAAAATATGCCCTTCGTTTTGTCCAAATTAATTAAACCTATTTTTGTTTTATATTTTCCATTTTTGTTTGCAATCCCAAACAGCCCAAACTCCTAGTTTCGTCGCTTCTACTAAAATGACGAACATCGCAGTTACCTTTTCCGTTGTTAGCATTTCTTCCAAAAAAGGTAAACCATATCTGATCGTCTGTAAAAGAAAAATATTGATGATTTCATCATAATGTACTTAGATTCATCGTTTAAGTGTGTCAATAAAACTGAGAAAAGCATTTTCAAAGCAGTCCATTAAAATCATCTTTTATGTAGTAAAACGAACTACTACTCAATGCAAACCTTCAATTATCATAATGTAATGCTGGCTCCATATGTTGGAACAAATTTGGAAACCATAAATATGAGACCGTCCGTCATTTTGTAAATTTTAAGATGCCACTACACCAGTATTGTCCAATGCACGTATTACATATTTGCGGACTGATTAATTGGTGTTTATTTCGGCCAAGTTATGGCCCAACATGTGGAGCTAGAATAAGCTATAAATTTCCGAAGTTTGGGCCAAATCTGCTTGGATCTGTTTCCCATAATTCTGGTTCCACACGTTGGGCCAAGTTTGGCAACCTCGGCCAACATCAACGTGTGAACGACTGATTCGTTTTGTTTTATCACGGTTGGGCCAACCGAGATCGCCTGGATGTCGGTAAATATTGGACATGTCATAAAGATTTCAAGAGCGTCGGGCTAATTGTATGGATGTGTCGGCCAACGTATGGATGACGTATTTGCGCACAAATGTTTCAGCAAATGTTTCGGTAAAGCTCTTGAATTCAGGGATTGGGACGTAAGGAACGAAATACCAGCCCTACCTGCTTAAACAGACGCATTCAGAAAAATCAAAACATAACCTTATTTAGTTTATTCAAATGACACAAAATATACATTTATATTTTCCATATCCGTGGGGAATTTGGCGACCTTTTTTTATTAATTTATGATGTGTCGGTTTCTTGTGTCATTAGTTACATATGTATATATACAGTCTGTGTAAAACCGACGTCGGCCAGTTGTGAAGAAGGACAAACAAAAGTGAGACAACAGATAAGAAGCAACCGCATACGCATCGAAGGTAGGGAATAAGGCCTGCCCTCTCACCACGTTAGAACGAGAAGTGTAGACTTTGTCCTTTTTTCATAACCGGCCGATGTCGGCTTTACACATACTGTATATAACTGCCAATGTTCGTAACTTACCATCTTATATGACAGTAATAACAACATTGATTAAGCTCTGAAGAAGGAGAAATAAATTTCCGAAACGTTGGCAAAAATCAAATAGTTGTTGTTTATTTCCGGAGCTAAAATCCAACAAACCAAAACTCAATATACATTTATTATAGAGAAACAAATATAATACATCAGATTAGTCAATAATTTTTACGTAACTATGTGACCGAGGGCACATAAACTGTAAGCTTGACAGTTGACAGTATTTATTGAATTATATTTTTACTGACTTAAAGAAATAGATACTTCGTCTCAGGAGGTCATGTATACATTCAGTTTGCTTTTACAATTCACCACTATTCATTTATCCATTATTGTTCGCATTACATAAAATAAATTTGATAAACACCTGGAGATATTCATCCGGCAAACTTTACGAACGGCTACAGATTGCTGTCTGCCTGTGCCTGTGAATCTAATCGTCATTAGGATGTCAACTTGGCTTTGACGCTTTGTCTATACAGCTTGGTCCAGTTGGTCTAAGAGGTCAAGTTTGTCCCGAAATGGTCTCAGTTCTCTCAGTGTCGGTAAATAGTTCACAACTGCACAAATCAAGGAGATTTCGAGCGCAGCGGGCCAATTGTATGGATGTATCGTACAATGTATGGATGACGTATGTATTTGCGGACATATGATTCGGCAAATGAATCACGATTCATGCGTACTCTATATTAGTCGCGTCCTTCTCTAACACAATTGCGCGCAAAGCTTGCCGGAGAGTATATTTTATCGCCTTGCTCGGCGACGGACAGTAATCGCGGGGCTGACACTTGCTTAAGCAAGTTGCCTCCGTTACGATGCCGGTCACGTTCGGAATATGTACGACGCCGCCGCCGTCGGCAGCACTAAATAATAGTAATATCCGCGACTCGGGGTCGTAAAACTTGCGGGCTGCGGCGGCGGCGGCGGTTGAACGGCACCGGGGCCACCGTCGCCGCCTCCGCTGCGGTGCACTGCAGTCTGTCTGAGTGCAGTGCGCCCACCCCGCCGCAATGCACCACGTGCTCTACCGTCGTTGTACGGCCGACGTTTGGCGGCGGTCCCGCTGTAAGTGCGTTTTTGTGTCGTGAAAATTATTCGGGTTTTGAGTTACGATAAACCACTGTATCAATCAGCCGTGATCACCTAACGATGTCATCTTGGTTGGCGAAATTACCGACGAGTGTGGTGCTTGAGTGCTGTAGTTGATATACGATTCTCCAGTTTTTTTCTACACCAAAGGTTCCATGTCTACCTTAGAATCAGGCGTTAAATTAAGTTTATTAACGTGGAAAAAAATCCACCTTGTCCGTGTCAGTCCTTGAAAAGTCTATAATTGAATACGAAACTCGAAGTAAACTTATGGAATGAAAAGATTATTTTGTCTATCATGCGCGTGCCACATTTTATGTGCTAACATTTCTCGGTAAATTCTCATATTTCTCTGCTGGCTGGTAAATTGTTGTTTTTTGTTAGTTCCGTACCAACAGTTTGTGGGTGTTACATGTTTAATTCCCTAATATTATAAAATATAGTGATTTTTGGGAATTGTATTTAAAGAATTGATCGGAGATAATGTAAAAATTATAATCAATGTGTGGTAGTTAAAACTTAGTTAGTTAGACCAAGGAGTTATTGAAACTCCTTGGTCTATCATCTGCGATATCAACTCATCACTGGCGCATGGTAGATCGAGAAAAGTATAGTATTCCGGTGTCTGCTGAAAACGTTGGCCATTTCTCTTTGTTTCTAGAATGAATCCTTTACTTAATGCGAAAATATAATTTCTTAACTTATTTCATACAAATGCACATATGCATGTCATAATATTATCGCGTAGCGTCTTCCATTTTACTTAATATGTTAATGTTGACCGAATTTTGCAAGATTAGATGTACTTAATATATCTAAAATATTATATCATTATTTTAAAATGAAATAGATCTATTTTCCATGAAACACTAAGATTTACCGATTCGATTCGTATTTGGCCAACTTCGTTGACTGACCAGGGCTCCAGTAAAATTAAATTGAACTCTTTTTTTTATTCTCCTTATCACCCAACCAACTATTAAACCCAACCACTATTAAACGTCATCAGAAATCATAGATCCGGATTTCGACCTTATTAGGTCTCATTAGAATGATACATCTCATATATCTGACGACGAATAACAATGAACGAAAGTCATACAGAAAAGGAGAATACAGCGGTGACGTACAGGGACTGCACTTTAGTGTGCCTAAATATGACTCGACGTTCTAGTGGATCTGACAAGGTCAGCAACCACTAGATGTCGTTCCTGGGGCAACGCACCACTAATGGTAGGTGCGTTAAGCTAGTGTATAATAAGAATAATTCTCATTCACTGTTATAGGTGATATTCTCGTCAAGAGCACACTATAGGGCAGTCCTTATGTTACCACAATCAAATACAGTTAAACCTGATTAAGTGGGCCTAGAAAAATGTGAAACCTGTGGAAATTACTTAGATCATTTTTGAGCGCCTGGCATTTTTTCATAAAAAAAGTTTGGTTATGTGTTCAAATTAAGTTTATTTCTTCGTCGAAGGTTCCAATTTCTGTCCAGTATAAATAATATTCTATATATTTCCCATAATTGGATATTGGATACATGTATGTGTATGTCTTTCCATAAATGTCAAAAACACGATAAATGATATCAATTTAGGTATATACCTAATAGCTACTTATAAATTTAATTTATGATCGGATCGGAGTAACATAGACGTAAAAATTCATGATCCAGACACGGATCAGTAGTTAAACACGCATTTATGGTGGCTGCCGTTACCAAAGGGCGTGAATGACAAAACTGTGTGTTTTAGGTTTAGTCCACAAATATACTTATCATATATCTTATGTTATATATAACATAACATAAGTATGTTAGGTCGTAACTGTATTTGCAAGCAGTGGTACGTACTCTCGAATTAACTGATTTAAATGTAATTAGCTAAACTGTGGTTCTACTCTACTATGCAATATTTAAATTGATCTGAAATGTTGTATAAATTCAGATATGCCCTTTGGTATCAGCATGGATGATATGTTAATATCTATATCTATATGTATAGTAAAACACAATATTTTTCTTATTATGATTTACTATACGTATAGACTGTTTTTATAAAGGATTAGTTTTTGGAATATGTATATTTTACATTATGTTGTGATTTATTTTATATGATGATTGAATAAGTCGACCATCCATTTCCATTCCATTTGGCAGTGAACAATGTCAACTAGATTTTCTTGTGTTAGCATCAACTTCTTGATTCTGAAGTATTTTAAACAATCGTATAGTTGTTAAGCATTAACGCCACTTATTTCAAAATGTCTATAAGTTTTCAGAACCATCGAATGCAATAATAACAATAACAAAGTTTAAATAAACTTCCCTAACACATTTTTTTATGTTTATATAGTTATATAAATATTTATTTTGTTTATATGTGTACCAATTCTATTGTTTGTACATACTAGGGCTAGAACAAAATTTTCGGATACCGACCGTCTTCCAGGCGGCCGCGTATCGGTATCCCGTATTCCGGCCAGCGCGGCGGGGACCGGGGCGACTGCGACGCGAAACAGGTTCCGTATTTATTTAGTCCTTGACGGTCGCGCGCCTGTAATTGTGCATTACTGATTGTTATACTTAATTGATATTATAACGATGGTTAAAACGCCAGTACTTTTTTTACTGATAAACAAATAGTTTATCAGTAAAAAAAGTACAGGGTTTTCCAGATTTAAGTGTTAAAGCTACCACTGTGTACTGTGAAATATGTATGCAAGTGCAGCAAGTATTACTTATATGTTTACAGAAAAGGACAATGTGAAAAGCGCGTAAAGTCGCTACACCGAGAAAATAAAAGAAATATAATCCCAAGAAGTGAATTCCTATATGAGGACGACGAGGTGTAAGTGTGTGACAACAGATGCGGGAAAACTATAAAAGTAAAAGAGAAAACAATATTACTTAGTAAGTCACTATTTATTCACTGCAGCATGCATGCTCAAGTTCGACCATGGCATGTACCATTTGGTTCTAGCAGCCCTAGTACATACTATGGGCAGAACATGTTCTTAAAATACAGAATTGAAATAAGCACAAGGCCTTAAACTCTAATTCAAAGTTCACTGTAATAACTAACGAATTAACACTCTTATGCGATAACGCCAAGTGAGCTACACTTCGGTCTGTATTCAAGACACCCCACAATCCTGTTCCCGACCAGCTATCCCGACGACCGCGAACTAAGCGGGCAGTTCTGTCTTGAATTCGACAGTTTTTCACAGCGCGGATTTTTACGCGGGTCGCGCTTGTGAATATACTGTATTTCCATTCTAAATTGAAAATAGGTAGAAAAAAGCAAAGTTGTCAGATATATTTTCTAAAATTGCTAAGCTCACTATACAAGTTTTCATACTTCAGTAAACTGTTAGTTCGTGACGTTCTTAGAAAGCTAGTTTGGAAATATTTAAAAAAAAATACATAAATATAAATTTATTAGTTAGCATTAAAATAAAGCGTTTAAAATTGCTGGAAAAAATAATTATAAAGTAAAACAACTTTATGTATATTACTATACTTAAGAAAATTTTGAAGAGCCGGCAACGCCTGAGCTGCCGGTAGCAGCGAATGCCCTGCGAATGCCGGTCCAGTATACTATTGGATTGCTTTGTATCTAATACTTCTTAAATACTCATTCCGTCCACTGTGCCATACAATTTTTACGACGTCGTTAAAATTATTTACGACTTTGGTAATTCTACTTGTTTAAGACGCCAGTGACGTGTATTTCAGCTAGCTTTATTAACACAGACAATTTTTTGAGATTGTCTGGCTAAATGAGCATTATTTACAGCAAATTATATTACAAATATTAAGAGTTTTCTATGCCGGCTAATTTTAATCTCCTATATTGATTTGAATGAAACAATTATTTCACAATTTTCGAATTTGCACCGCTTTTTTTGTTCCCCAGGCGTATTTATCATTTTCAATTAAAAATAGAAGGACTATACATGTCGTTTTCGGTATTAATAAATTGTGTTGCCACGACTGATTATTACCGTTTTAATATTAATTATAAAATGAAGCGCATGGCTCCGTTTTATTACAAATTAGCTAAAACGATTCGTGGCTTTCCCGACTTAAACGTCCGTAATAGTTTAATATACTCTACAGTTTGCGAAAAATATTCAAGTGGGTGGCATAAAGCTCAGTGTGTAAGACATTTAAAAAGCTTTGTACATTACAACAATAAACAACGTGGTATTCATCAGTGGCAGTTCCACTTTGATTTGTGTTTAATGCTTTGACCTTTCCAGTTATCATTTCAGTTAGTGGATAAAGTACATGTTCGACAATTTATGGACAAATATGCACGACCAATACAATCCATTCATATTCAGCAGAAGTTTATATCCCAGGTGTTCAAAAGAGTTATGAATAATGTACACATATACTTATACGATGTTTGGAGTTAGGTCACATGTCCCCCCCCTGTTTATTTAATATGTTCTAGTCGAATAGTACAGACTACATCACAAAGTGTAGTAGGTGTCGTAGAAAGTGTCCAACAAAAAGTAAATATCGCCGCCTACAAAATCCTACAATTGCTACCAATATACGAACGTTATCGGAGAGATTCAGTATTTCGGCCGCTTCAATAGCCTGTCCATTATGGATGATATGCAACAGCAATTAGTGTACTCAAATCAAGGGCGTAGCCAGTAGTTATCTTGGGGGGGGGGGGGGCGCTCAATGCAGTTCAAACAAATAAGCTAAAAAAAAAAAAAAAAAAGTCACTACAGCCAAGGGCAACCGCATTCCCCGAGTATTTCGGTTTTTACTTGACCCTTTGGGGGGGGGGGCGATCGCTGCAGATGAAACAAATAAGCTAAAAAAAAAAGGTCACTACAGGCAACGGCAACCGCATTCCACCGAGTATTTTGGTTTTTACTTGACCCTTTGGGGGGGGGGGGGGCGATCGCTGCAGATGAAACAAATAAGCTAAAAAAAGGTCACTACAGGCAACGGCAACCGCATTCCCCGAGTATTTTGGTTTTTACTTGACCCTTTGGGGCTACGCCCTTGGACTCAGATAGACGTAGTGTAACTATTCGTAAAAAAATGCTTAATTCTCAACTCGAATCGGCATTTTTTCGGCCAAGTTGTGGCAAAACGTATGGAGACAGCATAACATTTAGGTATGCCTTTTTTGCAAGTGTCGGCCACGGTTCATGCGTACTCTGTATTAGCCGCGTCCTTCACTAACTAAGAGATAACTTTAGATCACCAATAAGGCAATAATCTCAGAGTTTGTTAGGGTAAGGTATTTTTTGAGTTTTATTGTGTTTGTTATGTTAACTTCACTTGACCTAAGTGCGGCCCTGGTATGTAGCCAAAGATTCTGTCCCTAATACATATTTACCTACTTTAAAAGAAAGCAACATTACGAAGACAGATAAACTATTAACGTTCTATCCTTTTTGGTGGGTCTCAAACATATTAACCATTTTTTGTTAATGTTACGCATATCGTCAATTGTCTGTACCGCACCTGGGGGCTCAGTAAATTTGAACAACTGAAAGTACACTATCAAACCTTCAAAGGACTCAATCATTACCTCCTCCCTGTATTATGCAAAGGAGTAGTTCCCTGTTTAGTAAAGTAAAGTAAACTTTAGCGACGCGACGGTGGCGATGGCGGTGCGCTCTTGCCTTCATATTTTCGCCTGTCCCATTCATATTTCATAACCAGGTCAACTATCAGGTGTTAGCGCGGTCATCTATAACAGGTACTCTCAAACGTACTTGCGACCATCGAGTAAGCCTTCGACGTTCACGCACGTTCGTGCGCGGTATTCGAGAGTTAGCTTTTTTTCGCCTGCGGCCTTCCAGCAGCACCGAGGAGTGGCCCGACTTCCTCCGAAATGTAATGCCCGCCATCGCTTAATAAACCGTATACATATTGTGGCAATTAAAATTGTTCTGATATAACCTGGGGAGCCGTTATAATAATAATAACTCGGAAACAGTTGAATCATACACATACATAGATATAGTTGTGTAGTTTGGTACATATTGCTGCCTTGCAAAAGAAAACACGTTACTTGCGATTTTTGTAAAGTCCGCATCTGTCAACTATTGGGGATCCTACGCTACACTTAGCCCCGTATTCATAGTCCTTCCTCGAACCTCAGTTGAGGTTGTGTGGCCTCAGCCACATTCATTTTTGAGGACTCCTTGACAAAGTCTCCCTCAATTCTTGGCTCTCGTTTGATTTCAGAAACGCAGGATTCCTCTACATTAGGCACGTAGACTTTAGTTGCAGTATGTTTTATAACCATAGATAAACCCAAAGTTACATTTTCTATTGTTATAGTTATACTTTCTATAGACTTCCTCAAGGGAACTTCCTAGCTTGCTCAAGTTGAGGACGAAGTTCGTATTGATTGCGGCGCATGTGTGAAACAAGAAATCCTCAGAAAAAGAGGTTTATGAAACATTATTTTCAAATGAGGTTACCATGAAGGCTTTCTCAGTTCTTGAGGAGTAACTATGAATACTTATATATCCTTAAAATGCCTTGGCAGACTCAAGAGCCTTAATTTTTTTTATAAAAAAACATGCGACTTCTATTTTTACTTACTAATTCTTATATAATAATACTAATTACTTCGATAATTATTTCGATTTTACTAATTCTTACGACATTACGAAAATGACTTACTAATTCTTGAAGAAAATTGTCCTTTTAGTGAGAGAAACGTAAGCATAATTAAAATGTTTTTTTTTTTGTTTGAAAATTTTATGGTAGGTATGGTACGATTTTCCCTTGCAGACTGTGTAGTAATAAGATCAAGACCGTTCTCCACATTCTATCAAACTGTGAGGCATTAGATTGCAGGAGACAAGAAATCTTTGGTGCCACAAAATTGTCTCTGGATACATACCTACATCATCTTTCCTATGGACCTGTATCGTCTTCTGAATGACGCCAGGGTACATGAGTGTGTAGAATGATGTGAGAGTAGGATACAATAAGCCAATAAGGCTGCAGTACCCCCGGTATTGCGGACGGCTCCAAAAAAAAAAAATAAGAAACGACGGAAAACGAAAGATAAATGGTTTTCCCGGGTATTTATTATCACAGGGACTTATTACAATTGCAGATTTCAGTTTCGTTGCTTGATTACATATGTCGTAATCTTCTAATTAATTAAATTAACCTTCCGAAACAGTCAATTTCAAATATTCTCTTATAGTACAACTGCAACTTTTTACCGTTATATTTATTTGTTCCTGGAACCTTCGGTGTAGAAACAAAAAACTGGTTATTTTCTACGAAACCCCGAACTACTAGGTATACTTTTTTCGATGCGCGTTTCGCCAACTAAGTTGGCATCTTCAGAAGATTAAAACTGAGTTTGGTGGAAAACATCCAAATTTTGTTCTTCTTCGTAGAAGATTATTTTACTTACATTTTTTTTGATATTACTTAGGTACATTTACTTTCTACTTTGAATACTTCACATGACTCATATCCATTTTAAATTATTCGTTTTTTTATCCATTTTTTTTGAAGATAACATTATTTTTGATAATTGTGATGTATAAGCTTTTTAAAATATATACTGTACACCGTTTTTCTGCTCTTCCATATCAAAATTTATTTGTATTATTCTAGATTATTTATCTGGTTTAATAGAAAATATGGTTGGTGCCTCTACAGTGCCCACTAATTTGATGTAAGTTTGTTGTATACATAAATTTAAGATTGTACATAAATAATTAACATTAATATTATTAGGTTCTGAAATTATGGTAACCTTAATTTGCGAAAAATAACTATCAATACGTTTTAAAATTCAATCATTATTCTAATTGTACACGTATTTCTTTGTTGCCCCTTTAATTTGCCTTATTATCTTTAAATAACTTTCTTCAACCACAACAGTATTTAAATGATGTTAAAAACTTTCGGTTGTATCGTCTATCAACAATATTAAGATCTAATCGTGTACCGTTCTTTAAGCCTTAGTTTATTACTGTATCCCGCTGTCATACGTCAAAAGGCGACCCACGCATGAAATTAATCTCGGATAATTGCATATTTATCGCCAATCTAGTTGCATAAATTTGTCCGTTCCACTTTTCGACCAACTCCCTAACCAACGACTCTGCTTTGGTTTCAGGTTTCGGCAGACGGTGAGCGCAAACGTCGACCCTGCACCTCGACACCGTGAATCCCGCAGAGCATGCCAACGGCTCGAAGCGACCGCCGGCCAGACCGTACGAAGGATCCGCGGCCCTCTGCCGCCTCGCGCTAATGACTATGGCAGAGACCGCCGTTGAGTCCTCCGCCGCTGCCACCGTTTCCACGCACGACAAAGCCAACAACAACCACCCTCTAGTTATCAACCACAATCATCGTCCGGTCGCCAAGCAGCGGAAGCGCAAGAGGCTCAGTCAGGTGCTCGACAAACTCACCGGTGGGGGAGCGCAGCCGCTGGACGTCGAGTCGGTGCAGGAGAGCCCGACGATCAACAACAACTTCCAAAATCTGTACAACAACAATAAAGGCGACAATCTGGGCGATGACGGTTTGAGGCAACCCAAACACTACATGTCGGAAATATTTAAATTCGATCTCCCCGAACGACAGAAGACTGCCGGCGGCGGGTCTGCCGCCGGGGCCAGCGAGGACGAAGACGTATTCAGTCCGGCGAGTTCCAGCAACAAATCGCCGCATAGCTCGACGGAATCGCCGAGAATCAGCTTCAGCCCTCTGCGACTCAAGGAGGACGACGCGAGTTCGAGTCCTCCGCTATTCCAGAGGCCACCAGTATGCCCGTGTTATCAGTGCGTAACGGGCGTCGGCGTAGGCCATCACCCGCCACCTTTACATCCTTACGATCGCTTCTTTCCCGCATCGCCTATATCTCCCTTAACGCCCGCCTCTCCCGCTCCCACCTACAGTTTCGAACGTTACCTTCACTCCAAGTACCTGCCAGATATTTTCCGTCGAAGAAGCCACTCGGATTCCGACCTTCCCTTGTGGTTTGAGACCGCCAAGGCGGAACGAGCGCGCGCTCCTCCGAGCTGGCCACATCCTCTCACATTGTCCACGGGATCCGGCAAGGGATCTGTGGAGTCGGAGACGTCCTCTCCGCAGGAATCACCGCTGGATTTGTCGATGAAGACCTCCAAGTCGCGGGAACGTTTAGAGTGCTTGGTTCCGCCTCCGCTGCAACTGCTCCCGCCTGGATTCTTGCCTCCGCGCGGTCCCGTGTCCGTACCCGTAGTCAAGGGAGACGTCGCGTCTCCCACCACTAAGGAGTCGGTTGCTTCACGGTACAATTTGGAGGTGTCGCCGGTAGTCGAGGAGATGCCGCCCGGTTCCGACGTGGCATACGTTTGCCCGGTGTGCGGCCAAATGTTCAGCCTCCACGACCGTTTGGCGAAGCACATGGCCTCCAGGCACAAGAGCAGGCAGAGTTCCGGCGAAAGCACTGCCAAGGCGTACCTATGCGAGGTGTGCAAGCGGTCCTTCGCCCGCAGCGACATGCTCACCAGACATATGAGGCTGCACACGGGCGTCAAACCGTATACGTGTCGCGTCTGCGGTCAAGTGTTCTCGAGGTCCGATCACCTATCTACACATCAGAGGACCCATACCGGCGAAAAGCCGTACAAGTGTCCGCAGTGCCCCTACGCCGCTTGCAGGCGTGACATGATCACGAGACACATGAGGACCCACGCTCGATACGAACCGGATCCGATTGCCGCGCAGCCCGTCAAGACTGAACATCACTGAAATCGAATTATCCATTCACGTCACCGTTGTTATTTATTTTCACGAGTGTATAGTGTTATTTAAGTTTGTTTGAATACTAACGTTCAAATTTACGTTGGTAGTAAGATAGAAAGATCGGAAATTGTTGTGGGAAGTTACGCAATACGATTTTTTGTTTAAATGTTCACTCAAATTACAGTGGCGGAAAAAAGTATTCATACACCACGGTGAGGTAACATAAAACTATGGTCCACTTGCAAACAGTTATAACTAATGTAATATTTATACACATGGGAATATAGTTTAAAATGTAAGCTTTGAAATGATATATATTTGATTAAAAAAAAATCATTACTACAGAATTCACAGTATGTCTTACAGTATGTGTCAAATATTGGTGGGAAAAAAGTATTCATACACCAGGAACTTTGAACAACGTACGATAAAAATAAAAATGTTAATACTTGGTAGGATATCCTTTTGAGTTAATAATAGCTGCTAAACGTCTTGGCATCGAAGCTACTAAGGTGTTGGTCACTTTTTGCTCGATTTTGTTCCATTCTCGTATGAGCAACGTTTTCAAGTCGTTTTTGCTCGATATCGGATATTGGCGAATACGACGGTTCAGTTCTTCCCATAGATTTTCTATGGAATTAACGTCGGGGGGAGACTGTACGTAGCATATGAGGGGTATTGTAGAGTAACCATTCACGAACTACACCTGCTGTATGTTTTGGGTCATTATCTTGCTGGAAATGATAATAACCCTCAAGATTTAATTTTTGAGCACTGGCGCTGTTTTTCAAAAATCCATTGGCTTGCCAACGTACTCCTTTGCAAACTGAAGCTGTTTTTCTCGATTAACTTTACTAACGTATGGCTTTCGTCTGGCTACTCGTGCTACTAATCCGGCTTTTCTCAGGGTGTTTCTAATAGTTTTTGGTGTAACAGACTTCCCGCTTCTTTCGTGTAGAGTGGCAGCTATATTAGTCGAACTTTCGAATGGATTTGTCGTTACACTTCGCAAGATAAAGCGTTCGTCTCGATCATCAGTAAAGCTCGAAGCCCCTAGGCCTTCCTGTACGATGCTTATTTTCGACGGTTTCCGTTTTCTTATATTTTTTACAATATACTGTACTGTGGCGTGGCTCTTTCCTATGATTTCACCAATTTTACGCAAAGATTTACCTTCTTTATATAATTTTATCATCAACCTCCTTTCTTCGATTGTCGTTTCTCTACTTTTCGGGCTCATGTTGCATATTCCGCTTTACCGATCAACCGCGTGCAACTGATGCCACACGCACGAACAAGTTGAAGCGTGGAAGTTTTCGGATTACGTCATTCCTTTGTTTCATTCGGTCGCTGATTCTCGCATCTTAGAATGTATGAATACTTTTTTCCCGCGCAATTTGGCACTTACCAGAATAAATCCTTTGCACTTCGTAGTATATGATTTTTTCTTTCAATAAAATACATATCATTCGAAAGCTTACATTTTAAACTATATTCCAATGTATATAGATATTACATTAGTTAAACTGTTTGCAAGTGGACCATAGTTTTATGTTCCCGCGCCTTGGCGTATGAATACTTTTTTCCGCCACTGTATAATATAAATCAGAATTGAGAAAGTCATATCTCATTTTGGAAATATGTATGTAGGGGTTGATGTATCATGTATCACTTTCAAGTATTATGGCTAGAGATCGCACAATACAACTGTGTGCGAGTACAAACAGTACGTAGACATTAATAGGTATTATACAATATTGGAAACATAATGTCAAAAAGTGACAAGATATTCTCACGTATGTCTAGCAAATCACAGCGTTATTACATACACGCAAAGATGTAAGAACAGTGACACGTTTGAATGATTACTGATTATATAACATCTTGAAATTATAATCTTAACAAATGTAAGTAACACCCAATACATAACAAATAATTAAACCGTTAACTGTCTCAATTCTGATACTAAATTATGAGTTGCTCTGTTGTACGTTTCTATGTACTATATTCTAAGATAATCGAAACCAGATAGTAGTATTGCCAATTCTCAAAATAATTTTCTAGTTTTTCTATTCACTTAACTACACAGGATATCTAAGAAATATCTCCACCGTCTTCTGATTTGCTAATGCTCTAATTATAAAGTACAACCTGATACTTTTTTAAATTCCTAAGAGCATATGCCGTTATCCATAGAAAAAACGCATTTCATTCGACCAAGTCATACATAATATCCATCATCTATTTTAATTCAATCTCTTAATGTTTTGGTAAAGCATGACTTATAATGTAACTTTTGGTTTTGTTGTGATATCTTTATAATTAGCTCCACCAACATCAGGTAAAACTAAATTTCCATTAACAATAATAACGGGTTTAACTCTACATCTTCAACTCCATAGCAGATACGTTGTATCTATTTGAATAAATCGTTTATACATATAGTTTAAACTTTCATACGTATGACAACAATAAGTTCATTTTTTTTGCTAACAGGTAACTCCCAAAAAAAAAAACGCTTGTACGGTTTCACTACTATTTCTGCAGACAAATTTGTAACTACAGAAAATTAAGAAAAAATATTTGCCAAAGTCTTATACTTTGGCGTATATTTTAAAGTAGGCAGTTTTTAAGAGAGGATTGTTCGTGTTTAAAAAGCATTTCAGTAGTAGGTATTTGAATGGTATTTGTTCGATACTCTGTGTTATACATTTAATGTGTATGCCAAAAATACTTAATTGAAACGGAAACCAGTTTAAAACTACGTTATTATTACTCTTAGAGTCTCAGATTTTGGGTGCATATCACGAACGTCAAGTTGCAACTTTTCTGAAGGTTGCACCAGTAGCGAGGACAATGTGTTGGTAGCGTGAAGAGAAAATTCCTCAGAGGTGGTCAACTTTTGTGGTAGTATGAAATAATATGTAAGAGATCAGTCTAAGTATTGTCGTACTCAGATTGCCTTTCTTTTGTCACAAAAGTCAACATGCACATGTCCGTACATAAGCTTGTAGCATCACAATGCTTTTAGTAGTCGCCTTCAAACGTGTATGTTATCTGTGAATGCGGCTATGCATAATGTGAAAATAACCATTTTATATGGAAAGTACACTCGTTTTCACTTAGGCACATCTCAGTATTATGTAAGTAAATTAACATTTTTTGAACCTTTTCTACTTGACACAGAATTTACACTGTGAGTGTAAATGTAGTGTCAAGTATGAAGTGGTTCCTACGTCAATTCACGTCCATTAATATGATATAGTGGCTCGAAATGAGGGTTTTTATTTTATGGGTTCCTAAGTTGTATGAAGCAATATTTAAGTGATAATAAGTGTGCTCATGATCTCCAGTGTTTTATGTACCTAGGCGTGTATTACATCTGAATATTACATTTATGACGACTGGCCATATTCAAATTATAATGCGCGTATTTACAAACGTGGGTTTGTAACCATCAAAAATAAACCATATTTTTGAAGTGATATTTTCAAAGTGAACATGGGTTAACTTTTGACGAAATGAAACACTTTATATTACCATTAAAATCGACCGTCTTGGAGAGAATTGTGTCTCCTCGCTGTTAATGCATCTTACGTACTAGCATAGCCTTCAGGAGAATTGTGGCTCGACGCCCTTTGTATGCAGTCCAACTGTGGTACTCTATTATCGTGTCAAAAGACGTATAAAACTATTTGTTATCTAGTCGCTGCGTACTCCAAATTTTCCAAAAGTATTCTTGGTTTCACCGATGCCATTTATTGTCCCTTCTAATAAAGATCTCATTCCATTCCATTTCGCACACGAATTGCCGGGCCAGTTGAAATCACGAACGACTAACAGCGATCAACAGAAACTGATTATTTGGTGCCAAATACAATGGCCAGTGGCAATATTTGATGCCAGAAAATCACTTGTTTTTTATACACTTGTTCGTTTATGTTTGTTAACTGTGAAATGTTCGTACCTCGAATTTATCTGAAAGAACTTGAAGAACAATCAAATTTGTACTTTGTAATAAGTTGTTAAATAAATAACTTTTAAAAAAGACATGAAGTCAGTAAACATAAAGACATAAAATTGGAGAAGACATGTTTACTATGTTACGTCAAGTTTACTAAGAGGTTCTGTGTAAAAATGATCACTAAAATATTTCATGAATTTAGAGATTAAATCGTGGTCCTCTGTGAGAGGTGAATATTTTTATTTGCAATAAGATAGGAATATAAAGTTAATTGCTAGTTATATGATACTGAAATAATATAAATTTTACAAAAAGCACTTCAAAAGCACTTATTTCTCTTTTCAAGTGTTATTTTATGAAACTTTAATAAAGCGAGTAGGTACCCTAAATACATAAATTGCACCGATATTTTTCCATATACGGTAGCTTTATGTTACAGCGTGCAAGGAATTATATGTCTGATTTCATCTCAATCTCAAACAAAAATGATTTTCAATTAAAGTTTAAAATATTAAGCTTTACAAAAGATTATAACACGAAGTGGAAGTTGGGTTAACAGTTTTTAAGTTAATCTGCCTTGATTTGTAAAATTACCTAACGTAAATCTATTCATCAAATCTATTCATCAAATCATCTATTCATAAATAGGTTTAAAAACGCAACTCACATTAACCCGAGTGCACACTGGATGCGGAAACGTTTGAAAATATACGCATATACAACCTGCCTGTAGTGTGAGAGCTTGTATTTACATTAGTAAGTTGGGATCTCTCTTACTCTTTACTTATTATTAGTGCGTTGTGGTTTTAGTGATAGTTCGAACTATCATTAGTTATTCGTTTTGGTAACAAACATTCGCACATTCGCATGTTTCTGCATCCAGTGTGAGTCTGATCTTAGGTTAGGCGCGTGCTTGAAATTTTTAAATGTACAATTATCTGTGGCAATTATGAATAATTTTTTTATTAGAATAGAAGCACATGGATAGACTCGCACGCACTTGCTACTGGGTAATGAGTACCCGCAGAATTTTTTTAAGTCTGTTATGATCTTGCATTATAGCCACAAATTTTATAATGGATTTTTATTTTCTTATTAATATATTATTTACCGTACTTATTACATTAAGCAATTAAAATTTTTTAACCCTACTAATATCAGGCGAGATCGCTCATAAATTGTCATAGCCTTGCAATTCTCAGGGGAAAGGGGGAGTTCCCCTGAGTTCAGGAGACACAGAGAGTGTCCCTGCCTCCCCCCTTGCGAGCAGCCCCTAATCACGTCTCAGTGGTTTTGCGAGATAAGCAATGTTGTACATAGGCGTACCATTGTATTTTTTATTTTCTTTTACTCTTATTAAAATGACCGGTGATGAAAGTACTATGAGAATCAGTTACATTAATGATTCAGAACATTTAATATCAGAAGTTGAAAATATGTCAACTCTATAGCAATGCAGGTATTAAAAGAGCATTCAAATATTCACAGATTAAAAAAAAATCCTGTAGAAAGAAAAAAATGGAGATATGTGTGGAAATACTATTCCCAATTGAAGTAATAACTCTCTCGTAATACATTTATTAATCATATGAGATTAATCACAAGCAAATGCGCCCTCCCATAAACGTTTCAGCGATTGCGATTTTTATTCGCTACGACATATATGTATGTACGTAATAGCAAATATGCATCTAGCCTAATCGCGCAAAAATTCTTAGAGAGAAAACCAATTACTTATTTCTTTCAGTACACTTCCCTATGTTAAGAATTTTATTTTTTGTCAGTGATCTACACCTATCAGGAGTTTAAGCAGTAAGGTAAAGTAGTGGAAGTAGGGAATCGATAGTTACGTTTTATGTAATGACATTACACAAAATTACCCACTCAGTTACATTCAAAAACAACCACTGATTCTCAGTTGCGCAGAGCAAATTATTATCTTATGGCAGTTGTCAGTTTAACCATGAGACGATATTAAACATGTCGCCTGTGAAACATCTGGTTAAATAAATGTGACTATGTCTCTTGAACTTTATTTTGTTTCTATAATTTTTAACAATAATTTATTTTTCAAAATTTTAATAGTGTCTAAGGTTTTCACGTAAATAGAATATTATTATGGTTAATTTGTTTGGATTAAAATTGATTTGTATATTTCGTCAGTCCAAATTTTACATATTACCAACTTAGTTTTTTACTATCACTAAAAGATTCTTTATATTTTATAATAATATGTATGAATGTTTTCTATTAAAATGTTTTCGGGAAAATAGTATAATTAAAATAATTTAATGTTTCAAAGGAATTACGTAAGAATTTATTGTTTTCTTTTAATCCTCAATTTTTTAAGACTAGCGATAATTCCACGGTAAATGTGACACCTTTTGTATATTCTCTTTTAAGGCGACAGGCGACTTAATTCTTCATTTCTAGTGTAATAGCTAACAAGACTTTTTCAACGGCTTACGTTCAAATACCGACGCGAGGAAAAAATCGAATTTACGTGCTTCTGCTTTTTTAGCTGTAAAATAAATTTTCAACAGTTGATATACATATGTATATTCAGTACATTATTACAGTATTATTGAAAAAGGGTACTTTAAACTACAGTAAAAAATTTCAATAATTTCCCCACCCGCTTATATGGAAAGTGCTATATCTATGTATGTAACTTAAAGAAAATTAGATTAGTTATTCTAGCCACCTCTTGTTTTATTATTCATCTCTTGGAGAGGACTTACAAGCTATTAAAATTCATTGAGGACCAAGATTTACACTTTGCATCGATCATTAATTTGAGACATACCGAAATGTTGTTTATTACATGTAATAGCAAGCAAGCATTATAATAGTTATCATTATCACATACTAGAACCAGTGTGCCTCTCTTTAGCCTTAGTATCCGCATGTCAAATTTATAGAAATATTGAAGACATATTTGAAAAAAAAATGGGTTAGGAAATCCTTCCATATATTTATCCACTTTTTATGATTATGATAAGTACTCAAAAAAGTACCAATGTAATAAATTGTTTTTTTATTCATTTAACTGATATAATTGATTAAAATGAAGTACCTACTAGTAAATAAATAATGTGGACTTATTGCACAAAAATATATATCGCATGTCATACGTGTCATAAAAATATCAAAGGATTGAAAGATGACCTTGACATCTAAGGTCAGTATACTGTACACGTGTAATATTTACAATACCTCTTGTCCACAAGCTTGCTAAATTTAATAAAAAAAATACAAATATCTAATTATTTATTGTACATTAAACAGCATTTGAGTGAATTTCATTTTTCAAAATTGTTACATGATTTTTGCTTTTTGAAGACCCAAATATTCCTTTAAGTTTCCTCTTGCTTGGGAAACTTAGCCTACTACGAATAATTGATCGAATCATTGCTCAGTAATTAAGGAACGTTGACATACCTCTGTTATTGTTACTACAAACCTAGTAACTATTTTGTGTTAGTGATCATTTTTATGTATTTATCAAGTCAGTATTAAATTTGACGACAGTGAAGAGTAACTATAGTGAACGATATACGAATACTGTGATATTTGTACATTTCGTTAATACTTGCTTTATTTTGTGAGAGTAGTTTATAAATTTATGTTCTCTATTTTTGATATTAAATTTTAAATATAAAGACGATATTTGATTGTTAAATTGTCTTTAGCTGTACTTCATGATCAGTAATTTATTTCATTGGGCATTATTAAAGGTAAGAAAAATATTTTTGTATAAAATGCCGCCAAAATTGTATGACAATGAATCTGTGGCTAGTATCATTTCGGTAGGGCACAAGTATTTGTGTAAAATAAATGTTTCTTGTTGTGCCACAAAAATTGTTACCTGTTTAAAAAATGTTGTGAGATTTATATAAATTGTGCCACAATTTTGTTGTATATGTTAATGTTACATGTATTTTTAATTTTTACTTTGTACTATTAAGTTAATTTATTAAGTGTTCAAATTGTTAACTGTAAAACGAAGTCGGTTTTAAACCTTCCTTATTTTAATTTATGTATATTTATTTCCGTTTTATGAAAGTGATGTAATTTATATTAATGCATGTACAAAGACATAGCTACTTAATTATTTAATTTGTTACTTTTTCTATTTAATTTTCCTAAGTTAAAGATTCTGTGAATCTATTTTTTTTATAATTTTCTGTTATTATTCAAAAATAATAAATTGATTTGAATTTTTTTTTTGTTCATTTAGCTGTTGTTCCTAAGATTCCTTCTGAGGGACTATTATTGTTGATGCTTACACAACTTTGATTATTTATCTAATAGTTGTAATCTACATGAAATAAGAGGTTAACTTAAGTTAAAATGACTTGTTAACCTTACCATATACAAATAATTATTCACACTATTGAAGGAGCTCTATTTTTGATAAACTACGATTGTCTCCTTTCTATATTGAAAGAGTTAATATTTTTTCTATATATTCAATTAAAATGCTTCAGTAACTACATCTTTTTACATTACTGAATATAAAAGATTTCCAAGAAAATCATACTGAATTGATATGTTGAATACAATGTCATGCAATTGTCAGAAATCGCATTTTCCATCCGTCGTCCAATTTGCAGGACTATACTTAATTACAGCTAAATTAATTTTTTTCTGCGAAACATGGAATTTATTTGACATACAATATATATGTATGTAAAAAATCGAAATACTTTCGAGTAATGATTGAGGATTGAGTCAAATTAATGTTCATTGCTCTGTATACCAGCGAGTTTTAAAATAAACACATTTCCTTTAGAATACTCAAAATTTGTAAGCATGCGATAAATGTAAATCTATTGTTCAATTGCTCAGTCCTTTTAAACGAACTATTAGCCATAACCATTCATTATTAATTTTTGCAACTACATGTGGAACCACTTTATGTATAATAAAGTGTACTTTATGTATAATAAAGTAAACGAATAAAACATCTATCATAATACTTTACTAAATATACCGTAGTAAACGTGTCATATATTGTGTAATAAGTATATCTCATTTTTCTATAATGGTTATTTGAACAGTTTGTATCTGTTTTTGAAAATACTTTTCAGTCTGACATAGGCAATATATTATGGAGGTTTCTAGCAATAAAAGTATTTTTTTTAAGATTTTTTCAAAAAAATGTATTGCTCCATTCACTGTATGAAGAACTTTTAAATTTTTTGAATTTGAATTTTTTTTAAGACACTAAATCAGGATTTTTTTCTAAAAAATGTATTGCTCCATTCACTGTATGAAGAACTTGTAGATTATTTCAATAGCGAATAGGTAAATAATCAGACTTAATAAGTGTCTTGTCAATTATGTCTCCAAGTACCACTGTTGGCTGTAATATTTTACAATTTTATATCCAGTCCCTTTACATGTACATAGCCTTCAGTCTTATCAAAACTGTGCATATTCTTACAAATGTTTTGATAACAAAGCAACTATAGCCGTCATTATTATGTGCCTTTGTGTAGACAAAATGTATACCCGCTTATCTAGGCCTATACCTTTACTGTTAAAAGTTATCACACCTTCAAATACAGCATTTTTATACCAGGTTTTCTCAAATTTACCTTTATGATAATATTTTTCTTTATTTATTTTTATTTAAATTTATTACAATAAAAAATATCTTAAAACATGTGTGTTTAAAAAATTTCCCTTTATTTGATTCCATGATTTACCTAAGTGCACGAATATGAAATATAGATTTGTTGATCTTTAGAAGCGTGCATTCATACATGCTTTTAATATAGTCATATAAAAAAATCAGCGGTGTCTTTGGGTCTCCTGTAAAATATGTGTTTTGCCACTTACACCTTTTATCGCTACGTCCTCGATGTGCCAGTTCTTCTGGATTCGTCATGTTTGCATTCTTGCGCCTATGTTGTTGCTTGCTTTTAGAAACGTATCTAGTTTCATAAAGGGTGAAAGTTATAGTGAAAAAACAAGTTACCTAAGGAATTGATACTTTCACATTTGAGTTTGTACAGTCATCTAGACTAAACTTCAACAAATCGGTAATGTACAGGATTAAAAGTGTGAAATATTTAAATTCATCTTCAGAATGCATCAACTTCAGAAACCCATGAAACTATATTTTAATCACATTTTTCTTTCAATTTAAGATATATATTCTACAAAGCATACAGAGACTCTCTGAATGACCTGGGGTCACTTTGACCTAATAATTAAATACACTTGCGTTTTGTGGGAAAATATTTCAGACAAAAGTTTCCGATAGGAATCAAAACATGATATTGAATGATTACCTCGACTAACTTAATTGTGATCTGTGCGGGTAATTAAGTCAAGAAATATGGTATATACATACTTACATCGTAGTGTTTTAGTTTAGGTGACCATCAGATACTTCGCTGATCCCCAAATATTTTATCTGAAATATTGTCCTATAAAACGTGACTCGATGCATTACATTGACCTCTATTGTTTGACCTCTGTAAAGCCTAAAATTGTTAAACACATATTCGGACGTACGATTTTCTATTTTTCTGCTGGGGAAAGATTTCCCTTATTTAAGAAATAGACGGTTCCGTTTAAAATGTTCGAAATGACATTAAAATAACTCTTAATTTGATGGGCACAAGGTGAAGGCAACCACCAGGTATTTGTTTGGATCAATGACACTTGTAGAACACAAGTTGCTCTCGGAAATGAAGAATGATCCGTCCTTTCCGGGACTTGAGACTCACTGTATAATGTATGTATGTTAGAGTCTAGTTATCTAATTATTAGAAATCGATGCAACTACGTAAACGAAAGAACTGGTTTTATGAAGTATTCACTTTAATAAGAGAACTTTTATGAACTAGTTCCCGCAAAGGATGTGTAATTTCTACCCCACCTCTATTATTATGATATTCAGTATATGCGTATCAAATATCAACTTTGTGTCTTAAAGCATTTGAAAATATAACTTTTCCTCGATTAACTTTTCCTATTGTAGTGTTCTGTAAGGGAAATCTTGTTAAACTAAAAAAATAATAATACGAAAAAAAAAAAACGTTTTTAGCATTTATCTAGTATGTTGAAGGACAGTACCAAAGGTGATTCGTAATAACTTCAGTTCTTTAGTTTATTGCGTAGTTACACATAAGTAGCACAATAAGGACTTTCCGTCTACTTACCGGTATTTTAATCACAATGCAGTTACGATTTTTAATTAATAAACATTTTTCATGTTACAAATGCAACACATAATAATTAGCTCAGATTATCTTTTTAGATCAGAGAACGGTTCCATCATATTCGTCCTGTATCTACATAACACGATAACAGACCAAGCAGTTAAAAGGAAAATAGGTAATTTGAAAACAAATAAATTGATATATTGTATCAAATTTTCTTAGTATCTCTGATATCTACATATATAAAGCCACTGGTCGGCATCCACCTCTACCACATTTTACCACATGCAGTGTGTATCTTTTTTTAACGCATTTACTTCGAAATATTGAATTTAGACAATTGTTACATGCTTTTACAGATAATATTTAATAAAAATTCCAAATGTATAATATTGATAGGGTTTAGATTACACACGGGTGAGTAATAAATAATTTTTCCAAAATTTTGAAACTTTTAATGATGAATGAAAAATTTAGTGATTTTTTATATCTATTGAAACAATTTTAGGAGAAACAATGAAAATATTCACTAAGAGGAACAAATAAAACACTCACTAACTGGTCACCATGACCAGATCATCGATGACAATGATGGGACTTGAAATTAGATTATGTTCCCTGAATGGTAAACTAAACAGCACTAATGAAAGCTAGATATTCTTCTAGATCTGTTTCCCTTTTGTAAGCATGTATAAAAAAGAATATACAATAAACTACATTCAATAATAAGGTGTTCTACAGAAGTATGTATTAATACATAATGAAATGGTAGAATAACAAAATAGATCTGAAATCGAATCAGTATGGCGTTTTCCGACTCACATCTGTTATTACACTGGTATCTATGTGCACTTGGTGATTTAGAGTTTACAATCAATAATCGTTTTTCACTTTTGTTCTTTTATAATCACTTACTTGATACGGAAGTCATAAAATAGAATAGTTTCTCTGAAATTAAAAAAAGATACTGAACATTACGAGATACCCTACTTAGTATCCTTTACTTACCTATCTGTATTATTATAAGCATACTAAAGTACTTGGTAACTGCTAATTTTGAATGAGATATTCAGTTTTAGAGCTTGAGTAAATCAGATTGCAGAATTAATTAGCAGAGAGGATGTGTCCATTCACTATAAAACTACTGAATTGCAGACATAGATGAGACAGATAGCAAAAATACAACGACATGTAGGTACATTGCTGACTAACGCCTTTTTGAGTACCGAAGATAGGTAGCTACAAGTAGGCAATACAAGGTGCCTACCAATACAAGGTACAATTGTGTCCTCATCCCTTAAAATTTACATTGAGGAGTGAGTATATATCCATAAAGTCCTTAATATATTAACAAGCGTCTTTTTTTTTTATTTGTAGGTCATTAAATAGAAATCATAACAAAATTGAAAAAGGAATAAAATTACTAATCAAAACATTAAGATTTCAGCTTTCCATAATTTTATTAGCGTCTATATAATTGAAGGGCAATGAACGGCCGTGTCGGCTTATTAATGGGCCAGGACAATGAAGCAATGATGCGTAAGGATTGCCCTCTAGTGTGCTTAAATGGGCTAGGCTAGGCTAGTCTCACCGACCTACATTTCGACCGACGCCGACAGTTCGACACATCGGAACACGTCTGCGTATGCGTCTAGTCCATTGCCTGATAGTTAATTATTGCGGGAAATTATTATTATTATCGTTCCATGAGCTTACGGAGCCCACCCTTGGTGTGTGCGAAGGGAAAGAGTTAGGTGGTTGAAGGAGCCAACTTTGTTTAACATACCGGTACACTCTAGTCCCATTTAAACACACTAGAGGGCGATTCTTACGTATCACCGTTATTATTTGCTTTTTATAGCACATTATTTTGAGTCGTAGACCTGGATCATAACATATACCAAAGTCTGACCCTTTTGGATCTATTCGATGTTTAAAAAACTTGACAGATGTTATGATCTAACATAACAGTCATAACTTTTTTAGGGTATTACCTAGGTTCTCATTTCATTTTTGGCATGGCGTAAGAACCCACGGTGCTAAACTCTTTGCAATTAAAATAACATCGAAAATGCTGTACCAAGTGTTCATCCCAATATGTTACATTTTGCTGCTGAATAATAGTAGTAGATACATTTTTTGAAGTTTACTGTTTACCTATAAGTTTATTCATAGCTAGTTCGATAGGCACCTTTTAAGAAAAATCCTTAAAAATCGAAAAGTGACAATGACAATACCTCTGAAACAACTGGGTTAGCTATAGGTTATGTTATATGTATAGTGTGTAGGTTTTCGACTCAAAAATATGTGCTCATTTCAGGTAGGTAGCAATATATCCATAGGGAAATATATCTATATGTTCCATTCAAAATAACTTAAGGGACATAAGGGACGAAGTATACGAACATCCTATTTATTTGTCAATATTTTTAAGTGGCACGAAGGGTGCAAACACATATTAGATTCAAATATTAGATTAGATTTAAATATTCTACATATTAGATTTAAATATTTATAATGAAACAACGATTCTACAGACCAAATACGCACTGTATGTGGTATTTGTATAACTGTAGTTACGTGCCGAAGGGAGGTAAAGTATGAGACGTATAAAGGAAGTATTAGAAAGTAATATTTAAAAATGGAAAATTTTAAGTAGTTTGGCAAAATCTGAGATAAATCGCACATCTGGTTAAGTGTTTTCTTTTTATTAATATTTATTAATAGGTACACAATATGGTATCATATGAAGAGTTAAAACGCAAAATAAGTAGATGTAAAATATCTTTAAAGATATTCCGAGATAGCAAGGCTGAAACAATAAATAAAAAAAATCTCGTACAATATACATAAGTTTGAAGATACATTACATTAATCATGTTGCTTTATATAGAGTTAGGAATTTATATGTAAAAAAAGTACATGTTCCATTTCTGGAGTGACCAATTTCAAATACTTTGCATAAGCATACCACACATTTAAGGATCTGACAGTTATTTTTCTATTATATCTTTTCAGTTCTGAATGACGTTTCTCTCAAACATATTATGCTAACTTAATTTACATTCATTTCATTTGTTCTTAGCCGGTCCCAGTTTTGTTTGGTACGAACATATTTCGAATTCCTTGTCCACCTAGGACTGAAACCGACTAATTAACATGGAGTTATTGACCGGCCCAACGCACTTGAAAGAAATGGAACAGCTGGACTGATAACCGACAGATTTTGTAACGAATTTCTAGCCGATAATGCTGATAAAACCATGACATATTCTTCTCCATTTATCTTCGAAATGGAGAAAAATAGCACCTGAAATATTTGTAAACCAGTAGACAAAAATATGTAAATATTAATAATATAATAGATTATAAATATATACAGTATGTGTAAAGCCGACATCGGCCGGTTGGGAAAAAAGGACAAATTCTATACTTCTCGTTCCAACACCGAGCGGAACGTGGTAAGTTAAGGGTCGGTCTTACATCCCCTTACTACCTTCGATGCGTATGTGGTTGCTTCTTATGTGTCGTCTCATTTCTATTTGTACTTTTTCATAACTGGTCCGATGTAGGCTTTACACACACGGTATACAGTTATCCCTGTAAAATTTGTTTACAGGGACAACTGTTTTTTTGAAACTTATGAATATGCTGTCAGAAAAACAATTGAAGCAAAAATGTTGCTTAAAAAAACAGAAAACATATGGCATATTTTCTCCCACAGATTTGTGAAATATTATGCATTAAATATATAAAATAATATACTCGTGAATATAACAATTAAGATAATTATTCACGCCTTCCCGTAAATAAAAAAAAACACACCTGTACTTCTCCCCATACCATTTCTCAAATTTCTCAAATTTCTAAAACTCAATTTGGAAAAATATTAACAAAGAAGTAAGTAGTTGAATCCTCATGACATTGAGTTTTAAAGGTAATTAAGTATAATCTATGAATTATATCATAGCTAACAATATCCAATAAAGTGACAATGAAGTAACGCTCTACGTTCTTATGTTTTTTTAACGCGGCAATATTCGATGCATATTTAAAAAAACTGTGAAAGAATGATATAAAGTAAGTATGGCATGTATGTCATATCGTTATAATTAGAATTCAACAAATACAAAAAAAATACAGGGTGTACAGGGTGTTACATTAAAAAATAAGTTATGTTAATGCTGCTACAGCTGCTACATTTTTGTGACAAGAAAGGGAAATAATTTTTTTAGTTTTATACTTTGTATATTGTATATTTGAAAATAATATTGTCATTTTATTTGAGGTATTTTGCAAGTGATCCGCCTTTCAATTCCATCAACTCTCAAAGCAAGTGTATACATTTGCAGACTATGTTACAGTATATGCATAATATGATTATCAATTTTGAAGTGAATTATCCTATGAATTACCCATGTCAATGAAATGTGTGTTACCCACATTTATCCACTAACCTCCTAACCGATGGAGTTTAAAACCTAATCAGTTTCAGATCTTGACATAATACATTCTAAACTCCAAGTTGATATTAAAGTGTTCTCTAGTGTACACGCGACAGATATATACACAAACTGACATACGATCATTTTTTTTGTTCAAAGTTAAAATTTCGACGTTCTAGAATATTTCAGGCCTATTTATGAAAAAGTTTTCTGAAAATGTTTTCAACAAAGCCTCACTTCCACTCGACTACGTTTATCGAGAAGTAAAAGTATATAAACTTATATACCGGGTGTTCTGATACGATAGGCCTTTTTCAATATCTCAAAAACTATGGATACTAAAATTCTGAAAATTTGGCGGCAAGTAACGTCGATACGTTCTGTGTAATTAAAGGATTTAGAAATCTGTGCTCGTATCATTGGTTCGTATCATTTTTATAAGCGTTTACAAGCATTTATTTCAAATTTTGCAAGTAAAAGTCATATGGTTTACTGTCATTATTTTTAACAATTTCACATTTGATTTTCTTTTTCAGTATTTTTTGTTAAAATGTCTTTCAACCTTCTCTTTATCAGGTCAGTATATAAACATTTTTTTTGCCACGTGGGGTGTGGACAGGGCACACCCCAGACATTTTTACAAAATATGATACAAATGCAGCAGTGTAGCTTTGAAGAATATACGTATTTAGTAATTATTACAAATATTGTTTTATAAAATTACTCATCAGCTTCATATAAAGAAATGTTAAATATGAATATACATATAAAAAATACAAAAAATATAACTATATAAAAAATATGTACCAGATTAAAATATTTTTTCCTTGCCCATTGCATAATCACATATATTTGCTTATCAATTTTATGTATAATATGGTCTTTACAAAACAATGGTCTTTACAATCCCAATCCAAAGGTCCAATACCCAACGGTCTCAGTAAACAAAGACAGATGTTACGATTCAGTGAATCGTAACGGCAGATTCAGTAGAAATAGAGCATGTGTAGGTTAGAATTTAGTTTCAATCTTCTTCTGAAGATGCCAACTTAGTTGGCGAAACACGCGTTGAAAAAAGTATAGTAGTTCGGTATTACGTGGAAAACGTCCAGTTTTTTGGTTTTACGCCGAATGTTCTAGGACCCACTTCAAGACGAAAAGATATAAACAATAAAAATAAATGATACAAATCTAAAGAGATTCAAAGAGAAAATTTCAATCAAATGTAAAATAGTTTAAAAGATAAATGGGAATAAAGTCATAAAAAAACAAAAAAGAAAAAAAAATGAGGAGGAAATGACTTGGGTGTGTCTACACCCCACGTGGTAATCAAAGGGTTAAGGTCCATTTTAGGCATGTTGGTTCACCTACTATATCATGTATGTAGTAGGTATATCATACTAGTATATCATACTTATTTTTTTATTACTGCTCTTAGCCGATACATTTAGATCTAATATATTAAGACTAGATGCCAACATGACCACAATGGAAGAAAGGGGAGTTTCTATTTAAAAAAATAGGTCACCATTTAAAAAAAAATCATGTACAAGTGTGCAAGTGTATTCTAAAAATTTTCAGTCGCGTTGCACAATGACTGAATATTTTTTATGAAATATCAGCAATTTACTTAATGGTCATAACTTTCATTTTTATTATAAACTAGGTAAATATTTTGCAAACTATTGGATATAGGTATAAGGACATTATTCACAGAATGACTGAATTAAAAAATGCAATAATATACATGGTGTTCTTTACTATGTGTGACTCCCGTCACAACAGTAAGAAACTAAATCCATTTACTATTTTTCAAATATTGGTACATAATAACGAATCATCCAAAAAGAAAAAACATTATCAAATCCGGCTATGAACGAGAGAGATGGAAATAGCGGTTACGTCGAAGCTCGAAGCGAAACTTTGTTATCAAACTTTTGACAAGCGGCTGTCACAATTGTAAAATAAATAATGGCTTGTAATGTCATATAATGTGAAAGCCTTGACAATTCAATAAGGTTATGAACTATTCTGATTAAAAATAGAAATAAGTCTGTTTTTCTAGATCGACTTTGATGATGTTTTTTTTGGATGGCTCGTTAAAATGGCGAATGCGCCATTATTAAATATATATGTATGTACAGGAACAGTTAAATTTCTGTTCACATATAACATAAAGGAAAATCGCCACTGATGGTCAAAAATATTAAGCTAGGCCACTTCAGGAAAACAGGAGACACTTCAAAAAAAATAAAGGTACAGTTGATAGATAGTAAAAAATTATGTACCGATACGAAGAACCTTTTTACACTCGGTAGTCAAATATTTTTTTACATGTACAAATAGAGCATAAATATGTAGGCATTTATTAATTGTGCTAGGCAATTAATATCCGCAAATTGTTTCTTATTTCATCGTGACCATTGTCAATTGTCAATCATCGTCACCCAATCTTTGTCGTCAATCATGTATGTAAGAAAGGTGAGATTGAGAAACTACACGAAAGGAGTACTTTAAGAGGACATCAATTATACAATTATTATTTATTACACCTCTACTGGACATCTGTCTTCTCCACCTTTTACAAGTTTAATTTTGCGAAGTAGCTACAAAACGATCAAAGGGGAACCAATTTCCAGAATCCGAGTTATAAATTATATGTAATCAAAAATCAAGTATCTGACCAGAAAATTATAAGAGTGCGTCGTACGAATAAGAAGCACGGTATAATTTTACCCAAACTTAATATTTAGTTACATTAAAATTCCATTACATTCTGAATAACTTTTACTTAACAAAGTTTTAAGTCACTGCATGCGCAAGTTGAATAAGGACGGCGATTCGTATTAAAAACATTATGTGCAGAGTGCGCACTCAAATTGCTGTTGAAAATAATCTTGTCAACTTTTTTCGTTGGCTTAATTATACGAGGAATAAGTTTAGCTTACAAAGTGAATGCTCGCGCTAAAAAAGATAATTACTTATAGGATTTACGGAACTGTTGTTAATTATTATAATTATTGAACCATATAACGATTTTTTATACATCGCTAAGGACTGCCGCACATTTATGTACAGAATTAATCGTATAACGGAAGAAGAGTCGGCTGCTCTTTATGATTAATACAATAAAATTTAATTGGATATATGTATTATTCAGAAAGTTATCCTGAAATTATCGAGAGGCAGAACAAAAAAAGTAGAATTTAGTATTTGGAACACAAATGATTGGTAATTGCCCTCAAAATTGTTGTATTAATTATAATAGCATTTGAAACAATTTGTTCTAATAGTGAAATATCATATTAATATGGCGGTAATTAATAAAAATATTAAAAAAAAATTGGGAAAAAATGAAACAGCACCCTGGAAAACAGGAGCGTTCCGCATTAAGTGACAACAAAGATGCACAGCACAAACGTTGTTCTTCGGTGAACGTTAGAAAACCTTCTGCTTTATCAAAAAAAAGTGTAGGGAGAAGGAGGCACTTTAGGACAGAGGCAGTTTAGGACATCTCGAATAAAGAACAAATTTGTCACTTTTTTGTTCACGTTGAATGCATTTTTTGGTTTGCAACCGGTCAATAAACAGACGTCACGTGAGACCTTCCGCACTCTCAGCTATCAAAGTAACTTATAAGCTGTTAGTGATTTTCGCTCACTGTTGTAATTATTTTGGCTCGCAAATGTAAGTAACTGTATATTAAACTATTGTTTAAAAAGAAACTACTTGTATGTTCTGGTTATGATTATATGTTTTACGTTGTAATGAATGAAATACAACGACATAATAAAAGAGATATTATTACATAATAAACAGATAATATTACATTTTTCTTGTCAAGGTTAGGATTAGGGTAGTATTGGACAAAATTTACACATTAGGACGTGTCTTTTTTATTTGTGTTAAATTTCTATTTTTTAATTTGTTACAAAGTTAATAATTTTAATACTAGCATTTTAATATTTTCTAAAGAGAGCTGTAGAAAGAAACTATTTTATTATCTAAGAAAAAGTTAGGAGATTGATTTCTGTCTTAATCAAGGTTCCAATAAGTTGACATTTATGTTTATTTGATTGTCTATCTATAAAATTGTTTTTTATTATCAGTCCTAAACTGCCCCAGCGACGTCCTAATCTTCCCCTCCAGGGAGGCATCTTAGGACAGAGGGAACACTTTTGAAAAGGTAATAACAGCGTACTACTATAAAATGTGTTTGTTTTGCCATACGTTTATATATACAGGATTGGAACGTCCAAGATTTCAAAGCCGAGCATCATTAAGATAGAAAAGAATAAACTCTGACAGATAGAGGAACTGACAGAGAAATATTATATCCATAGTTGCCAGGCTGACATGTCATTTTAAAACTTTTATGGGCGTTATTCTCTGTCTTTCGTGATAGGGTAGCAATAAAATAAGTAGGCGGGACGCCCGTCCATAAATTATAATGCGCACGTGTGAATTTAATTATTATATCGTTATCGCTTTACGGAAAATAAGCACTTGAGTATTCCTTGCGTACGCAGTTGATTATTTTAGACGATTCCATCGTTGGGCCATTTTTATAAACGGTTCCTTAAATGCAAACAAATATTTAACAAATAAAACAAACTGTTTACGGACATGAACAAGAAAGACCACGAAATTTAAATGATTTAGGGGCAAGAATTGTACAATTCCTAAATACTATTTCCCCTGAAGTGTTAGAACGCGTAAGAACTGAGTTTTACGATAGACTAAGTTTTTGCGAAGCACAAATGGCGACATTTTGAACCACTTATTCAATAGGCTTTTTTTCTTTCTTTCGTCTTATAACCGGGTTAATTTATATTTCTATTTTTTTATTTTTTATAGAACCTCAATTTTATTTTCTTGCAGACCGGTTAGTTAAGGAATATAAATATTTGAAAATAAATACAATTATGTTCGTACACTTCTTTTAAATGTATGGGATAATTGTAAAAGTCAGAATTACGTAAGAACTTCGTTTCATACAGCTAAGTCGATGTACACCCTCATAACTGCGAAAAAGTGCTGAGTCCCACGCACTTAAATTCGGTATTTGATGGGCGGTGTCTCTCCACCTCCACATTCCAGTTTCTAACGCGCAGGTTACGTTTTACATCATACGTTTCTAATACGTACACAAGCGTGAAACACTGTTTCATCTAACTGTCTTTGTCTGTCCTTACTGGTGTCTTTTAACTTATTCTCTTCTACACATGTATCGCCAATATGTAATGATGCAATTTCCTATGGTGTATATATGTAGCTTTAACAACCAAATAAACTTATAATTCAATCGGGGAACCATTTTTTTAAAAATTGAAAAATATATGAGCTTCAAAATTAAAAAGTGTCCTATAGTGCCCCCTTCACCACTACAGTTTTTTAATTTTTCTCCTCAACAAACCGTTGATGGAGAAGTATAATCGGATAGCGTTATTTAAAAATTCCAATGATATCCAAATTTCAATATGTATCGATGATACTGTTACGAACGCTGGGCCGGTCCGCCCCGCCCCCTCGGCGGCCGGCCGCGGGTCTGAAACGAGTGGAAGCCCTGGGGGCGCGGCGGCCGCGGGCGGCTGCCCGGGCCGGGGCCGCAGGGACCGGGTTGCGCGGGGCGTCGTCTTTGATATCGCGCGGCGTCCGGCGACGCTCTAAAAAATGTAAGAAAAAATAGAAGTTAAAAGGGAGTAGGTGTGAATTAAATAAATAGTGTTAGTTAAGGGTGCGGGGTTAGTTTTTCGCGCCTCCGGAAAAAAAACGGTACATACATTAAGCAACATTATTAATGCAATATCCATAACTTTCTTACTGTGACTCTCCATACTTTCGTGACCCGTAACCTAAACGTGAGAATTCCACATCATCAACTAAATATTACACTACATCAGTTCCCGGAAAAGGTAAAGCGATATGGCTCAACCAGGTACTCATCGTACTCACTCGAGCCTTATCGGCTTTCATTCAGTGTCGTCCTCTTTATCCTGGAGGTACTCCTCCAATGTGGTGCCAATACGTCATAGATGATAATATTTTAACAATACGAACAAAGTATGTAAAAAGACTCGCGAGCATTGCCCATTCATGCCATTCATACTATTTCGTAATATTAATGTAATAGTGAAAAGGTATTGTCGTTAAAATAAGATTTTATTTCGTATTTTCATAGTGCAACAGTTGAGGACATTTTTATACTGAATTCAGCAATTTATTCTCAATATACATTTCTAGGGTCTACCATTGATTTGTTCCTGTGATAATTATGTTTGTAGGTACCTACCTATTTGTGTATATTTCTGTACAAACCTAATTCCCACGTTTCGGCGTGTACCATTTGTACATTTGTGTAAATACGTGCCAAACCTCTGGTACAGCCTCTTCCCTTCCTGCTAATAACACCTGAATTGCCCTTTGGCTGCGAGTCATAAATGACTCGCTAGCCTGCAGTTCGGTTTTCCCAAACTAATAGCACGTGTGATAACTAATAGCAAGATAGATCACCATAATCATTTGTCTTGAACTTACTTTCCGTTTGGATAGTTAGTCTATCTTTGTCATTCACCGGCTCCAGACCGATTCTTCGCCGATCTCCGCCGATCTTCCAGGTGTGTACCATACCAAATGACTGTATATATAGCCGATTAAAGTCCTTTAATTACCACACCACCCTTGCCATTAGTTTCTTATAGCCTCTCTAATTACCTTAGAAAGTTTAAATTTGTATTATAATCATAAAGATCTCAAAAATTGATACACCATAAACACAATTCGTGCAAATCATAGACTCAGATCAAAAGATATACGTTTTACTCACCCAACTGATTTATAAGATAGTTAACAATAAATATAATAATAATTTATTATTATTATCTTAAATTATTATCTTATTTATGGTAGTGAATAAATAATAATAATAGTAATAAAGCACTATACGTAATAACAGCCATTTGCGAATGCCACACTTTTATAAGGGGATGTATCAGTGGTCAGTCTATGATGGGTCAGACATGATCATGATCGCAGTCACGGTCACGATTATAACCATGACCACGGTCATTGTTCCGGTGATGGAACTTTAATCACAATTGCATAGTTTATGATGGTGGAGATGGTGATAAGCTTATTTTTCAGAATTAGGTTTGCGTAATCGTGTAAAAGTGAAGAAGGCTCGAAATAATATGATAGAAATATGATTCTCAAGAGTTCTTGAAAGTTGTTAGTAAAAGTTATTTCTCTAACAAGAAGGATTGCCGGTGTCTTTTCGCGATTAGATAAACTTGACAAAAAGTATGTCATGTTATTACAAACTGGAAAAATTCAGATCTTTTCAGTTTTAGCGAAATATATTTACTGAGACGTGAGAGGGACGGGGCCGGGTGAAGGAGTTAATATTTAATAATTAGGCCAGTCTTAAATTCAAAATAAAGTGTAAACCTGCAATGGGATGGCCACCAGAAAGGCCTGGGAACTATCTGCATGTTTGACACGACATCTCTTGGTGAGTGTTGGATTGAGGGCAAGGCGTACACTGCAATGACTTTCACTCATCATCTCGTACAGTCGCACAGTGGTCGAAAATGATAAAAATTCCGCGCGAGGCAGTAAATGTTGGGTTATATATATTTTTAAATACTCCGTAATTGTGTCCGATTTCTTATGTCACTGCGACAATTGCGATATTTTAAGGTCTCAACTTGCGACATCTTAAATACTCTTATGTACTAGTATCAGAACATTTTCCTATGCTTTTTGATAGCACAAGTATGGTTGTGCACGTCAGACCTACATATGCCGGTGAATGGTGGTGTATTGTGTTCTCCGATGAGTCACGATTCACTTTGAGGAATCGGATCTTGATTCTTCGGAGACCTGGTGAGCACTTGGTGGAAACCTATATTCAGTCCTGTCACTGGCATTTCCAAAGAGGCGTTATCGCGTGGGGATCACTGCATGTAGAATACACGTGTTTGCCTTTGTGTCACGCTGACATATCTCCATTATGTTGATGAAATTCTACAGCTCGGGGTACCATCCTTGGCTTGACAGGTTACTAACAAGTAACACTACCCAAGTGGTAATTTTCCGATTTTCCTACAATTTTCCAAAAACTTTCACTACGTATGTAGAAGTCACTTTAAACCATTTTTAACTGCCCGTTTTGTTTTTTTTGTTCATAATCTTGTAACGCAAAAACTTAGGGTATTCAACCATGTACAATAAAAAAATGTTGTTTTTCGGGTCTGCAAGATTTTGAGCAGCAATTTAAGAAATGAAACCATCACATCTTTACGTTTTTTGGTGTCGCTGAATCTGAATTTGGGATCTGTTTGACCCAATAACGTCTCGGTCAAGGTCATTTCAAGGTCAAACTTGTGAAAAATAGTTCCCGACATAGTAAACCACCGCATCTATCCGTTTTCGTGGTCGCTGATTACGAATCCGCCATTATATTTGCGAAATTCAGGATGACGCCAATATGGCCGACACTGACACCTAAATCTTTGAAAATTTCTATATGATTTTGAAAATTCACCAAGCTACAAATATTTAACAAGTAACACTGTCACGTGTGCAGTGTTACTTGTAAATCGAAAGCGCCTGGTAAGTCATTTCCTGTGCTTCATGCAAATGGTGGTACCCCCAGGTATACATCAAGTTTCATGTTCAGTATGTGCCCTTTTCATACAATGTTACTGACCCCTATTATATAATATACTAACCATTTTCTCGGTTAGTTCTAAAACATTGAAAGTTATTAAGCTGTATACTGTTATTACATATGCTTGTATGGGTTTTGATAATTGATATTGAGTGGACTGTATATCTGTAACTCAGAGCTAAACTGTATTAACTCACACACAAACAGTATTTTTTTGAGAAAATAGGATTACTTGATATTTCTACACAGTTTCTTGTAGTCTTTCACGAGCTAAACAGTAATAACTCCTACTCATGATATTTTCGAATGTAGACAGTACAAAATAATATTAAGTCCCATATGTCCAGGCTAGACAATATCTGCGTTTAATAATATCAACTAATTTTTTTCGAAAAAAAAAATCATGCAAAATTATTCTCCAAACTATAATCAATGACAATAAAATAGATACATAACTTCACAGCATAGGAATTCTGTCAAGGGGAAGTAGGAGTGAAGTTATGGACTGATAAATAACATTTTAATCTTTAAATCGCTCTCCTGTAAAATTTCATTTTTGGCACTTAATACAGTTTAGCTCTGAGGTACAGATATGTTTGATTGCATATCTTGGATAAAGATGAAACCACGTGATATTGGTACACTACTTTATTTTCCTCATTACACTTAAAACTGATCCTGGAGTGGGTACTGGAACCTTCGGCGTAAAAACAAAAAACTGGACGTTTTCCACGAAACACCGAACTACTACACGTTTCTCGACGCGCGTTTCGCCAACCAAGTTGGCATCTTGGATTAAAAGTTGGCCAAGTTGGCATCTTGAAGTTGGCCAAGTTGAAGATTAAAACTGAAGTTTTAATCTTCTCCTGAAGATTAAATCTCCGGCAATTAAAACTTCAGTTTAAACTAAAGATTAAGCTTAAGATTAAATTTAATCTTAAGATTAAAACTTCTGTGTTTTAATCTTAAGCTTAAAATTCATTATTCATTCATTCATTAGTTCGGTGTTTCGTGGAAAACGTACAGTTTTTTTTTTACTTAAAACTGACTTAAAAGCTAAATAACGAATAAGTATAACATGCCTACCCCTTTACGCAACGAAACTCGAATGCCTCGCTCCCGCGGGGTTGCCACGATTTTACATTCTGTCACTAACGCACGGAGTCAAAGAGTTGCCGTTTCATCAAGGAGGTGCGACGGGAATATTGTTTAAAGCGTCTCGGTCTCTAACAATACTAAACTCATTTTCTAAATAAGTAGATATATAATATAATCTAAATAAGTAGACATATAATATAATAAAATAAGTAGAACGATCTTTTAGTAACAAGTGGTATAACAAAATAAGAATTTAATAGGAAAAATGTAACACGTTAACACCTTTTTAATGGTTTTCTCATCTATTTGTTGTGGAAACCTAAATTTGTCGTGCATTAAACTTTCAGGATTTCGTGTTCGTTCTTACGGATTACGGGTGTCAGAAACCGACAAGGCTATTAAAAGGATCATTGTCCGCTGTTTATAGTATCATGTTGACAGTGTCGGGTGACAAGTGACACGACTCGGCGGACGACAGCATGCAAAACGTGGGAAGAGCGGCGCTTCGAATCGGGGCGCCAGACAATGACGCTTCGGCTCGGGTGTCTTTGTTGTGCTAACAATTTTTTTGCGCTAGATTTACTGACCGTTCAGTGGATCCGTCATAACTAAAATTAATATTTACTAATAATATAAGCATCTAGCCTCCAAGACAAATTGATCATTTTCACAGTGATGGTATTTCAGCAAGCAAAGGAGGATGTCCGTTTTATAGGATTATATCCGTCTTTGGTTTCTACGCCTAAGGTTTCAGTACCCAATCCAAAATGAAAACAATGTTTCGTACATATTATTTTCAAGCGGTTTATAGGCATACCTACATTATGCGCTAATGTGCAATGACAATAAGTCAATGTGAAATAATTGGAAAACAAGTGTTAGAGATGTGTTCCATACTTTTTCTGAAATCGAACGTAATATTTCTTAATTTATTTTCCTCACTTATTCTGATTCGTGTTATAAAGTTTACATAAATGATTGTCAACAAACTATCAAAGTCTGGATGTCCAGCAACTATTTTGTCGTACATTTCAGTATATTATAAAATAATAAATAAAATTATTTATTTTTATTTTGTAACATTTTAATGCCACCAAAAAAATATGAAAATCCAACCCAATTTTTTTTTTCCCCCCCCCGTCTTCGCCCCCCCCCCCTAAATGCAGGTTTGGGAATAGCTAGATACAATTTATCCATATCCGTATTTTATGTTAGCTCGATGCGAGCAGACCGACGCTAGAACGCCGAGTTCAAAATAATTTTATGTGTTGTGAGTGACATCGTTTCTGTACCTATTTTATTGTGTGTGGGTATGTATTTTGCACCGTGTACGTACTTCTTTTACAGTTCGTGCACTGTATTTACATATTATCTGATTTTATGTGGATTTTTGCAATAATGGTACAGTCGTCACCATTTGTGAATAGACTGACAGTTGATTGAAAATTACGAGAATTTTTACAATAGACGGATCACATATTTTATGTATTCCTTTCAATCGTCGATATACTCGTATATTACGTAGACGCCGAGTCTGTGAAAGATATTTAGATTCGAATATATGGTGCATCAACACAATATTACTGGTACTATTAGAAAAGAGGAAATTTGGTTTTATTTGTGCATAATATTTTACACACGTAACAGTAAAAAGAAAAAAGTTGTGCAGTTCTATTCCTCCAGTTGTGCAAGACCGTAAATTACAAAAGTTGTGCATTCTGTCGGGCGCTTGAAAATCCTCATATAATAGTAAATGCATAGTAAAAGATTTGTCGGCAAAAATTTGAACCTGCTTTAGGAGGCTCAATAAATCGATTTTTTTTATTGCTTAAATCTATTCTAATGTATCTAAAAATATGTACCTATCTAAAGTTATAGAGGCTAATTTTACAATATTTTATAGATAAGCCTAAGTGTGTCGGCCGGGGGCCACGGAGTTGGAGCTTGGAGCGCGCTCCTTCTCGCGGTCGAATAACTCCGAACTATACCGTGTGTGTAAACGAGATCGGCCTGTTATGAAACAGGACAATGAAGTGAGAGAATAAAAAGCCGCCACGCGAGGGTGGGGGAGGCCGCCTCTCAGGGAATTTAAAGCGCGTTTTCTCGAGTTTTGTTTTTATGGTTTTCTAAATTGGCGGGCGCGAGCGGGAAAACTAGACCTTCAATCAAAGCAGCCAGGCTTGTTGCTTCTGTGCTCTCTTCTATTTGAGCAAAGGGGGGGAACATTTAGACGAATTTCTTAAGCAGTTCAAGATTTTATTAAAAGATTTTAAACCTGAGAAAAATTTTAAATTTCAGAATTTTTTTGAGTCTTTCTGAGTTCATCTGAAGAAAAAAATCATGAAAATGAAAATTTCTGGTTTTCTTTTGTCAGACGAAAATTACGAGCTTCATCTTTCCCACCGAGGAGACTGCAATTACAAGGTTTGCACAAATGTGCATAAAATCGCTTTTGTTTGATTGGAACGTGATCAATAATATTCACATTAGACGTTTTTTTTGCCAAATATGTAGGTATCTGATTTTCCATTGTCAAATAGCCATACCTTGCGTAAAACATATTTACAGAAGACATACCAATTTGTCATGAACAATATCAAACAAGACATACGCAATAAATTCCTATGGCGGACAGCGGACGAAACAATATATTTTTGAGATAATAAAGTCGTTAATGTTCTGATACGAATTTTAGGTGTTTCAGATATTTCGCATCCGATATTAATATCTAGTAAACGGGTTTTGCAAACAATGGCTAAAAGTGTAGAAGTAGTAATAGTTACACGTGCATTGTTCTCTATAAATGTAAAAAATAATAATGTACTGATGTTAGTACAAACAACTGTTGGTGATACAAACAACTGTGCGAAATTCGTGAAAATAATATACGTGGTGTGTCGTCCTCTGTCCATGGGAACTATTTTTGGATTTGCACCTTTAACTTCAGTAGATGTGGAATGAACATTTTCCTTCTACAACCATATGTACAAGCCAAATCGCTCACGTCTAACAAGAAGAAATGCAGAAAGACAACTGGTTGTGGCAATGTACGCTCAGGCAATGAAGACAGTCGGTGTTACTGTCTTTTACAGTTACTCCTGTTTTTTGGTCTCTCATATGTCCTTCCGTCAATAACATGACGCATTACGAGTCCGACCCTGCGTTGTAACACATTTTCCGAACCCTAATAATAATACGATTCAATAAAATCTTAGAAAAAAATACTGTATTTACTCGTTTTTGTTAACATAAGCTCAAGACAAAAATGGACAATACTCACATACGAGGTTGTCGTTTCAACAACAACCGTAACAGTAAAAGATAAAGTTTAAGTTCTATATCTCTAGTTGAAACCGAAAGATAAAAGTTGTACAGTTCTGTCGGGCGAATCTTGAACATCCCCATGTTCGATAGTAAAACAGGTTTGTCGGTCAAAAACTAGTTTCTTTCATCTAATTTGTTATAATCTACTGAATCTTCTGTTTGTTATCGAAATTCTAGTGAAGTGAAGAATGTTCTTATGTAAACAACATATTCTCGTCTTTGTATGATATTTACCATCTTCAGTATATGTATACCTACGCAATAACGCTTCACACACCATTGCAGGACAGTTATTTATCATTTTACATTATGTACCAATTTTAAATTCCGTTGTTATCATCTGTACTTCAGGAGTCAGATGTGTAAATGGGGTTTATGACACACGTTTCCAAGAAATTTATTAATAAAAGCAAGTGCAACTACTTGTATGAATCCTGGTTTAAATATAAATCACGGTAAGCTGCTTTACATCTGTTTCAGTAAATAATAATTCACGACAAGGTAATTGTATTCAAGAAGCAGGAAAGTTAGCAGTCAATCATACTTAAGTCCGTACTGCGTTTAAGTGTTTGCAACCGATATAAAACAACTGTAATCATAAGTTGTCTATTGTTTAAACACCGTTAGATGCAAGTAACGCGATAGAAACCGATTCAAATTAACATTAATTTCCATTTCTACTCTAAAAGTTCAGTTTCAGAGAGTTGGTAATTGCTGCAGATGGTAAAGTAAAACAAAACAACTACATTATTTAAAAAACAATTATACATCAACCGGAAAAGAATCATCAACAAATCATTAGTACTTGTTATCAAATATTAGAATAATCGTAGTTCATAATATTAGGGGAGAGCAGGGTAATTGGAGCCTACTACGGGAAAATGTTGATAAAAACCACATTTCTTTGTTATAATTTTTAATTAGGAACTTAAACCTCATTTATTTGACTATCTTTTCATCACAGTTTAAATCAACTACAGTCATACATTAAGGTACAATAAAGATTTTTACAAATCAAGTCAATCGCTCCCATTACCCCATACATGCGGGTAATGAGAGCCTATTTAACGCTCTTATGGGAAATGGGATATTTATTCCCAAAAATAAAATTGAACATATTTAAAACGCAAATCTTAGCTGTTACAGCTCCAACGCGTTTCTGCCCTTTGGGCGCTATAATTTTCTCAGTCTCTTGGACTCTCATTGTATGTCATTCGTGGGTCAAATTTGTATTGCATCATCAATCTCTCCAAATTATCAAACAAAAGCGTTACCTCAGTCTTGTTAAATCCAAGTATTCAATTGATACTGGTGGCTTCGGGCTTTCTGATACTCAATCAGGATGACGCTGGACATCTTATCTCATGGTGACGTGAATTGGTCACCAAGGTCGTGCGACCTTTAGTTTATGCTAATCAGCTAAGAAACGTTCAAACCCTAAAAAATAACAATCGAGCCGCCATAAGGGAGATTGAAGTTCCAATGCTCGTAAATATCCTAAAAAATGTCAATGTTCGTTTCGATGCCTGCCATCGTAGCCGTGGTGGACATCTAAACGATATATTCTTTCATGTTTAATTGCAATTGATTTTGGACTTGGCTGCGATTGACTTTAATTTAAAATAAAGAAACGTAAAATATTCCGTATGGTTTGGTTTTTATATAACCACAACATCCTAAAGTCATTTTTGGAAAACCCCTTACTATCAAATGTCAGCTGAAATATACAATGTACGTAAAATATCTTCCCTTAGTTAAAGATTGTTACAAAATAGCCTAGTGCGCAAGCAGCTCGGACAATCTCAGGAAAGGTAGATCTGTGGAATAAAGAAACTTCACATATGTATAGGGTTCAGGGCTTTATTACTTGATGTAAATTTCACTAATAATACATATACCTATACAAACAACTGTTACCATGCAATTAACTAAAATTAACTAAAACAATACAACTAATATAAAACATATTTAATTATTTACAAGTAGCGGGCGAATAAAGGCATATGTATTCAAAGTTGGAACAATTAATTAGCAAAAAACTACATACACATAAGATATTCAAATAGTTAGTAACAATTAACTTACCTAAAAGATACAGGTAAATCAGCTAATTAAATAAAAAAGTTTAATTTCATAAACTGACAACTTAATATATTTAGTAGCGAAATGATGGCACTTTCCTAACCCTTTCACTGCGATGCATAGTGAGAAAAATACCAATCTAGGCATTTAAAACTCATTTTATTTAATGTGTCAAATCGACTCAATCGCTATATTGCTACCTTCATTCTATCGAAGGGAATACAGAATCAAGAACTTAATGACCCAAGCGATCCTAGAGCGCCAATAATCTTTCACCTTTTCCCCAACTTCGAAAAATCTAATCGAAGCTCAGTTACTAACCCGAGTACAAAAATAAGTCTAATCTGTGGCATACGGTAGCACAAAAATTCAAGTGAGCTCACAGTAAATTCAAGAGGTTATTTTAACTATTATTTAACAACAAATGAATTTTAATTAAGCTAAGTTGAAAAAAAAAATTAATTGAATAAAAGAAAATTAAATGAATGGAAAGAATAAAAAATGAATTGTGCTGTTTACCTGAGTCCCGGATAATCTGCGGCGTTTTTCGGCCGACTTTTCAGGACCGCCAATGACTTCTACTGACTCCTACATAATATTTCACCAACAGGACGTGGTAAAACTATCGTTCCACCGACATAGGTTGAGCAGTTCCATAAGGCCGCTTTACATTTCGCAATTTTTATTGCACGTATGCGTAATGTTTGTCCGTGCAATTTCTTGCAGATAAAAATTGCAAGCCCGGAGCAAATTTACATGTTGCCAATTGTTTGCCATAACCTCAACGTTCAACGTGCTGTGCCACCGTTTGTATTATGTTTTGTGATATCTAAAACTTCTGAATTTTTTGGTTTTCTGAATTTTCCCTCCCTGACATTGATTTAATCATGTCTATTTTGTTTGTTTAAAATAGTTAAACCTTTTTGTAGCAAATGAGTTTATTACTTATATTTTGGTAACAGTGGCTGACAACTAAAATTAGCAATGAAAATTGCAAACTGTAAGATAATACCGAAATCCCTTGCGCAATAAAAATTGCTGTAATATAAATTGCCGCAAGAAAAATTGCGAACTGTAAAGCAGCCTTTAGAAAGGCTTATTCTCGCGGCAGGATCAAAAAAATGTTGAAGGGCAGGACAACCACGAAATCGCCGAGAAAACCCTGGGCACCGAGAGAACAAGGCAACAAATGAGACAACGGGAGGTGTAGATAATCAAATGTTGAGGGATGAACCAATAATTTAATGAACGTATGAGTTTAGCTGAACTGAATTGAATTCCTATTGAAGCCCTAAAAAGATACACGTAATTAAACTCACAAAATAAAGAAGAGTAACCTACGATGATGTATGGCTTCTTCTGTGATCCAAAGAAGTTATACTCGTATGTTGCTTGGAAAAATCTAATATCAGCAGGAGATGAACAAAAAAAAACTCGTACAAAACTCATATGTATAACAATAGTCTAAGAACACGACCTAAGTCAACCTCCCTTTTCCTTTATATATCCATCCTTTTTCCTAATTAAATATATATTTTATACAATAAAATGTATAAATCAATACAATGTGCTAGGGTTGCCGCGCCATATCCGCGCAAGGCTATTTTTAATTAAAAATGATTTAATGCAATTTTTTGCGGTCATTACGGTCATTCTTTTTCTTAAGAAATAGTACCATTCGAAAACCAAAAGATGTACATAAAACGGCAAAGTAAGGTTGCCTACAATTTTTCCCGCCGTATACGGGGTTGCCAGGTGTAAACAGGTGAACTGATATTAGTAAATTACCCTCATCGTTTTTTCTATTATACTATTATGAAAATGTAGTTAATTTTGTTGCGGATATGATGGTATATGGTTGCCTTTGCGAAAGTGCGCAGAGTCTAGGGTTGCCGCGATTTAAAGTATGAATAATTGAGTGAGAGATAAGGCGCGACGGAGAGCACTGCAGTCGATATATTTTTTTTTTTGTAACAATAAATGTATTCATTGTATTCAAAAATGATTTTCTTTTATTGACCGTACTTATATACCTAGCAGAAGTTCAGCATACGTTAAACCGCAAAAAAAATAAGGAAACATACAAATGCAACAAACTCGTTCTCATATTTATTACTAAAATTATTATTATTGTTATTTTTCTTACTATTAATATTGTCGTTGTTGTTTATATATTTTATTTAGTTTGTTATTTATATATACCAGATTTTCGGTTGAAATATTGCATCTCTTTTATCGTTTTTTAAATACTATTATTTCATTATTATTAATTTATATTCACACTTCTCAGCGTAAACGCTGGAAAACATTCACCCATTCAACATGCAGACAGTGATGGCTTGATATCCCATCCCCGCCTCCAGCAGGAATTAGACTCAGGCGAGGGGGAGGAAATTCATCCTGTCCCAAAACCTTTCTAACAATATGACATGTTTGTAGTACAACTGCCTTCTGACCACTTCTAATAATATTATAAAACTATCCTAATGCCGCGATATTCTTGGTGACTCTGGTCGTCATCACTCCCTCTGCCGATTTGCTATTATTATTATTATCATTTTTTTATTATGATTGTTGTTGTTAATTATTTACTCCACAACACAGAACACTTCTGTGTCCTTCTCTATCACATATATCAATACGTGCAGTGCTCTCCGTCGCGCCTTATCTCTTACTCAATTATTCATACTTTAAATCGCGGTAACCCTAGACTCTGCGCACTTTCGCAAAGGCAACCCTATACCATCATATCCGCAATAAAATTAACTACATTTTCATATATAATTCATTAGGAAAAACGATGAGGGTAATTTACTAATATCAGTTCACCTGTTTACACCTGGCAACCTCATATACGGCGGGAAAAATGGTAGGCAACCTTACTTTGACGTTTTATATACATCTTTGGTTTTCGAATGGTTATTATATTATTTTTTTAAGAAAAAGAATGACCGTAATGACCACAAAAAATTGCATTACACAATTTTTGATTAAAAATAGCCTTGCGCGGATATGGCACGGCAATATTGTATTGATTTATATATTTTATTGTATAAAATATATATTTAATTAGGAAAAAGGATGAGGGGAGGTCGACTTAGGTCGGGATCTTGTACAAGCTAGACTGCAATTGTGGAACCCTGGTTACACGGAAAATACTTCATAACGATACGATACACCAGTGACCCAATAAAATTTAGAATTTCCACAAAAAATCCCACTAACAGAAGTATGAAAAATTTAGCTGTGAAAATTCATGTATTCATGTGCCGTCGTGTCGTGGACTACCTTCGTACGTGTACTACATTATTTGCTTTCAAAACTCTTCCACAAAAATATAAATGGAAATAAAATAATAGAATAAAATTATGGATACATTTAAGGATTACATATGAGATGGGAGTCTGAAGATAATTTCTAATAGAAGAAAAATAGAATTTAAAAATGACAACAATTTGATAATGTGTCATAATTTTTCCCCATTTTTTTTAGTTCCGTCGTACGGGATCAATCGACAAGAATCGATGTAATTTGTTCATATGTCGTTCAATGTCTCAATTTGGATGGTTTACCTATTCGTGTATATGATAAAGTTGCATCAGTTTGATTTATTTTATTGTCTTTAGTCCGCCATACCTCCAGAAAGTCTTGCCGTTTAATCCCATAGGATGGAACTAAAAAAAATCATAGGAAAAAATATGACAAAATATGACAATAGCTTTTATATACTCTTATATAAGTAGGAAATTAAAAAAAAAAAATAATAAGAGAAAATTATTGCAAACTATTGAGAAAAAAATATACGCTTAGTTATAGTTACATAATTAATATTTGTATGTATCTATTTAAATATGAATAAAAAGGAATACCATGTAACTGAATGAAACGTTTAACAGTGTTTAACAAAAAATGATAAAGGTAAATGAAAAATAAATGATAAACTTATATATTTTTAGTCGATATCAAAGTGTTTTATTTGTCTGGTAAGGGACGAATATTGAGCTACAGTACATTTGTTTATTTTAAAATATATCTGTAGCGATTTAGTCGATTTGAGAAAATAAGTAAAATGGGTTTTGAATTTTGAAGGCCTAGAGTGGTACTTTTTCTCACTACACATACTATTCAATGTATTGCATATAGCGGAGATTATACAACTCTATCAGCCGACACGAGGCTACTTCAATAAAATGAAATTGGGATAACCCTCATCACATGCTACGCGAGTTATATACTCCGGTCAAAATAGATATTCACCCTTGCATAAATTCCCAAGATGCCAAAAATTGACATGAACGTTAGGGATACCATTATAATGAAGTTGTGAAAAGTCCCCATCGATCTCGTGTGGGCAAAAAATTTTATGCGAGTTAAAATTTCCCAAAAATGGTTTTTTTTTAATTTTTTAGCGAAAGGGTTAGTTTTATGATAAAAATAGTTCAGACAGAAATTGTAGATCTTTCAATTCTCAAAACTGGTCCTTACACTTTTTTTTCCTAAGATTCACCATTTCCGAGAAAAGGCCATTCTAAAGTTATATTCTCCATAATATGCACACGTTTCCACGCCACCTATGAGGTAGTGTACTTAGCGCGTACTCTACGGTCTTTATATTGAAGTTTAATATAATATTAGGTTAAAAAAAACTGCGAGACCCAATTGTAGCCGGGACTGGAAAATCCGAGTTATGATTGCTGTTCGGCCTGGAAAGTCCGAGGCCGAACAGCAGTCATAATACTATCACTAGTATTAGTACAGACCAAATTTAAATGCTCTAAATTAAGTCGTTTATTTTTTAAAATAATGTGTTCTAAAAAATAAGTCAATGACTCTGGAATATCTCTGTTAATATCTTCAAACATACGACCTGGTGGGGGATAATAAGAATTATCGAAGACTACTGATTGAATATCTTCCCGAATGATTGCTGCCGCAGCTTCCACGATCTTGAATCGCTCTTCTTTGTCAATACATTTTTTTCACTCCAAGCTTGATTCAAGATATCATGATGATTATCAATGAAACATATAAATGTCAATTGTCCCGGTTTTTCAGTGATTATAAATTTATCACCATGATTTAATTTCAATCGTAGTTTGATAGTTCTGTTATCTACATTTAAATTTTTACATACATTTTTCAATTCTTCCAATGTAAATTGACTCTAACTCTTGGTTTTTGAGAAAAGAGAAAATCTTAAGGGTGTTCTACCCTGTGCTACTCAAATAGGTTGTTAAAACAATTCTTACATCATCTCAAGGCCAAATTTTGTTAAATTACGTTAAGTGGTATAATAGTTAGGTATTTTTTGAAAAATTGCACTAGTAGTTAACAGCACCACCTTGTAGTTAACAGCGAATATCTCAATAAGGGTGTGTCCAGTCTAAAAAGAAGTATGTGAATATATAGTGTTATTTTGGCCCAAACTCTACGCTTCTTACTGCACTTACCGAGAGTTTTCAAATGATCTGAGACACCCTGTATATAATTAAAATTAAAATTGAGATACAAGTAATTTCATAACTTCGAAAGATCCGGCTTCTGTTAGTTACGTTTCCTTCCCCTCCATAAATTATTGTTTCAGAACCAATTCTGTAGAAGATAAAGCAGATGTTGTTTCCACTGTTCTGAAAATTATTGCCGTTAAAATATTATAAGAAAACGGGTAATCCATTCAAAACAATTTCAGAATCATAGTTGATCAATTTCTATGGACAAATATTTGTAGTGGCGTCAGTCTCATTTACTTTAACAAATTCCTTGTAAATTCAATAGACGAACACAGGCGTATTTCTACTCAAAAGACGTGGGAATCACTGACCCCTCGCAAATCAGTCACATACCGTCCAGATAAAGTATCCCAGTACCATCTGGAGGATAATCGTCGACATCAATCACCCTCCAACAATGAGGCTATGATTCCCGCTGATTGGTAACTGCTTCTTCGTGTCGCGGAGGAGCCGCAGATTTATCGCTCCTTTAAATTAATAATATAATATTTTCTTGCTAATGAACGCTAATTAAACGCGGTGAATTTACGAGGAATACTTTTTTAGTTGCAGTTCTTCACGTATTATGAGGTAAATGAAGCGAAAAGTGTTTTAATTTATCTGCTGCTTATAGAATTATTAATTAGATACGGTTAGTATGGGAGATATAATTATCGGTTTTAGTACGAGGTGGGTATTTATTGGAGACATTTAGAGAAGTATTTAGATACAGTATTTAGATATGCCTCGACGAAATCAACTTATTTTTTTTCACTGTTACGGTTGACGTGCTAGAAAATTATTAAACTTTCCATGGTTTTATATTCTGAAAATGGTCATGAATAAAGTATCTTGTTTTGAAATAATAATAATCTTTATTATTACAGTAGTAGGTACGATTGTATTTTATGTTTAACAAATAATGATATATAAAGCTGCATAACATGTTGTGTTCGTGACGCTATACTGTTTTAAAATACGAGATGAGCTTCCGCAAGTCGACGGCAATAACGATTTACTTCCACACATGTTTTGCCTTGTTCATTATTAATTTGAATATATAAGAAATAAAGATACCGCTGTATAGTATTGATAATGATATATGTACATCATTGTTGACACCGGACGAGACTGGACCGGAACATTTCGGGCCAGACTAACTTTTAAGGTTTACCGATTAACTAATGAACGGACGGACAACCGACAGACAGACAGTCACGTATTTATTAACTATTAACTTAATTCCATATCCTGGATGTCGCAGCAAATTGTCTAGAATAAATTTCAGTTTCAAATGTGTCAGTTAAAACACATAAAACAGATAATTTGATATTATTACTCGTATTTTTTTCGATGTCTTGTTTCCTCATTTACATATGTGCAGTACTGTGAGTTAAACATTGAATAAAAACATATATTCATGATAATAACTCCCTGCGAACATATTTTTTATTGGTTTCTAATAAAATACACAAAAATGAAGGGGACAACGGGTTTTTAAGTTTTTTTTTTTTTATTAAAGAAAAATTTTTTTTCCAAGGTGGTCTTTTGGGGATCCAAAAGAAAACATTTTAAACTCCTATTTATTTGGTTTTGTGGGTAGTTATCACGCCATCTAAAGTCTCGGGATTCCAGAACTCGGGAATATTTTTTTCAGTTACACCAATACAAAGGTCAGTTGGCTTGTTATTCAGCTTTATTTTGTTTCTATGTCATTTTTTATCCGAATCTGAATGAAAAGGGATCCTTTTGTTTTTATCGATATCTCAACAACAAAGGATTGCACATATAATTTAATAGCAGTTTTATAGATTTAATAAACGACCTATCTTGTTTTTTCGAGAAAACATTTTTACTTACAACATTAATTTGACATAACACTGACTTTTTATGATTTTTTAGTACTCTATCGCTATCTTTAGTACTCTATCGTATTTACTTTAGCGATAGAGTACTTTAGTACTCTATCGCTATCTACCGCTACTTTACGAATATTGAGAGGAAGGCTAATTTTGCCAGTTCTTTTTTTGAATCGTTTTTCCGTACTGAATTACCAAAGTTTTACAAAACAATTAAAGGAACAATTGTATTGTTTTTAAACATTGAGTAATCATTATCAAAATAAAGAAAAACTTTGTTTTCGATTTGTTTCATACATTTGCATTAGTTACTTGTTAAAATGAAAAAAATTCGAAAAAATTTCAAATAATTTTTTTTGAAAATTTGTAAAACATTTCAGGAAACAATACTGACTCGTTTTTGACAAAATTTGACCTTTGCGTACCATAATTCTACTCATCTTATTGACGCTTAAAAAAACCTTTAAATCCCTATTTTTGGGAAATAAAATGAATCAAAAATCTCTTTCAAAACTAAAGTTTTTGTAAACTGTTGTTTTTTTTATTTTTTGATTTAATTTTGAAAGTATTTGTTTTTAATTGTTTTTCGAATTCAACCAGTATTGCTAAATAATGTGAATGTGCAATAACTAATGCAAAAATGTGAAAAAAATGGAAACAATTGTTTTTTTTACATTGTACCACAATGTTACAATATGCTTGTTTCTTTAATCATTTTGTAAAACTTTAACCATAAAGTGTATTTTTTTTGTACTTTCTTCGAATTACTGTTGAGAGTGAAACAAATGTTTTTTTTTCTCAAAAATGCTATATATGTAGGAGGTTTATTCTAGATTTTATAACTGTCCTTAAATTTACTTGTTAATTTATTTGTTGCTGAGGTATCGATGATTATATACAAACGAATCCTTTTTCATCCAAAGTCGGATACCAAAAAATTACGTACAGAGACCAAAAATAAAAAAAAACAAGCTGAATAATCAAGCCGACTGATCTTTGTATTGGTTTAACTGAAAAAAGCAAAATTCCGAGCCCGTGGACCCTCAGAATGCCAAAAAAAAGTTTTGTCCTGCGCTCTTTCTTAGGATGCGCGATAATCGGAAATCACAAAAATTTTCTGCCGTTAGATCTTGAAACTAATAGACCCTTTTGTACAAAGATACATCTCTTTAAAAAACACTAACAAAAAGATAAAAACATTTTGTTCGCTTAATTTTTTTGGAGCAGTTTATTTTTCTATATTTTATATATTCATCACTTTTATCTCTTTATGAAACGTAGTAAAAGGAGTATTTAGAAGTTTGCTCATTACGTATACTCGTATACGGTGGATACTATGTAAAATGCTCAATTGTAAAAAATAATAATGTACTGTATTAAATTTACAATAATATTGTCAAACCCCATATTATTCCCTTCAAATCCCACAACCCCCAGTTGTTTAAAATAAAAATCTGTTTGTCAATTTCATTATGGTCTACAAGCATACCAAATTTTGTGTTAATGTGTTAACTGTTTTAATTTTACTTCCACATTCACGTAGTGAAGTGGATTTTAAGTTTAAGCAAAAAAAATTGTTTGTCTGTCACTCTGTCGGTCTGGTAACCTTAATTGTGTGCACGATATCTCGACAACGCTTTGATATATCGTGTAATTCAGTCAACTGAAAATTTGAAACACTTATGCATTATGATCTGGAGCTGATTAGATTTCGATCTTCATCGGTTAAGGGGTTGGGGGATACATGTGGTTAATACACTTTTTCCTTGTTTAGAAGTAATTCGCAAACGAATTTCAGATTTGATACAAATGTACAACATAACACAGTTTACAAGTATAAAAGTTTATAGTATAATAGAGTGTAAGGTTGAGGGGGTTAAAGAGGGTAAATATTCAAAATAGGTCAAATGAACTTTTTTTAACGCTACTTTTAGTAATTACATAGTGAACGGAGTTTAAAAAAAATATACTCTTCGCCCTCATCCCCCAGGGGGCACAGATATAAGAGAATGAGTCAAAAATTGTGAAAATGTAGGTATACCTGTATGTCTTGCCGGATACCTATAATTGTATAAACGTATATGTTTGTAAGATAAACACTAAATTTATTTTGATTTGGCTGAAGGTGTTATTTATTTTTCCATGGTAGAGCTGGGGGCAAGGGTGGGGGAAATATATTCATGGGACGTGTCGTTTTACATGTTTTTTTAGGTAGAGGAATTCAAATATCACATTAATAACTGCTCTTATTTTTACTACAATGCCATTTTCAATTCAATAATTATGACTTAAGCCGATATGGCTTAAGCAAAGCTCACATATTGTTTTTTCTTAATCCAGTTTTACTTTATTCATCTTCTACTTTTTCAGATTTCAGATATCTTATGGATTTTTTTCTTCGTATTTTCCGCCATTTTCATGTGAAATACTTGTAGATTACACAATCCCATTCCACAAGAAAAATGCTACCAGAGGCCGCGTTTAGTGTATTTTAATGCCCATGGTGGGGGTTGCAAGTGATGTGGTATACTGTAATATACTATATCGCTTTTTATGATTTAGAAGTAAACGTAGATCCATAAATAAAAAAAGATTATGTTGGTATCACTGACTATTTCAAGAACTGTGAAAGGACACGTTGTTCGTGCACGATGAGCACGTTATTCCGAATACCTTCACAGGTCTGATACACGTAATTGTGATGGAGCATATAATTTGTTAGGTAGACTGTAATCCTATTTTATAGCACATACGTACTTATTACGAAAAATAAAATTGAAAATTCTCGTTTTCGTTTTAATTTTATAAAAATTATTTTTTTTTCCTGCGAGTTGCTATGCTATTTTCTGTATAACGCCACATAAAACTAAAACACGAACGCACACGACGTTGATTTTGCCGCGTCTTTGTCGCTGTATTAAAATTACTTTTTTGTGGGCAGCGTTTAAAAGCTCCGGAGAAACATTTTGTATTCAGCAATTGTTCCCTCACAATTGTTTGTTCCATTCTCTTTTAACAATGGACCTTTAAGTGGATTTTTTTAATGGTCATGCACCTATCGAAAGGTATTAACAAGTTCTTTATAGCATTTTTTATATAGTATAAGTTTTGTACATTAATCGATCATTAAAAGTAAAATCGCAGGGCGTCAGCTTGTAAACGCTAATCGATATATAAAGACAGGTTGAAAAAAAAATTGTATTCCCGTAAGAAACCATTTGGTTCAGGAGAAGACGATTTCCATAAAGAAAATTTTTCAACGAAAAAATATAATTTTCTACACGTATGTAGTTAATCAATTTAATTTGTTTTCATTCGCAGATGTATTTGCTAAACAAGCTGCAATAACAAAATGTTTTTAATCTAGCATGTTAACAAATATAAATTCTATAATACAGAGTAGGTAATTAGCGATGAACTGTCCGTAGTATAATGTTTGAATGGAACACTCTACTTAGTAAGTACCTACTGAAAAAACAGTAAAAGGCGTTAGTCGTCGTAGACTAATATCTACGAAGATAAAGGGTGATCAATGAGTTTTAGCCAAAATTTGTTTATTTATTACTAGGGCCCGGGAAGTGTGCTACAACACAGGGTCGAACTCGTAATCTGTCATGTCATTGGCGTAAGGACATGTGAGAGACCAAAAAGGCAGTAGTAAAAATGTGTTAAACATGCACATATCTACTTATCGTTTGTATCATTCATAAAACACCAACTGTCTTGAATGCTTGCGCGTCCGTTGTCACAATTGCATTTCTTCTCATGCACAACGTCTATCTGCATTACCGCAAAAATCTGTTGTTTCGTCCACTGTCAGCCACAGAAATGTGATTGTCTTCTATAAATATGTTTTAAGCAAAATATGACTACTAGACAATGGAAAATCGTATACACATTTGGCAATAAAACGTCTGAAGTAAATATTGTCGACCACATTCCTCGAAAGGCTACATGCGTAAAACATTATGCTCAAATCAAACCAAAATTCCTTTTTTCTAATAATACCAGTAGTATTTTGTTGATGGATATTCGAATCTAAATGTTTTAACACTCTCGGTGTTTCCCAAATACTAGGTGTGTAAATTAACTAATGAGAGAATGATTTTTGATTTTTTTTTATTCGAATAGAATTACTACAATTCAGTATTATCTCCTTCAAAACAATTTCCTTGGGAAACCACACAGCGCTGGAGACGGTTCTTCCATTTCTCATAGCAGTGCTGGAACTCATATACTGGAATAGCCTTTAGCTGGTCGGTTACAGCCATTTGAATGTTTTCTATGGTCCCAAAATGATCATCACCAGTAATGAGACACGTCTCATAAAATGGTGATCATTTTCAATCTATTCCAAAAAAGTCAAGACACCTTTCTCTCCTGATGTCCTTTTGTTCCTGCGAAAATTGATGTCCTTGTGTTCCTTTTTTGGAACCATTTTGCGCAATTTTTTCTCATCCCCAATTTGTTAGTCACAATCTGAGTTATTCATCCGACGATCTGAACGCATAATCTTCATCGGTTTCTTGAAAATGAAGGCCTCTCGCTACGTGATTCATCTTAATCGACTCTCTTCCTTTTGAGAATGCCTTAAACCGCCGAAAAAACTGGGCTCTTGAAAAAACACTGTCTTCGTAGGCGTGTTGAAGTTTTGCAAAAGTATCCGTTGCGGTGTGTCCAAGTCTGAAGCAACACCGATAGCACACCGGTGTTCAAAATTGATGTCACTCAATAAAAAATTGATGTCACTCAATAAACCGGTTTACGAAAACAGTCACAAATAAAAAACAAATGACTAACAAATTCAAACTTGTACTGAAGGTGCATTACATGTTAACCTACCGCCCTTCCAAGTCCCGTCTCCTCAGTGTTGCTAGATCGGGCGCCACGTTGCCAGTCTCATTACTTAATTTACACACCTCGTATATATATAGACGATTGCAAGGAATACATAAAATTTATGATCCGTCTATTGTGCCATTATTGCAAAAATCCACACAAAATCAGATAATATGTAAATACAGAACACGAACTCTAAAAGTAATACGTACACGGTGCAAAATACGTATGATTTTGTGTGGATTTTTGCAATAATGGTACAGTCGTTACCATTTGTGAATAGACTGAAACAGTTGATTGAAAATTACGAGGATTTTACAATAGACAAATCACATATTTTATATATTAATTGCAATCGTCCATATATATTTCGTAGACGCCGAGAGTATGAAAGGCATTTAGACTCGAATATCCATCAACAAAATCTTACTGGTTCTGTTAGAAAAGAGGAATTTTGGTTTGATTTGCGCATAATGTTTTGCGCATGTAACCTTTCGTGAAACGTAGTCGACAATTTAATGGTCGACATTTAGACGTTTTTTGCCAAATATATATGCGTAAAACATATATATGTACATAGCGTAAAACATATTTACAAAAGACATATCAACGTGTTACGGAAAATATAAAAGAAGATATATACGCAATAAATTCGTATTCGATATAAATTAGTAAATAGATGTAAAGTAATTCATTGGTAAGAGAGGGGTTACAGACCAATAATATTACACTCTTTACGGTGTGGCTCAGCACACTACATTATTTAATTGCCAGTAGGTAAAGTTCTTTGCCCCCTTCCTCCAATAAGTGAGCTGCCAGATTTAGCAACCATATGTTCCAAGTACGGAATATGTGCTTTTGCCGACTCTGTATACATTATTTGACTTAAAATTTAAATGATATAGACGCATATCTTTACAAAATCATTGCATTATAAAATAAATCCTACGAATAATCACAATTACACCACAGAGAAACTGATAATACGTTTAATAAATTTTAATAAACTAATAAGTCGTTTGTATCGTAAAATACATATATATTTCTGCATTGTAATTAGCTTATAATTGAGGAATTAATGGGCATGGGTTATACACCCATATCCATTTAGTTATCCATATCCAATTCGTTTACTGTTAACTAATATATAAATCCGTATGTAAATGAATTTTCAAATCTAATTGACGGATGATTATTATTTAATTAATTGGCGACGGACAGAAGAAACTATATTTTCCATATGACCTTGTCCAATTTCATTTGTAAATTTAATGACAAACGTGGCAAAAAAGTTTTTGCGTACTTGACAATTTCCGGACAAATTAAGACTTTCAAGAGTTTACTCTCAATTATGCACCACAGATAAAGTGGCTATATATCCCTCCCATACATATCCTCTATCCATAAATTTGTAGAATGTGTGATTTAATGGCTGCTTTAGGCAACTGAACTTCATTTTGTCTTACATAGGTACATTTTACATGCATTTGTTGTTTAAAAGCAATCATTCATCATCAAATCGTTCATCATCAGCAATTGTTCATCAAATAAAAATGGATTGCATTCACTCCAAGCCTGTTCTACGGTCTACGGTAGAACAGAAGCCTTTGGCCAACCCCTTTGTCCCCTTACAGGATTGCTGCTAGTACGGTAGAGAAATTCACATGACATAACCTGTCGATTCAATCTGAAGCAGTGCAGTCAGTGTCAGGATTGTGTATTTTCCAGTAATAGCTGGTGATCAAGTTTATGTGGCGACCATTAGAAAATATTATAAAAAAATACGTGACTTTTGTAAAAGTAACGTTAAATTTTGTTGCACTAACAATAGGTAAGTGTTAAATTGTGTGTGAGCCGCCGGTGTTGGCTATTTGGTATTTGTGAAATAAACAATAGGTAGTACCGTATACATATATGCAGTTATTCAATACAATGTTAATACCCAGTGCAACAAAATTAAGTAGACATTCCACTTTCGATGCGTCCAATGAATGCAAACATAAATCTCAACCTGTATAAATGTGGCTGCTGTACAACTGGGCATACATCATCTCTATCCCTTCCTATTGACAATTCATATATCAGATTAAATTTCAACCTACAGAAGCATAATATCCGATCTAAAAATGAACTGAAGACAACACTGTTCCAGGAGTGGCACATTATCGAGTTTTCATATATGTATCAATAAATTAACTAACTCGATGCTTAAAAGGCTGCAAACAGTTATTGCACATAATGGATATGCGAACAAATATTAATTAACAACCCCGTTTATATTTTTCTAGGAGTTTTCTTTACTCTGTCCGGATATTTTATTCAATATAATTTTTAGGTGGTTTGTATTTTTATTATTTCTGTACTTTATTTTAACACAATAAGCAACAGGGCAACTCAAGCATCAGTTGGATGTACAATAAATTGGTTGGGTATGTCTAGATAAAATTCAATTAAAGCATTTCTTGAAAATTGCACAGTTGAATTTTGATATGTTCAACAAGGTGACACCACTTGATGAATATGAAACCGTAAAAATGTATCAATTGATTTTTTTGCATTTTTTTCAAATGCAAATTTTGCATTTTTCCCAAATATTTTTTTTTTGGATATCAACGAAGATAAAGAGGGCAAGGAGGCTAAGTAGGGTAGAGATGTTGAGAAGGACAAAAGGAGGTTAATAAGACAAGAAGGTTAAGGAGCCTGGAATGGGTATAGGCGTAGAAACAAAAAACTGGACGTTTTCCACGAAACGTTTTTTTTAAGGTTAAGGAAAATAAATGGACAAAAGAAGGTTAACAAAGATAAATAGAACAAAAGGAGTTTCGGGAGGACAATTAGGTTAAGGGGATCAAAAGATGAAAAAGGGTAACGATAGGAAGGAGGACAAAATAAAGTTAAGGACAAAACCAAAAGGTTTAATAGGTTGGAGACCAAAACAAGGTGAAAGAAGACAAGGTGAACAAAAGTATGTTAAGGAGGACAAAAGGAGGTTAAAGAGAGCAAAGGCGATAAAATGAGGTTCAGAAGAACAAGGACGAAAGGAAGACAAAGGACAAAAATAGGGCAAAGGGAAGACACTGAGAATAGGGAGTACAAAAGGAGGTTAAGGATGACAAGGAGAACAAAAGAGGTCGAGGAGTACAAAGAGAACAAAGTGAGATTAAGAAGTAAAAAATGTGGTTAATGAGGATTCATTAAAGAGAACGAAAAGAACAAAGGGAGGACCATAAGAATATCAGAGGTTAATAATGCTAAGGAGAAGAAGGAGATTAATGTCATAAAGTGAAATCAAGGTGGCGCAGGAGATTAAGAAAGAAAATTATAATATAGAGGACAAGAAGACTAACTGGCCAACGTCAACGAAATCATAAATGTAAAATATCTCAATGTTAAGATGTCAAAAATATTATGAAGGCTAAAGCAAAAAATATTAAAATTCAAGGTAGTCAAAAAGGTAAAAAAACTAACTTAAACTAAATGTAAATGATTCCAGATAACATTAAACAGTCATGAGGTTAGTCCATGGCACACTAGACTCTTAGATTAGATATGCTGCTTTGAGATCGTATAGAATGAAATACCTTGTATAATTTTTGTTTCAAATTTCACATATGAGGGTTTTGAAGAGTACTACTAAAATAGTAGTCACCCTGTATTTGTATATATTTTTTAATTGCCTCTTCTAACCCCTTAAAATCCGACTTCGTTACGTCCAAACAGGCACCTTATTGAACTTTTCTTACCATTAAAACTGAATGTTAATTAAATAATAATAGTTAACAAATCTATAGAACTATTGTGATCTTAAGTTCTCTGTTATGTATTATTAAGATTTTTTAATTCTACAAATACTTATTCCAGTAGTCACATAAAATATTAAAGTTTCATGCGATAATGTGTTTTGTATTACATTGTTACAATTAGTACAAATTGTACAAATAACGAATTGGATTTGTACAGTGGCTAAAGTTTGGAATAAAATTAAAAACTCAGGTTTTATTGATAGTCGAACGAAATGCTTCGACCCGTCATTTTTTATTTTCAGTTTAAAGTTTTTCAAGAAATAGTGAACATATTTTTATTATAAAGTATAGTTATTTTATAGTAGTACACAATATCAAAAATATAGGATTTGTTACCTGTTACTGTCGTGGATATTCAGATAACAGCTGTTGGATTGGGAAATGTATCTAACTAGTATCAGTAATAGAAACAACGGAACATGGACATCGCAGTAAGTGATACATTAATAATCTTCAAAATAGATAACAAATAAAAATGAACCTAAATTAAAAGTTCGATATGCTCTCCAAACACTTCCTGAGCTACAGCCACACGATATTCAAATTCGCTTAATACATTTCTAATAACTTGAGGTATGATTCCCCAAATTCCATTTCTAATTCTCGTTTTTAATTTTCAATGTTAGGTGGTTGTGTGATATAGACTTCTAAATAGCCTCATAAAAAATAATCACATTGATTGAAATCCGGAAGACGAGCCGGGCATTCTATGTTCCCGAAGAGATTAATCTACGTTCTAGTGAAACTCACTACTAGCTTTTAACTGACACTTTTAAGCTAATTAGAGTGTAATGTCAAACATACTTTTATGTTTACGTACAATTGACGATCGGACTTAGGTGACAAATTGACTGAGGTACGTGAAACTCGAACACCCTGTATACTTTCAATATTTCTTGAGAAACTCTAAACTGAAAATAGAAATTGAGAGGCGAGGCATTTCTTTCAAACATCAATAAAACCTGAGTTTTTTATTTTATTCCAAACTCACTGTACAATTTCACAAACAGTCAAAATTTGAATAGGGCCATAATTTGTCTTTAACATTTATTGATCATAGCTCATTTTCAGCTATTTTTCTTGTAAATTCAGAAAAAAAACTGTTTAACTATGATACTAATTATAAAATAGTGTTAGCAGCACAAAGGAAATTAGAATTATAGACTCAAACAAGCCCACCCTAACCCAAATACCTCAGCTGTCACAGGATGTAGCGTTAAAAATTTAAATTAGCACGTTTCAATTAATTAAGATTTATAAGTCACCTCTTAAGAAAATGGTGTCTCCAGCTGTGAAGTATGACTTGAAACTTTCAGTCGTTAATTTGTTACGCTGATTTTGAAACGGTAGAAGAAAAATGTTATCTATCGGTCCGAATCGGGTATACGGAATGACACAGACACTGTTTGGATTTCCGATAAGATCTTGTTGGCGTAATAAATTATATTTTAATTAATCTAGATCGCTGTTAATTACTAGTAGCATATCGTTACTAACGAACAATAAGCAAGAATGTCGAATACTGTCACGACTGACTTTGAATTTTTTGAAACTCAAATCTTTGCTGTTATGTCATCTGATTTGCCCAGAGGTAATTCACCGCTAACAACTGTTTAAGTTGACATAAAAAATGATGACTGACAAATATTCTATCTGAGTCTTGATACCTACTTGCGCGAACTACAAAATAATGCAGTGTTTCTATGCATATGGTTTAGTTACTCAGGAGCTATCGCCCTTTAATATACGTAAATAAGATTATATGTTTTCCGGTGTATCCAATAAAGTTGACTCCTTCATAACATCGTATAGCACTATTCAAATTTACTTTAATCACAGAGAGTGGGACACTTTTTTCTTACAAAATATCAAAAACAAAAAAATTACCTGGTTATTCAAAATCTTAACATCTGACTTTTTTTTTACGCAAAACCGAGATCCGAATATCTGAAATAATTGACACGCGTAAACCCAGTCATTTCGGACTGTATCAAAACTTATCAAACAAAAATTATCATAGAGGTTTTCGACTCAAAATTTAAAAAAAATATATTTAAGTCGTTCCATTTCAAATAAGTTAGTCGACACAGAGGAGTATATGGACACCCTGTAGATTTGCCAAAATTAAAAAGAAAAGTACAAAAATTGCTCAGACAACCTCAAATATTACACTATAATAATTCTAATGAAACAATGATTCTATAGACCAAAAACCAAAACCAAAAAACGCACTAAAAACTCTATGTATACACTCAACATCCACATATCCGAACTCCAAATTTCCGAACTTACGATATTTCCGAACTTTTTCTCACGATATTTCCGAACTTGTACTTCCACACAACCGAACTTGTCGCTGATTGGTTGACGACAAAAAACCGGGAAATTTGAAATGAGAAACAAAAATATAAACACAATAATGCGATCGTTATCAAACATTTCGATTGTCACAGAATTCAGCAAAGAGGAAATCGCCCTCCCTCAGCAGCACACCTAAGACAGGTTCTACAAGAGTTCTTCTTTGTACAAACCAGTGGAAAACACTTATTTCAAATGGCGTATAATAAGTACCAGTACACTTTTTTGTGTTAATCCGTCCACTCAATTTTCGTCTTTTTTCAAATTCTCAAGTAAATTTCTTTTTTCCCAAGAATTTCTGCCACTGACGATTTACAAATATTGTACATCTTATATAGATCAACATTTTTAACACCTTTTTTTGCGTGATTTATCAGATCCAGCTTTTGCTCCAAGGTTAGCCTCTTAGCAGGCTCTTTTCTCTGCAAATAAACAGTACAATAATGTTTGCTTTGTATCACGGTTTTCTTACAATCTTCTCATCATTTTTCATTGCAGTTTTAAATTATTATAGGTTACGTCAGCAAAATGTTCAATAAAACAAACCTTTACTTTGAATTACAAAATAATTACCTGCATCACTCTCTCCTTTGCACCTTGCATTTTTTTTGTTTAAAAAAACGTTCTTTTGTAAACATGTACACATGTATGTATGTATTACATTTGCATAAAAACCTCGAAAAACAAAGAAAAGTACTAGAATGAGTCAGAAAAACCCTTTGCGCATGCGCCAGCAGTTCGGTTATGAGAGTTCCCGAGGTGACGAGAGTTCGGAAATGTTTCTGTTGCTGTTCTGTGTTTCTAAAATATCTGTACAAAAAACATACAGATATACAGTTGTTGAAATTACTTTTTTTTCTTGTTATAACTTATAACTTCTGAAATAATTGTAATAAACTGCTCGCCAAAATTAGCGTAACACTTTTTAGATTCGCACCATTTGCGTTCTATTCGAGTTAGACACTTGTTTTTAATTTTCGGTAGCCAATTGGGTTGGATTTAATGCCACGAAGTCGTTACGCTGTGACATAAACGGTTCGCCGTCCACACCTTAAAAAGCAACCCCATGTCGAAAATTGAATTCGCAAGATTTAGACGCCAATTTCAGAGACCTACAGAATTGACTAAAGAAGGACGCTGTCCGATAAAAACTTTTTCCCGGCACATATTAAGACCTCCTCAATAAGTTCTCTGTATTTGGTCGCTGTCCTATCTTTTCAACCCATTTCCAGACCCCTTAAGCACTTACGCAGGGTTTTGCGTGGTTTGACCTCTGTTCAATGAATTCTGATGAATTCATTGATTCTAATGTTGCCTAATAAATTGTGGGATGCCACAACTCGCTTTCACCCTTTGTTAGCTCAAACACCCTTCCAGCCCACAATCACACCGCCCCCCCCTCAACCCCTCTGTTTCCGCCTCTGTAGAAGGCTGTTGGAGATGGCTCTCGATGTTGGCGGAACACACTGCGGACGGCCGATTGAGCGCCAAAAGTGATATTTCAGCTCCAACCCACCTCCTGAAAATTTGCCGCCCTAAGGGATTGTAAGAAGGTCTTGATGTGTGGGGTGCCTCAAAAGGCTCTCCTGAGGATGCATGAGCACTTTTTGGCACGCCCCAAGTCGTTCATCTCCTTCAATCCTCTTTTGCGTCTCATCACCCTCTTCTTTTGGCCACTTCCAAAAAATGTTTGAGTGGATGAAAATTCCTGAAAGAGGACTCGTTAGGTAGGAAGAACCTTTTGACAGATGCTTGTTACGTGCGAAAATTGTTCACTGTGACTTGGGCTCATCAACCCTCGACTGGATTAGCACCTACGAGTCAGATCACCCAGACAACACCTTTTTCCACTAATTTTAGTAGCGAGAGCCTGTTTGGGTGGCCTACCTCGCAGGAGTTAACTCAATCGACGCCACATGAACCCAAGTCACAGTAAACACTTGTCGCGCGTACCAAGCATTGTCTCGATTTTCGCGATTGTCGATTCACACAAGTGCAAGAAGGTTTCGCCTCCCCAATGAGCCTTCTTTCAGGAATTTTCACCCACTCAAAAAAGTTTTTGGAGGGAGTCAAATAAAGAGGCTGATGGGACGCAAATAGGATTTGAAGGAGAGAAACATTCGACGTGGCCGAAAAGTTCCAGGCATCCTCAGGAAGGCTTTCAGAGTCACTCCACGCATCAATACCTGCTTACAAACCCTCAGCGCGGCAAATTTTCGAGGGGGTGGGTTGGAGGTGGAATATCACATTTGGCGCTCAATCGGCTGTTCACAGTGGGTCCGGCCAACTTCAAGTAACAGCCTTCATGTAATGTCATGACAAGAATTCAAGGCAAACATATGTCCCACGCAGCCTTCCACAGTGGCGGAACTAGAGGGGGTGAGTGGGGGTAGGAGGTATAGCTTGGAGCGGTGCTTGGGTGGTCAAAATGTGAGAGCGAGTTGTGGCACCCCAAACCAGTTTATTAGGCAGCATTAAGACCAATGGATTCGACCAACAGAGGTTAAACCAGGAAAGACCCAGAGTAAATGCAAAGGGGTGGCTTAGGGGGTCTGGAATGGACAGAAAGAAAAACAAATCCAGAAACACACCAGTTTTTTTACGCATCTTTGGTTTCCGACGCATCTGTGGCATACTTTTTAAATACTTTCCAATATAAGGATAGATCACATATATTAGGTCTTCATTGTTTAAGAAATGAAAGTAAAAAAAAAGTATTTAGAAAACAAATTCCAAATCAAAAGACCTTTCCAAATATTCCACAAAACTGGCTTATTTCGGAAAAAAAATGTTCAAAGCATCGCTACGCCTGTGGTCGTGTAGTTTAGGTTTATTTCTTTCATACGTGTTAAATTCTAGTCCCAGATTTTAGGAAGATAATACTTTTTGCAGATTACAATTTCCTTTAACAATGTAGATATGCATAAAATGGGTTGGCCGAGATAAAATCAATCACCCTGTACGTATAGTAAATTGTGGCCGTATCGAATGTAAATACATACATAAAGTTGAGCTTGTTTGATATGTTTTGACTGCTTTATGAGTAAAAAATAAAAACTTTTATTAGTTACGTTACTTAAATTTGGAACTGTTGGGTTTCTGAGGAGCTTAATAAGAATATACGAGTATAGTATAATTTTTCGCGTAATAAAATCGGAATATTATTTTTTCCAAAAAATCCACCCACTTTATACATCATAGAGCCGGACGCCAATAACTAAAATCATATGTTATTACACAAAAACTATCGCCTCATAGGTATATATTTATCACCCAAATTTCAAAATATTTGGTTTTCAGATAAGCGAGATATGAGGGTGGCTCTATGAAAAGTGAAAGTCGGTGTTTACTTGCTTTTTAAAGCTTGATTCGTGAAATAGTTTTTGGTATGTTGGTTTCTCTATAATTTTCATTGTTGATCTGTTGGTTTTTAAAATTTTGGCTAAAATCGTTGGCCCGTTGACCTCTAAATAGGCTTGATTTACACATTTATAGTTTGAACTAGTCCTAAGCTTGGATAGAGTGTGAAGAAAGACAATGACATATTTGAGTATGAATTAAATTCTTTAAATCTAACATCTCGAAAACGATTGCTCTAAGCGATATTTATCAAGAACACGTATCAAAACCAAAAATGGAGAATTGGTGCCCTCTACAATAAACAATTATTAAAGAAGTTATGTTAGATATAAACTAAAACCAAATTGTCCTGTATCTCAGAAGCTATCTAACTTGAACTAAGGTGAGTTGAGATAGATCATCATATTTTAGCTTCAGAAATCAAATTTTTTTAAGGACCTTTTAGAAACGCCCTCTATATTAACACCATCATACTTTGCCGCAACTCACTTCACGCAATTTAAATACCGTTACCCTAATAATTGTTACCGATTGTGTCACTCTATTCTGTGTATGCGGTATGATTTTTATATGTACCGGAAGAAAATAAATTCTGCGTTATTATTATTATTTCCCCGACTTTATAGTCACACTTCTAAGCGTAAACGCTGGGAAACATTCACTCATTCCTACTGCAGACAGTGATGATATATCCCATCCCCTTGATATCCCATCCCCGCCTCCAGAAGAAATTAGGCTCATGCGAGGAAATTCATCCTATCCCAAAACCTTTCTTACAATATGACATGTTTGTAATAATATTGCCTTCTGGCCATTTCTAATGATATTATTAGATAGTCCTAATGTCGCGATGTTCTTGGCGAATCTAGTCGTCATCCCTATGCCGATATTACTAGGGCGTATATCTCCACCTTCTTAAGTGTCCATAGGCGCTTCAGCTCGCTTGACAGATTTTTGTATTTCGCGATCTTCTCCCTTTCAGTCTTCTGCATGTTGTGGGTAAGTGGCACTGCGATGTCTATGATGATCCCTCTTCATAGTTCCTTGTTGAGCAGCACCATATCTGCTCGGAGTCCAGTGTTCGATCGGTGATGATTAGCCTATCCCAGTACATCACTGCTACTTCCGTTTCCGTAATATGGCGGAACCGTCGCTAACAGGCCATACTTGAGTACCAGTTTTTGGTGGACCATCTTCGCAAGTTGGTTGTGCTGACTATGCTGACTCTGCTAGCGCGGAACACCCTCCTATTATGTGTTCCATAGTTTCGCCTGCAGATCCACATTTTCTACATATATCTTCAACGTCCTCTCTCAGGATATACTTCTGGTAATTTCTCGTTTTTATAACCCTGTCCTGAATGACTGTCAAGAAGCCTTCGGTTATTATTATTATTAATATTCTTATTATGATGATGATTACTATTATTATTCCATTAATTCAGGTCGACAAGGGACGTACATATTCTTTGTTTATTACAAATTGAATTGAATTGATGAGTATCCTTCATTACCGAAATATCTCTGTCAAACATCAAAGCCATATTTTTCACATTGGTCTGCATATTAGCTGATTAAAATTGTTGCATTTATTAAACGATGTGATCAATTTTATAGCCTCGCAACTTTTAAAATCGTACAGGGCCGGCATAGGGTTGTGACCATCTATGAAGATTTAATTCAAAGGACGAAAAAGGATAATAGAGGCGCGTCACAAAGGCAAGATCGAAAAATTAAAATTAAATTTAATAAATAAAGAAACTAATAAAGACAACGTGTTATGTTCAATTATTTATTTATTTATTTATTTATTTTATTTTATTTGTACATTGTTCTACAGGTAATACCCAATTACAGAACAGGGATGTATGACAAACATATAACCTAAAACTACATGAATATACAAAGAAAAAAAAAAAGGAAAAAAGAGAAAATAACGCAGTATTCTATATTTCTGCTCAAACATAACAGAAAAAAAAAAGAAAGGAAATGCATCAATATGCATGTACATTAACTTAAGTAATACCTTTTAATATCTATTTGGTTACAGTGGAATATGTCTAATTGGTGACTAACACAGTTATAATTATTGCACATATTATGTAAGGGTGAGTTTTTCAGGACGTTTGTGCGAGGTGTTGTAGAACAAATCGGTGTACCTCAAGGCTTGTCGCGGAACCCTAATATTGAGCATATGTAATAAGCACTCGCAATCTATTTTGTTGTTTATGATTTTATACAAAGTAACGACAGAGTGATATTTACGTCTTACTTCAAGACTTGAAAAACCATGCTTAGTTAATAAATCCTCGTGAGAGACACCAATTGGTGGATAAATGAGATCTGTACGAAAGCTCAGGTATTTCAAAAATCGTCTCTGAATTGCTTCTATTCGTGTGATATGTACTTGATAGTATGGATGCCAGACGACAGCAGCATATTCTAGTTTAGAGCGGACGAAAGCGTAATACAAACATTTTAGCGTCTCTACATTTTTAAGGTCACGACTATTACGAATTATAAAGCCATATGTACGATTAGCTGACGTTGTAATATTGTCGATATGATCGTTAAAAGAAAGTATGGAATCAAAAACAACACCTAAATCTATGAAATTTTTCGGCCTAATTAATATGATCTCCTCGGCTGTGTAGTCGAATAAAATGGGATCTGATTTCAGCGAGTATGACATTACATTGATTTTGTCGGATTCAATTTTAAATTGTTCCTCTGACACCACTCAATTACACGTTCAAGGTTTTGAGAAAGTCGCTCACAATCTGCGGTACTTTTAATTGATGTGTAAATTTTAAGGTCATCAGCATAAAGCAGAAAATTGACATCAATTACATTACCTATATCATTTACAAATATATTAAATAGGAGCGGACCCAGATTGGACCCCTGAGGAACTCCAGACGTGGCAGAGTATTCAACAGACGTGAACCCATTCAACTGAACGTATTATGTACGATTATATAAATATGATTTAAATAACGCAATTATGTTATGTTTAAGTGAATTCGTGTTCTCTTAGGCCATTAAAACAATCATATATGCATCAGCCATTTTCAAGTGACATATAATTTATAGTCTGTCTATAAAGCAACCCCCTCTCCATAACTTTTGAATGAGTTGAGTTAGCGGCTTCGGACAAAATGGATGTAAAACTAGACTAAGCTAAACTTTTTCTGAAGATAAATTGGTTTTGACGGAGTGCTCGCAAGCGCCATCAAATCAAAATTTTTAAATAGCAAGATGGGGCATGTTGTACCTCATTTGAAAGGTATTTTAATTCCTTCCATCCAATTTAATGATAAAAAAGAGAATGAACATCCATCTACTCATTATCAAGTTATGGGCTAAAAGCCAATTTATTGTTATAATGAAAATACTTCTTCAAGTTAACATATACGCAGTATTCACTTTTGTTAAATGATACAGGTACATTAGTGAAGTTGGACAAAGTAATTTAGTGAAAACAGATACTAACTCGTTTTGAAGATGTATAAGAGAATATATGTAGAAGCTTAAGAAGAACTTTTCTAAAATTTTGTAATCTGATTGTTTTTTGTCACATATTTTACATAAAAGATTTTTTTCGAAACAGTAGCTTAGAAAAAATATACCTTGTGTAGTCCGTATCTAAAGCCAAAAATAACGAATAATTAATTTTACGTGTTATTGTAGTAAATCTTTTTCCGTAACAGCTATATAACATACATGTACCTGTAGATATATGTACCTGTTCAATACAATTCATACCCATAATATTAATATTATGGGTATATGTATCAAAAAATGAAAGATGAAATAAAATTAATGATTAGTTTACTCGCATAATTGTCGCCCCTTTATCTGGTTATATGTACGAGGTGTGTAAATTACGTAAAGAGACTGTCAACGTAGTGTCAGATCTAGCAACACTGACTGCAGACGGGACTTCGAAGGGCGGTAGGTTAACATATAAAACACCTTCAGTACAAGTCTGAACTTTTTTTGTGCCTTGGACTTCACGAGGGCGAGGTTCGCCACTCGGCGCTCTTCCACCTAACCCCCGATACACTCACAGAGTAACACCCATGTCCTAATAGAGTTGCCAAGTCTATTAGGCGGGACTCGAACCCACCGACAGAGGTTCAGCAGATGGCTCAGATTGCCACCTCTGGCACTATCTACTAGATGCCTTTGCCCGACAAACTTTCACAGAGCAGATACGGTCATCCATCCGAAACGCAACCCGACCGAGCGTTGCTGCACTCGCATTATCGGAGTTTAGCGTTCAGATGAATTACCATATGTTGCTCTTCAAGACTTGTTAGAGTAATTTGTTTGTTCTTTGTAACTGTTTTCGTAAACCGTTTTTTTTTCTAGTGCGTTTTAAAAATGAGTGATATTAATTTTGAACAACGGTGTGCTATCAGGTTTTGCTTCAGACTTGGACACAGCGCAACGGATACTTTTGCAAAACTTCAACACGCCTACGGAGACAGTGTTTTTTCAGGAACCAAGGTTGTTCAGTGGTTTCGGAAGAGTCGATTGAAGATGAACCATGTAGCGGAAGGCCTTCATCTTCAAGAACAGATGAAGATGTCGATAGAATACATTATCTTATACGTTCAGATCGTCAGTTGACGACAGGAATGATCGGGGAAGAGTTAAATTTGAATCACACCACTGTTCATGAGATTTTGACTACGAAATGGGGATGAGAAAAATTGCGCAATTTCAGTAAACGAGTTTTTAGCCAGTAAAAACAAATCACTTCAAGAGACGTCATTTTGGGACCATAAAAACCATTCAAACGGCTATAACCTACCAGCTGAAGGCTATTTCAGTATATGAGTTTCAATACTGCGATGAGGAATGGAAGAACCGTCTCCAGCGCTGTGTAGCTTCCCAAGGAAGTTATTTTGAAGGAGACAATACCGAATTGTAACTCTATTCGAATAAAAAAATTAAATAGAATCAGTCTCATTACTTAATTTACATACCTCGTTTGTTAATCTCGGGAGATAAACACAGGAATATATCGTAAAACAGCAGTAATAACGCGCTAGTAACGAAACTAATACTAATTTCTTACTCTTGTTATTTGGCTGGAAATAGAACGGGGCGTCATCACTTGCTGCATCTCATCTGCGTTGGGCACATCGGCAGAGCCGGGTCTGCTATCGCGCATACTATTTTATTGGAAACCGTGAAGGGCATAAAATGCTAAGATGATGGAGTAGCCGGCTATCGGACGCGACCATTTAGCAGGTACGTGATCACAATAAGAAATCAATCACGGGCTACTGTGATGCGATGCGTATCTGGTGTCGGCTAGTTATGATTCAATCATCGTATCTAGCTGGACATTGCCTCGTTATTTCCACTTGTATTCAGAGTAATTGAACCGCTGCGACAGCTGCAGTGTTGGTCATAATGGCAGGGACATTTTCGAATAAATTTTGACTTGCACATATGCGTAGTAGAATGGAAAGATAATAAAATCTATTAACAGTTAGATTTTAGTTTACTTACATGATAATAAAATTAAATCAATAAAAACTTAAGCGCACTAGTTATGAAATTGAAAAAAAAGCGAATTGTTATAAATTTTGGTAAAAACAATAAAATAAAACAAAACTTAAACGCTACTACTAAATGTCTACCTGAAATAGAAAAGGAACTGCATAAACAGCTGAATCATGAAGATAATGATGGTGTTAAATTAAATTGTAGTAGAGCTTAACTGTAGTCTATTTTTTACGTTTGGTTTTCCATTTCCATATGATCTGTTTCTTATACCTGATATATCAGTTAAGTGATTTTTAACCCTTCAAGGACTGGCGTTGCCAAATGACAACCCTTATCCGCCTTTAAAGAAAACTACTTAAAAACAAAAACGTTAGATAATATTACGGATTTTAGCTGCTGTTAGTTAGTTAGTTAGTTAGTTAGTTAGTTAGTTAGTTAGTTAGTTAGTTATTCTTTATTAGTTCTTATAAAATACCTTACATGGTGTCGAACTTGTCAATATAGTAAAAAATAAATGAATAAAATTATGACATTAGAATCCTAATAAGTAAAATATAAAATATAAAGTAAATGTAAATATAAAATATAAAAATATATAAAAAATATAGAAAATATAAAAATATAAAATATAAAATATACAAATATAAATGTAAACAAACAAACAATAGAACATATTAAAAATAAATTAATGAAGAACCAATACACTTATATCCTAAAAACACTACAATCGTTAAACACTAAAAAGAAACCTACATACATACAGATATTTAAGTTTAAATTTCATCATTCAAATATTCGTCAATTGTGTAGTAACCTTTATCTAGTAATAGTTTACTTACTGCCTTCGTCATTTGCTTAAAAGGTAATTTTTTTATACTTTGAGGTAGTTTATTATATATTTTGAATAGGGAAAATGGAACGTTTTTTTGAATGTATGTAAATTTTACTATATTTGCACTTACCAGGTTGCTTTTATATCTTGTGTTATGTAAGTACCGTGATATTTTTGCTACAGTTATCATAGAGTAAAATGTTCTGACTTTTGAAAAAAATAACCTCTATATATATATATATATATATATATATATATATATATATATAAGCTTGGTAAGGTAAGTATTTTTTTATCTTTAAAAATTTGTTTACAGCTATCCATCTGATTCATGTTTAAAATATTTCTAATACATCTTTTTTTGCAGAGTAAATATTCTGTTGGCATCACTAGAGTTACCCCAGAAAATTATTCCATACTTTATACGGGACTGTACGTATGCATGGTATGCCATAAATGCGGTAGACTGATTTATATTTTGTGCTATTACTTTTAGAGCATAGCAATACCTAGCAATGGTTTGTGCGACGTAGTTAGTATGCGCTCTCCAGTCCAATCGTGAATCAATCTTGATCCCCAAGAAAGAAGTATTGCTAACTGATTTTATAGTAGCATTATCACTGGTATAAAAAATAAGTGTCAATTCTTAACTATTCTTTTGGTAAGAGAAATTTATTATTTGTGTCTTTTCTTTATTTAGTTTTAAGTTATTCGCGTGAAAGTAATTTTCTAGGGAATCCATTGTATTTGTTACTGTTTGTTTCAGTGCTTCTTTACTTTGGTTACCAATTATTAACGAGGTATCATCTGCATACATAACAGTTGTTACATCAGTAGCTGCAGGTAAGTTATTAGTGTATAGAATATAATATATAACAAAGGACCTAATATGGACCCCTGAGGTACACCTCTCTGAATATATATTATGTCTGATTTTATGAGATTTCCATTAATATCTGTTTCTATTACACATTGTTTTCTATTTTGTAGATATGATTTTATTAATTGCAAAGTAGTTCCTCTAATGCCAAACCTTTCAATCTTTATTATTAAAATTTCGTGATCCACTGAATCAAATGCTTTTGACAAATCTAGACATACAACCATGGTATTGTTATTTTCATTTAATAATCGTGTGACTTCACTCAAGGCTTGATATATGGCTCTTATTGTTGTTTTGTTTTTTTTTTCTGAAGCCATTTTGTGTATCTGACAACAGGTTATAGGTTTCCAGAAAAGCTATTAATCTGCAGTAGATTACTTTTTCAAAGATTTTGGTGATATTTGAGAGAAGTGCAATAGGTCTGTAATTGTTTATTAAGTATTTCTCTCCCTTTTTGTGGATAGCCTTGACGTGAGCCATTTTAAGATGTTCAGGAAATTTGCCTGTATTTAAAGTTAAATTTATTATATATGAGAGTGATATGATATCTCCTCAGCTACTGATTTTAATAATTTAGTGGGTATTTCGTCTTCTCCTACAGAATTAGTGTTTTTTAAATCCATTATTATGTTATAGACCTCTTTTGGATCGGTGGGATACAGAAATATGTTAGCATTACTACTTTTCATACATTTTGTCACGTTGTTGTTACTGTGGTTATTATTTTTACTATCATTATTAAGTGGTGAACCTTGATTCACAAAGAAGTTATTTATATTATTTAGAATTTTCTGTTTATTTTTTTCATTTATACCAATATTATCTAATACTGTAAACTCACTTTTAGTTTTCGCGCCAGTATAATTTTTTACCAAATTCCAAATTGCTTTTCCTTTATTTTTCGATGTCTCAATATATAACCTGTGTGACAATGTTTTTGCCTTATGTATGACTTTTTTTAAAATACTGCAGTACTGTTTATATGTGTCAACAGATATTTCACCATTTAATTTTTGAATATACATAATTCTTTTATTTTTGCAAGATATTTTTATTCCTTGAGTGATCCACGTTTTTGATTTTTTTTATTTCTCTTAAGACTTTTTTTTTGGAAATATCGCGTTCATGATATGTTTAATGTAACTTATAAATCTGTCATATGCTCTGTTTGGATCATCAATATCGTAAATATCTTCCCAATTGCGAGTTTGTAATTCATTTTTAATCTGACGTAATTTTGTTTCAGAAAATATCCTTTTTTTCATATTTGTCTTATTTTTTATAGTTGTATGTGCCTCCCACTCTATTAGTTGTGCCTCATGATCAGAGAGAGCTGTTGTAATTACTTCGGCCTTATATATATCAGTATTTGTAAAAATGTTATCTATTAGTGAATAAGATTTGTTTGTTATTCTAGTAGGTTCAAATATAGTTTGTCTTAGGTTATACATAAGTAACAAGCTAGTAAAATTTTGTGCATTTCTATTTTCCCTGATTTGTAGATTTATATTGAAATCTCCAGCTAAAATTATTTTGTATTTTCGATAGCAATTTTGTGCGCAATTTAGTATATCTGCTAAGGTATTAAAAAATATATCTATATTACCTTTTGGTGGTCGGTACACGCAAATAACTAGAATTTTGGTTGTCTCACATAAAATAGACGAACATTCAATGATGTTTTCAATACTTTTTTGTTTCAGAATAATGACTTCTTCACATGCAAGGTCATTTCTAATAAAAATGCAAGATCCTCCATGGGCTTGATTTTCTCTGGACCAGACGGATGTTAGTTTATAACCATTTAAGTGTATGGAAGACTGTTCTTCGGATGTATACCAATGTTCCGTTATACATAAGATGGCTGGCTCATATTCCATATTATTTATAACAACTTCTAATTCTAGTAATTTATTTTTTAAGCATTGTATATTTTGATGAAATATTGTGAATACATGGAAATCCTGTTCTGGGTTATGTGTTTTATTTTCATCGTGTTTGTCCTTATTAGAAGTGTTATTTTTATGTTCTTTTTGCTCGTTGTATATGGTGGCCTGATTATATTTATCTTCTTCCTCACAGTTGATAGTAGAACGTCCTTCGTTTTTGTTTATCTTTAAAAACCCTCCTCATTCGGTGTCATGCGTCTTGCTGCATCGAAGTCGTTAAGTTAACGAAATACATATGATTCGAGCGACAGAAAGAGAATATCTCTACAGTGTGCCCTTCATTTACTGTAGTTGTTCCGTTAAGTGAATGGTGTTTCATGGGTGAAAGATGAACATAAACTTTATGCAAATACTATTTAAATCAAAATGAATATCTCTAATATCGTTTGAAATATTAGTAAATATTTAGTTTTTATATTGACGGTGTTTCTGCATGGTTATACGACAGACTTATTTCTGTGATTCCTAACGTTCCCGTTGCCATATGACAACTCTAGTCTCTACCAGGTGCATATTTAAACAATTTATATTATATTTTATCTGAGAGAGTATGTTTAACTGAGAGACACAATTTTTTAATAATTCCATTTCATTTTGTTTTAGTTACCCCCGAACTTCCTGGGGCGGGGGGCGAAGATGTGTAGGAATTTGTTTGCACCCCATCCACTGTGTAATTGCTAAAATGTATGTTAAAAAAATGTTTTTCATCTATTTTGAATAGTTACCCCTTTTAACCCTCCACTCCATTAAACTAAATATCTTTATATTTGCAGACTGTGTTATGTTTGAAGTGCATATGTTGCATCGTTTGGAAATTAACAATAGTCAAGGAAAAAGTGTATTACCCCCATTTAACCCCTAACCCCTCAGCCGATTAAGCTAAATTTTTTTTGACTTTTGACATTTTGAATTTTTTGGCATTTATGAGGTTTTTAATCTTTTCGCTTTTAATCTTTGTCCTTTTTGACCTTTGATGGTTTTGAACGCTTTGATCTTTTTTGAAAACGTTAGCATTTGTTGTGTCCTCTTTGACTTATTTCATCCCTTTAACTCCGACCCTTATGATTTTCCCTATCTTTGATCTTTGACCCTTGACCTCCTTGACTCTATTTTCATCTTAGCACACTTGAGTGATACCAGCTTTCTACAATTCACCCCGGTTCTCTTGAACCTCCATTGGTTCTCCTTGCCGTCTGTAACCTTTTTGTTCATTTTGTCCTCCTTAACCTCCCTTTTCGCCCTCAACCTCCTTTAGCTCACGTTCACGCTCCTTAACCACATTGCCCTAACTTTAACTCCCCTTTGTCTTTCTTGTGTCTTCCATTTATCCTCCCTTTGTCCTCCTTTTGTCATATTTCTGCCCGTGTCCTCTTTTGTCTTCCTTTTGTCCTCCACTTTCTGTCCTGCTTTGCCCCTCTTTTGTCCTCCAACTGTCCTTGTTTTCATTAACCTATTTATCCTCCTTAACCGTCTCCTCCTATGATGTCATATGAATATATTTCTTAATTCATGTTAAAAATATCACCCTCTTGCCTCCACTCCTACCGTGAGACAACAAATAACATAATCAGCCAAATCAGAATAAAAACATCATTTAGCATGGTTATATTTTACATACATACCTATTCGTTTTCTCAAATTTTTACTAATTCCAACATTTGTTTTAGTTACCAGCGAACCCCCAAAGGGGTGGGAAATCGAAGATGAGTATTATTTATTATTATATTATGAGAATTGTTTTAGAGCTCTGTTCACTCTGTAATTTCTAAAATAAATGTTAAAAAGTTTATTTGATCTATTTTAAATACTTACCTCCTTCAACCCCCTGAACCCCCACCCTATTAAGCTAAAAAACCTCTATTCTATTTGTAGACGCTTCTGAAATTTGAAGTGGATATGTTGCATTGTTTGGAAATTACCAATAGTTAAGGGAAAAGTGTATTACCCCCATTTAACCCCTAACTCCTCAACCGGTTAAGCTCAACATTTCCAAATCTTGTCATGGTACAAGTTAAGTTGGCGTCTTAACGCGTTCTCTAATCATCGTGTACACAAAAAAGGTTAAGAGACAGATGGACAGACAGACAGAATTTCTTTTTCGCTTAAGCTTAAAATCTCGACGTTTTAGAACATTTTATGCCCATTCTTCTCGAATTCCACGTTATCAAATCGCTGTAGAATTACCACATTCCGTTTCTTTTAAATATAACAAATTCTAGTCTCAGATGGCCATAATTAGGGTCCGGAAATATGTGCCATAACGTCTGGTCGGCACTATAAAACTCTGTGACAATGAAAGTATAACCCATATTTTTTTAACGACTTCTTAGAGCTTCTGACGATACCTGTATTAATTAGTTTTTGAAATTTAATCTATAAGAATATGAATTATTTGGATGTGAAAGTAATGATTCCTTAGGAAGCGGTTTTTCTTTGAAGCTATAAATCTAGTATTCAGTATTATAAAAATTGATAGTAAAATAAGTAGGGTATATGCTGCCTCCACAAGAATCAATATATTTTATCGATATTTTTGCTGAGTCATAAGTCAGTGCTGAGGTGAGATTGAATTTCCTAAAAGATTATACCTAAAAAAATTGTATGGGAGTTATGGAGATAAAAAAAAATTGATTTTCTCGAGAACGGGCAAACCGATTTTGACAAACAATATGTTATGAGACTCGCTGGGACAATTTTAGAAAAAAAATGGAAATTATTCATGCACTTACCGTACTATCACCATTATACCAAAATCTTCAACTTCCCTTGTATACCATATTTAAGTTACAAAATTATTTCAACATTATTACGTACATTATTAAGTAAAGTAAAAAAAATTCCAGTGTTCTATGAACGATTTATTGAACACTGTACCGTTTGTCTGGAAAATTTTTTTAAAGATTTCGGGAGGTGATTATTTAGGTCATAATAAGAAAAAAAGTGCGGATGTGTGTCCGGAAATGCTTCCTATGGGAGGTACACCCCCTGAAGCTGACGCCCAAAAGGTCTTCTTTTTCAATTATTTCAGTAACAGGTTTCGACAATGCTGTTGCTGAAGACAACGGTTTTCTTAATGCTGAATCTACTGGTGGTGTCAAAAATCGTGTACCTTAATTAGAGGAGGGAAGGCACTGTGGTCAGCTTATTTAATACGTAAAATTTTACTTTCAGAGTAATTCTTTAACATTATTTTACGAAGATTTGGAATTACTCGTCCATTTTCTTAAAAAATGTATCTTGTGTTATTTTTGTACAGTGCGTTTTAGTAAAAACGGTTTTAATGACCCATGTGTCGATTTTTAATCAAAAACGGAACTGAAAAACCGAATTAATTTGACTTGACTAAAGTTTTCAAAACACTGCTTCAGAGCACAAAAGGTATATGATGAAGATAACAAACAGGAGGAAATCAATCACGTCAAAGATGTCTTATAGAAAAACGGCTACAACTACTTTGATTCATTGAATTTATGGTTTCTGATGTTCAGTGTTTTTCTTATATCGTGTTAATTTATGCAAAAATCTGTAACTTTTGTCTGAGCAACTTTTATTGAAAACCAACCCTGTATATTGTGTTGATCTAACACTACGCCCTGTGACTCCGACCTTGGTTGAACCTTGGATGACAATGCATGGTTAGCTAAGTTATGTCATTCTAAATTCAAAAAGGCGGATGGTCTAAGTTGGCGGAATAATTATTTTTTGCGCACTCCCATGATATGGATATGAAATGAAAGCTTTGCTGAGAAGAAATAAGAAAATAAAATGAATTTACTCTAAATCCAATATGGCGGACCGCCCAAGATGGCGGACTCGTTATTTTTTGTGCACTCCCATGATATGGGTATCAAATGAAAGGGTTTGCTGAGAAGAATACGAAAAAAATAATAAAATGACTTTACTCTAAATCCAATATGGCAGACCGTCCAAGATTGCGGACTAGTTATTTTTTGTGTACTCCCATGATATGAGTATCAAATGAAAGGATTTGCTGAGAAGAATACGAAAAATAAAATGACCACTCTAAATCCAATATGGCGGACCGCCCAAGATGGCTGACTAATTATTTTTAAGCACTCCCATGATGTGGGTATCTAATGAAAGGGTTTGCTAAGAAGAATACGAAGAAACTGACGTCTGCGTTCAACCCTTCGAGGAGATGGTGCACTACTACCTGGCTAAACAATAAGACTTAGCGGGGTCGTGTCTTAATTAATATCAACCTATACCCTAGGCAAATTCCAGCGGTGGTGAAAAAAAATCAAAATGGCGAAAAACAAGACGACCACCATACCAATTTTAAAGTCATAACTTGGTATAGGTTAGGGATAGTATGAACAGGTTGAGAAACATTTAGATACAAAAACACGACGATAACTAAAAAATAAAAAATAAATTGATAAAAAAAAATTTAAAAACAAGCTTTTATATAAATGCCCTAAAAAAGAAGAAAATAAACTTTAAATTGAACCAAACCCATCAATTTATTACATTACACAATTTATATAAAATAAAAGTTTGTCACGAGATTTACTTGTGTAGATAATCAAGAATGTATAATTATGTATGTAACTTGATCTTGATATAAGAAAATCTAAGAAAAAAAGTATGTATTTTATAAAATAGGTAAATACATCTACACAAGTAAATCTCGTGACAAGCTATTATATCATATAAATTGTGTAACGTATGCCATTTTTTAAAGAAAATAGATGATGATATCCCAATATTCATAAAAATGTCAAAAACCTACTTCCAAAGTAAAATTTTACGCTCTGTATAAGCAAACCTAATTATGGTATACAATTTTTGACATCACCAGTAGATTCAGCACCAAAAAAATTACTCTGGATGCAAATTTCAGTAAATTTGTCTTAACTGGTTACTGAAATTATTGAAACAGAAAACCTTTTGGACGTCTCATTCAGAGGACTCTCCCTTAGGAAGCATTTCCGGACATATATCCTTAGGAACTTTTTTTCTTATTTTGAGGAACTTGTTTAAGGAACTACTTCCCGAAATCTTTCAACGTTCTTTTTTTCTTCGAACAACCGGTACAGTGTTCAACAAGCGTTCAAGTAACAGTGGAAGTTTTTACTTCACTTAAATACTAGAGAAGTTGAAGATTTTTCCTAGTAATGAATGATGATAATACGGCAATTCGTGTCATGAAAAAAAATCTATAAGATTTTATTTTTTTCCAGCACTTCCTGTACGCGGAATAAATTCCAAATTTTTTCTAACATTATCCCATAACATATTTTTTATTCGTCAAAAACGGTTCACCCGTTCTCGAGAAAACCTGTCTTATTTTTCTTTTTAATCCGATAATTCCCATTTTTTTTTTTTGTATAATCTTTTGGAAAATTTAATTTCACCTCAGTACCCACTTATGGCAAAAATATCGACTTGATTCATACGCGCCCGCAATTACCCTGAGTCAAAATTCCTGAAGTGGGCCACTTAAAATCGATGTGTTGAATTTTATATTTCTTTTTTAGGGATATTAAAGGTTTGTATTTCAAAATTATTATCTTAAAATGTTCTTGCAAAATTTCTAATTTTTCAAAGTTATAAAAAAAATTACTTTTTAGGTAAGATTTTTTTGAAAATGCGATTATTCAGAGAGTATTTTATAAAACTACGAAATTTTAATGGCAGCTACAAGAATAATCCAATACAACAAAGGAAAATACAACAGTATATTCACTTTATGAAAAACAAATTATTTATTTATAAAAAAATATTGTTCTAATAAACAAAGGTAAATTAAACAATGTTCTCGGCTAGGTAGGATTTTTTTTTTAGGCTTTATTCCTTTATCCTTAAGCTAACGATCTGTGCAAAAAAAATTTGTAATCTTCATGAAAACAAAAGTTTTTTTTTTTTTTTTTTTTTTCTCTTTAGTGCTCCTCCGCGCCTCGCCTCTTCACGCCTCGCTAGCAAACACATATGCAATAAATAATAAAAAGTTTACTTATTTTATTTTATTTTATTTCGTTTTAACAATGAAGTCGATAAATTATTTACATACTTTTAGTACGACAACTTTGGTATGATCGGAAAAAGTCTTATATTCTAAATTTTTTATATCGAACGGTTTGAAACGATGATATTGTCGGGTTCCTTTTACGGTTTTAGCATTTGAAAAACGTGATTCTAAGTGTTTTTGTGTTTTTCGTATGTATCCGATGAACAATATTCAAACTCATTTTTTTTTTTGAAAAATTCACGAGCCCGTTCATGCAGTTTTCGCGATGTTACTATAGTTTTATTTTGCAAACTTGGGCGGTAAGCGCTTCTTTTTACACACCCACCAATGCCGTCACAAGCTTTTTATATTTATTAAAATCGATTCAATTTGCTGAATTTGTTATACCACGAAGAAGACTGGTATTACGGCTGAGCGGAACTTTTTTGCTACTGCTGATGACAAAGGAGCTTGCGACGGCATTGGTGGGTGTGTAAAAAGAAGCGCTTGCCGCGCAAGTTTGCAAAATAAAACTATAGTAACATCGCGAAAACTGTATGAAAGGGCTCGTTAATTTTTCAAAAAAATTGAGTTTGAATATTGTTCATCGGATGCATACGAAAAACACGAAAAACACCTAGAATCACGTTTTTTCAAATGCTAAAACCATAAAAGGAACCCGACAATATCATCGTTTCAAACCGTTCGATATAACAAATTTAGAATGTAGAAGACTTTTTCCGATCATACCAAAGTTGTCGTACTAAAAGTATGTAAATAATTTATCGACTTTATTGTTAAAACGAAATAAAATAAAATAAAATAAGTAAGCTTTTTATTATTTATTGCATATGTGTTTGCTAGCGAGGCGTGAAGGGGCGAGGCGCGGAGGAGCAGGTTGCAAAGGCGCGCGCGGCGCCTATGAGATTATGGTAAAGAAATACATGTTTTGTTTTTCTGAAGATTACAAATTTTTTTGCGGGGATCGTTAGCTTAAGGATAAAGGAATAAAACCTAAAAAAAAATATCCTACCTAGCCGAGAACATTGTTTAATTTATCTTTGTTTATTAAAAAATTAATTTTTTATAAATAAATAATTTGTTTTTCATAAAGTGAATATACTGTCGTATTATCCTATTATTCTTGTATCTGCCATTAAAATTTCGTAAAGTTTTATAAAATACTCGCTGAATAATCGCATTTTCAAAAAAAACCTTACTTAAAAAGTAATTTGTTTATAACTTTTGCAAAATAAAAAAAATTGCAAAAACATATTAGGATATTAATTTTGAAATATAAACCTTCAATATCCCTAAAAAAAAAATATAAAATTCAACACATCGATTTCATGTGGCCCACTTTAGGAATTTTGACCCCACATAAGTAGGGTATATATATTATATATATACCTGTTATGTTATAACATATCAGATTATGTTCTCAGAAAAACAATTTAAAAAAGAAAAACGCTACAGCTGTTTACTTAACTTTTTTTTTTTTGTTTAAATGGAACAACCTGTATTTTTTGGATTTGTTGAATTACGCTTGTTCTTCGGATTAACAACGATAATATACGTCGTACTTTCTTCCACAGGAAATATCTAATATAATATACCTAAAATATGATTAATTTTATATAGTTTTCCTTATAATATAGCAATAGTAATTTTAAAACGTAAATTTTTGAACGAAAGTTATTTTTTGTCAAAAATAAGATAAACATTACTGTATTGGTTCTTGGTTACTTATGTTGTGAAACAGATGTTTAAATGGGCATTAATTGTTTGTTTAACATTGTTTTGTAAATGATGATTACACTACTGATGACTACTATTATCAGAATAGATAGTAATGTAAAATGGAAGGTCAAAAGATGCCTCCAAAAGCGACAATTTATTTATACTATCTCTTTCGTAGCGTAACTTAAATAATCATTTGAGATACCTCCATCTGAGGTTTTACTTCAAATATACTTGTATGTTTTACCTTAAATATATGTATGTGTTACTGACATAAGCAACGAAGGAACTAAGGTAACAATTTTTGTATTTATTTTTCACAACAAACACTAACTACAGCTTATTATAAATTACAACATATTTCCGACTATAATATTATTTTAAATATAATACATATATATAATATCAAAAACCCGTGGAAGAAAGTACATATATATAATATCAAAAATGACATATATATTGTTGTAGTCAGTACAAGTGAAATTTAACAAATAAAAAAAATACAGGGTGTATTATCCCTGTATGTAAGAGCGAAGACAGACACATTTTTCTTGACAAAAAAAAGTGAAAAATCTGATAAACCCGCGATACATTTGACCCCTACAATCTCGAAAATTGAATGACGCCTCAACTAGAATCAACAGGTTTAATATTTTATTTACTTTTAACAGGGAGGTTACGGCAAATAGAAACACCGTTATTTTAAAAATAAAATGAAAATCAACATAAGTTGATGCTGGTGTACATAAATACGTATTATCTTCTATTCCAGACAAAATATGGCAAGATCCAACCAACAGGTGTCTAAACCATAGTCATTTCGTATTGATTTGCTATTTATAGCAGTGTACTGAAAAATATTTTTTTACCATACGCAATCAAATCTATGCATGAAAGATCAAGCTCAGGTTGTATGAACAAAATAAAACATAATGCAAGTGTAAAACGTTGCGACCATTGCGGCCGATACTGTAAATTCCTTCCGAACCGATAATCGGCACCAGCCACCAGCGGTCAACGCAACTGCATATCACCGGGCAATAACGGACGATATATAGGCCTCCGCGGTCATTAATAAATATTTCAACATATTCTATAACGAATACACGTGATTTATAGCCGGTCTTTGGAATTTAACGTATGTGCACTCGGATTTTCATATTTATATGGGAGAGAAGGTGGTATGTGTAACGAAATACCGTCGGCTTTCAGTTGATGGAAGACTATGTACGCGCATCCGTTCAGGTAGCTTTTAAGTTGCTTTAGTGTAATTGCAGGGAACATACCGCATATCTTAAGGTGGTATGTATTGAGAATACGTAACACAGACATTCAATTAACTTCAAATTTGTAGCGTAAACGTGGCAATAATTTTCAGGACATTACGCACACGTAAATTGTAACACATAAAGATTGTGGTAATATGTTCTACCATTACTAAAACTTTATACTATTTTCATTATTACGATATTTCGTCAAAATTTTTAATTACAAAACTAGAGTTTTCTTGAAATGGTAGGAATAACTACAGTTTTCTTTAAATGGTAGGAATTCGCGAAAACTTAGAGCGCTTAAAAACGTGTAGTACATTTAAGATCACTATTTCATAATCACATGTATAGCAAAATCAGATTTACATAACGGAGAACTTTTTCAACAGTATGAAGAGACGGCAATGGTGAACTCCTTGCCTTGCTTGAATTGGAAACCAAAACTTGACTTAGATATGCTGATGACATATTCACGATTTCTGATACAAAAAGGCTAATTTAGATTTTCCTTCTTGACACGTAAATTTTACAATTTGGATTAGACGAAAATGAACAAGAACAACTACTATTTACATTTTTAGAAGCATTTTAATGAAATATTTATAATTTCACTTTTTTTTCGTTTTTTTTTTAGAAGTAGAATTTATTTAAATTTATTAACACTTTGATATATGATAAAATACATATTAAAGTATGTCGACAGTTTTTTTGTGTTTTCTTTTTTTTAAACAGAATACGGCGGAGATACGGCAACCTTAAAAAATATATTTTTTTGGCGACCACGATTTGTAGAGTTTGGAGCATCTGAAAGCAAAAATTCAAATTGATTCTTCAAGAGTACATAAGCGGCTATTATGAAAAATAAATATATAAAAATAATAAAATAATATAAAAATTACGAAAAACAAATCACAAAATGGCGGAATTTTTAATTTTTGGACCATTTTTTTACAACTTCAATGGTTTAAAATCATTAATAAATATCCGTAAAAAAAATCTAATTCTAGTACACGCCAAAATTATGTGTTTGGTGAACATCCTCCTAAAATATGAACCCGATCGATGTAGTAGATTAGTAGTATAGCTGGGCGGTTCCTGCGACACTTCGATGGCATGTCCATCCGGAGCGACCATCCAGTAGGGGGGTTCCGTGAAGGTCATGCAAGAAGTGTCACGAGGGTGTGCCGAAGAAGTCCAGAGGGGTGTAAAAGACATATATGTGTAGTATACATTTTTGATTTCCTTGGTGTAATTGGGTAATAGTTCAAGTGTTGACCTATTACGTATCCCACAGTTCTATTTTTAAAGTCTTGAATTGATGTTTCCAATGGTAAATCTTGCTCATCAAAATAAAATGCTGGATATTCCCTTAAATTTACTTCACCGTCTGTTCGTTCGTATAACATAAATGTACCATTTTCTAAGGGGAAAGTATAATTTTCTACTGTAACAACATCAGTTCTGATCGGTTGAGTACCATCAGCAACTATGTTAAGAAGAACAGATAGGTATAAGAGATGCATGTTTATTGGTTTACTATTCACACTGAATTAACATTAACATTTTAAATTACACCTATTTATATATGAAAAATTGGCTTATCAAGATCAAAGGTCAACATGATATCACCTCATGGTAAATTACAATAACAAAATAAAACATTTATTTAATAATAATAATTTAAATTACTTACTATAACAACTTAATTTAACTAATCTACTTCATCAATTCCACTGTCCTCCTCCTCCTCCTCCTCCTCCTCCTCCTCAGCAACATCACCATGTCTATTTGGTTTAAAATATTGTATATAGTCTTCACAATGTATGTCTTTTAAACCATCATACAACTGTTTAATAATTATTTTAAAATTCAAAAATTTTTTACACAGGTCATATCCTGTTTTATACAGATCTTCTTCAATTTGAATGTATTCTAATTGATCTTCATTATAACGACTTCTTATTTCAGAGAAACTATGCAAAAAAAATTCAGCAATGTCATCTACTGTTTCTCTTATATCAGGATCAATGTTTTCATAACGCGACATCATTTTAATGTAGTTCTTCTTACAATTATAAGTAATAAATGATTTAAAATATTCCTCGCTTTTATATTAAATATGTACGTATATCTAAAACAAAATGACCTGTTTATCAGCAAGGTCAAAGATGAACATGTCTTAACTGAAATAAAACCCACTTATTAAATTCGTGTTATTAATTGAAAAGCATTCATACCATACAGATAAAAAAGACAGAAAATATAGAATCAAGATACCTGTACCTGTAAAATATAAATGTGGAAATTGTGGAGGAGAAACGGACATGCCAGACACTATATGTGACCAATGTATGAAGAAATTTATAAGAAATTAAATTGATGTACAAAAGCATTAAATAAAATATATACATATATTATTTCTTTACATTTATTTATTTATTTAATTAACAAAATGAGTATATCAGCAATGTCAAAGGGTAACACGTCAGAGATAAGCATGAAGGAATTTATAAGAAATGAAATTGATGTACAAAAGCATTAAATAAAATATATACATATATTATTTCTTGGCATTTATTTATTTAATTAACAAAATGAGTATATCAGCAATGTCAAAGGTTAACACGTCAGAGATGAGCGTGCCTCATGAAAACAAGTCGGGACAGGTAAAAAAAAAGGTGACCATGTCAGTAAGAACTGAGGCACTTGAGCCTGGGAAAATTTTGCGGACAGGTAAAAAAATATGCAGGTGAAAATCCTCATGACAGGTAAAAAAAAGCTTAGGTGATCATGTGACAGGTAAAAAAACATGAGCTATGACGTCATTCTTCAGCAGCCTCTGGTCATTGTCTAACACTTCTTGTACACCCTCTGGTCATTGACAACCACTTCTTCTTGTACAAGTAACACCACACACAAAGCTTAGATTAAGCTCCTAAAGCTCACACTTAACGAGCTTTTACTTCTTCAGCAGCCTCTGGTCATTGTCGATCAATCACATATATGTCTTTTACACCCCTCTGGACTTCTTCGGCACACCCTCGTGACACTTCTTGCATGACCTTCACGGAACCCCACTACTGGATGGTCGCTCCGGATGGACATGCCATCGAAGTGTCGCAGGAACCGCCCAGCTATACTACTTAGATTTTTTCTAAATCGTGGTCGCCAGGTCAAAAAATATAGTTTTGAGAAAAACTCGTTTAAAGTTTTCGTCCTTAAAAAAAATGTCCTTATAAAACTATGTCTTACATTCAATCGGCGATGCCTGCTCTATACAATATACCTCCAGCTTCAGAAATCGAGACTATACATAAAATATAGAGAGGAAACTACTCTACAGTACATAATGTAATACTGTAGTTACATTACGAGCGTTACACTGGACTCACCAGGGGCGTTACTCACGGGCCTCTTACTAGACTGCGATTTACCTCTTCTCGGTCAGTTTAAGGGGAAAGACGGTTTCTACCTTATTTATATAGGTAAATACTATGTAAAACTGCACATAAAAATCGATTTTTTCAAAAATCAATGTATACTCCTTTAAAAGTTGGTGAACAGGAAGTCCACCGCTCGAAACAGACCTCGAACTCAAAGTATGCCGCACATCTTCGGAGGAAGTTTTTAAAGTAATGATCTGTGAGTAACATGAATACAGATAATATCCTGACACTTAAACTCATCGAACTACAAGTGAACTTCAGCATAAATATGATAGAATAAGATAGAAAGTTAGGTTTAGCCTTTTGAATTCGATTTTAGTTTTAAACCACTTCCATTTAGTTATCTCCAGATGACACCAAAATAGTGGATAAATGCGAATTTTGTTTTATTAAAAGATACATATCTCACCCCAATGCAACAATAAATTACAGAGTAAACCACAAATATTTTTCCAGTGTGTAATGTGATTTCACAAAACGTATCTGAATATCTGAATATCTGAATATATACTGCGGTTTTGATTCCGTAAATATTTATTTCGGAGTACCTACTTTTAACAATGCCTCTCTTGGTAACTAACAAAAAATACAACAATAATTCGAATCAATAATATCACTGAAAAATAAAGATAAAATATATATAAATAACAGGATATTTTTGAATTTTGTTCTTAAATAATTACTTAGATATACATGGTGCCCAAATTACACTGACAACGTTTTTATGCAAGTTAAGCGTGACAAATAAATACGATTTATGGACAAAAAAAATCAGTTTTTGAGTTGTAGAAGTTAACCTATTAAAGTCGTTTTTTTGGAAAAATCTTCTTTGTTAATTTAGACCGTTTCCATGATACAATTCACAAAATCTCGGTTAATACTAGATGATAAGTTTTCGTGGTATGGTTGCAATTTTAACTTGTAGAACATGTACATGCGTTGCATTTTTTAACGAAAGTAAAAACAAAAAAAATCACTATTTGGTAAAAACATATATTTTTGCAAAAAGTCCCTAGAGGATATAAAAAAAAACAGTGTTATTTGCAAGTCCGTCTCTATATCTGGTTAGTTCAACTTGCGTTATAGAAAGAACTTTGCATTTAGTAGGTGACAAAAATGCTTCTAATTACATCTACTCTATGAAGTTCCTAGTAAAGGGAACTTTTATGCCAGTTTCGCAGTGTTCAAATTTATCTGGTAAGAGAGTTCTAACGGAAGAATCTATTTTAACATTATGTATCTATTTTACGCAGGCGTGTGACGCCTATATGAATAGTTTTGTGGGTTTCTTTATACTTTGTTATAAATTTTTTTTTTAATTAATTTATTTTATTTATTAGTTTTCTTAGTTTCATGTCGCTACATACAATAAATTACAAACCTTTCACAATATTAACATGTGTGCATGATAACCACCTTGTTCATTATTTTCCAAGAGCTCAATAACTTCCACAGGAGGTCTATAATAATTGGCCTGCAAACATAATTGGCCGTTTGCATATACCGGAGCCCTGCAAAATGCGAACTACTGGCAACGATCTGCTTCCGTCTAGGATAATTGAAGAGTTGCTCTATTCCAAAACTCTATAATATTAAGGAACTATACCCGCTGCATGTGAGGCAATTACCTTTTTCGATATATCAGAGTGATTTACTGAACTGGTTACAATAAACTTTAACTACCAGTTAACTTTAGTCGCATTTAACGCGGTTAATAACATTTTAAGACTATTTCATTTCTTGAATGTCTTTTTCAGCACCTAATCGATATAATTTGTAATAAAGAAAATGGATTCACTCATCAGTGCCCATCTTGAACGATTACATATATCTAAAATTATGAAATTTGGCTAATATATTAATATTACAAAAGAAGTGCACCCTCTATATTAATAGAGGGTGCACTTCTTTTGTAACATAAACATGATGAGCAGAAATTAAAATTCTAAAACGTGATTTTCTTGACATTTTGAGATCTGTAAAAGTTATGGTAATTTGAATTATTATTTCATCCCAACATTTCGTCTGTGAGATTTTACAATACGTGTATCTTTAAGGAAAATAAGAATTTTGGAAAAGTCACAAGTATAAAAAGACTTTGTATTTCCTTGCGCAAATGCGAGCATGTCAAATTCAACCGGCTGCCACTGATATCGTATATCTATAACTTGTTCCTTCGTCTTTTATGGGTACTTAATGATAAAAAACTATTTAGTTTTGTTAAGGGAACCGATGAGGAACGTCACATATGTATATACAATACATATTTCGTAAAACAAACAAATCTACAAAATTCCGCCGTTGCAGAAAAAATGGCTATAGTGCCAGTATTATGTAAATTTCTCGTCAAAATTAGGGTAATACATTTTAGATTAGCGTCACTTGCGTTCTGTTAGAGTTAGAGATTTGCGGTTTTTAATTTTCGGTAGCCTATAGGGTTAGTTTTAATGCCTTTGAAGGCGCTACATTATTACTTAAACGGTTCGCCGTCCCCACCCTAAAAACCAATACCATGTCGAAATTTGAATTCGCAAGATTTTGACGACAATTTCATAAACCTACCGGATCGACTAGGAAGGACGCTGTCGGGTAAAACTCCATCCCGGCATACAGTAAGACCTCCTCAATAAGTTCTGTGTATTTGGTCGCTGTCCCATCTCTCCAACCCATTTGCAGACCCCTAAGCCACCCCTTTGGATTTATGTAGGGTTTTGCGTGATTTGACCTCTATTGGGCGATTCCCTTGATCTTAATGCTGCCTAATAAATTGGTGTGGGGTGCCACAAGTCACTTTCACCCTTTGACAACTCAGGCACTCCTCCAGGCCACCCCCACACTGACTCTCACTCAACCCATCTGGTTCCGCGCCTGGAGAAGGCTGCGTGGGATGTCTTTTGTTTCGAACTCATGTCATGGCATTAGTTGAAGGCTCTCAAAGTTGGCGAAACACACTGCGGACAGCCGATTGAGCGTCAAAGTGATATTACAACTCCATGCCACCCCTTGATAATTTGCCGCCCTAAGGGGTTGTAAGCAGGTTTTGATGCGTAGGGTGACGTAGAAAGTTTTCCTGAGGATGCATGAACTCTTTTTGGCACACCTCGAGTCCTCCATCTTCACATCCTCTTCTGCGTCCCATCACCCTCTTTTCTTTGACTACCTCTAAACAATTTTTGAGTGGATGAAAATTCCTGAAAGAGAACTCGTTGGGTAGGCGGAAACTTTCTTTGCACTTGTGTGAATCGAGTGCAAAGAAATGAGATGCTTGGTACGCGGGACAAGTGTTCACTGTGACTTGGGCTCATGAACCCTCGACTGAGCTAGCACCTACGAGGCAGACCACCCAAACAGCACCTTTTTCCACTAATTTTACGAGCGAGAGCATGTTTGGATGGCCTACCTCGCGGGCGCTAACCTAGTCGGGGCTAGGTTAGCGCCACAGTGAACGCTTGCCGTGCGTCTCTCGCGAATTTCGCGATTGTCGATTAACACAAGTGCAAAGGAAGGTTTCTCCTACCCAACTTCTTTCAGGAATTTTCACCCACTCAAAATTTTTTTGAGGGGATCAAACAAAAACGACAAAAGTACGATGGGACGCAAAAGAGGATTTGAAGGAGAGAAACAATTCGAGGTGGGCCGAAAAGAGTTCAAGCATCCTCAGGAAGGCTTTCAGAGTCACCCCACCTGCTTACAATGCCTCAGCGCAGCATATTTTCAGGCGGGTGGGTTGGAGATGGAATATCATAAATGGCTCTCAATCGGCTATTCACAGTAGGTCCCGTCAACTTCAAGGGCCTTCAAGTAATGCCATGACATGAATTCGAGCCTTCTACAGGGGCGGAACCACAGGGGGTGAGGGGGTAGGTAGGAGTAGGTATAGCTTGGAGGGGTACTTGGAATGTCAAAGGGTGAGAGCGAGTTGTGGCACCACACCAAATCGCAAGTCTCTAACACCAATAGAACGCTAATGGCGCTAATCTAAAAAGTGTTACGCTAATTTGGACGAGCAGTTTATTTATTGAATCAAATGCTCTGCGACAAATTATCTTGCAAAACTAAAAAATCGCGGATAATACCGACAAATAGTCCGCTAAAAAAGTTCATGATACTGCCAAAGCTTCCAATTTCGCACACTGTTTTAAATTCACCCTAGAGGGGTGGAAGGTCGGAAACTCTTAATACCATGGGAAAAGAAGGGTACATAAATGCTAGTTCCATATTCACGTGGAACAATTAGGAAATGTAATGGACGGATATTACGGATGTATTTTATATCTCGAAAAAAAATATTTTTAAAATTCAAAACATTGGAGAGGTACGTAATTTCAATGAGCATTGACAAATATGAAGCAGGGAACTAATAGGCACCGACCATTAACATAATTTTATTTACTATCAATAAAAAATAATGGTAAATGATATGTACGTACATATATTGATAATACATAACATCAGATACAACAATAGAATAATAATACTTTTAAACCTGTTTCCTGCCACATTTCCTCTTCTCGGTACCGGTGGATAATTTAATCTGGTTTTATGAAGAAAAAGAAAGATTATATAAATCAAGTACAACATGCTGCAACATTTTAACACTAAAAACAAAACTAACATTTTACGATCTATTAAAAAAAGAGCTATTAATTAACCAGTGCGGTTGCAATGATTCTAATGAATTTATCAGTCATTAAGTCTCGTTTAGATGTAGTTCTATACACTGGCACCTGCACAGGCCATGTGCGTTCGCGTTTTACTATAATTAGGAATATTTTAAAGGCACGGGCCTAAGATTTGGTTAGAATAAAGGGTAGATAATTAAATTTTAACGAAGCACCAGTAAAACAACAATTTAATGTCCTACATTTTTATGTGTTTATATTTTCGTATACTTTACGGTTGGGTATTTTGTAAGTATTCAAGTATTTGTTAAATATTTTGGCAAAAATCTAGATTATGGGAAACAAGGTTTTGATAAAGTTTTTAGTTTTCTAGACTAATTAAAAGGTGCTGAACACAATGCAGTTGGTCCCGTATTGCGACGACGCTTCGTTTTCGAGATACACAGGGGCGCCTTTTTCGGGGTCAAAGGTTAAAATTTGGGAAAACCGGTTTTAACCCACGTGTAGTATAATATCTGCAACGTGGTCCAGTTGTTTACAAACATGTCACGTATCACGGTGTATAATTGGCTAAATTTGCCACATAATGAGAGCCAGGCCATTGAGTTTGGCACGAGAGAGGAACTTTTCCCTGCTGAGAAAAGTTGCTCTGTGTCGAAAAATATTGTTTTTGGAAGAAGAACATGGTCGGGGAAGTTTTCGCAGTACCAACCGAAAATATCGCAAATTTATTCGACGCCATGGAAGAGCCGTTCGCACCTGGTTCAAGGAATGCCGAATGAAACTCTGATTTGCAATCAGATAAGATCAAGTATAGTATCTGTTCTTTGTAGCGTAATATCTACAATTTTGAGGCTTTGCTATAGTTGAGACCATGGTGAATGTTGTGATCCGACGCCAAACCATATCTGATTGGTTTAATTTTTGCCGACAATTGGTGTCTGAGCAATTTACTCATCAACAGCATGACGATGGGCAAATCGGTGGAAAAGAGATATTATTGTGCAAATCGATGAATCAAAATTTGGGAAGCGTAAATACAACAAAGGACGCGTAGTGGAAGGTGACTGGGTGATTGGCTTTATAGCGGAGGGCTCTAACGATCTTCGTTTGGAGGTTTGTAAGGACAACAAACGTGATAAAGAAACTTTATGGCCTCTCATTACAAAACACGTGGCGCCAGATAAGATCAAAGTGTAGTATCTGTTCTTTGTAGTCTAATAATATCTGCAACAGGGTCCATTATACACACCGATTGCTGGAGAGCGTTTCGTGGAATTGAGGAACTTGGCTTTATTTATGAAACAATTAATTACTCGGACAAGGACAGGTGCTATCAATTCGTTGGGAGAGATGTGGTGAGTTGCGAAGGACTTTTTTGCCGCACGAAAAAGTGTTCCTAAAGAATACTTTGTCGACTATTTAGTCGAATTTCTTTGGCGCCGTGCTTTGCACAAAGAAATCTTATCCTCTTAATTAGATTATTTTAGGTTAGGTTCCAACCTAATCCATTAGGTTGACACTTTTCAGTCTTTCTTTTAAATTTTAGTTTAAACTTTTTTAGTTTAGATTATGTTAGGTTTAAGTTACTGGTTAGTTAAGTAATAGGTTGGGTTATGTAGAGGCGCACTTTGCCCCGCGAAAACCAGTTATGCGCACTTCGTAGCCTAAAAACCCGAAATATCCCTTCCCTACGTATCTCGAAAACGAAGCGTCGTCGTAACACGGGACGGATAATTTTGTCAAAATTATGTTTCCCATAATCTAGACTGGTATCAATTGTTCTTTCACACAAGAAACTGAGACTCCACATCCATAAATCAAGATCATCTTGAATATTCCATGGACTTGACCACGGAAATCATAAAATATCTGGTTTTGTTCCTCGGTAAATTGTTATATCCATTTGTGACAATGTATGTCCTCGCTTCATTTTCTTTCAATATTTACGTAGTAGAGTGAACATATAGCACCTAGGTTCTAGTGAAAACAATGGATACAGCCTAAATAGTCCTAAAAGGTTTTAAATCGTCTAGACTTTTCAATTTTTGTCATCTCTCTTTGTCATTCTGTCGGTTTACTTATCTGTATGTTAATCTTTTTGTGTACATGAAACTCGACAATGCTTTAAGATTTTATTCGATTTTGACGAACGCTGAAATGCTTAAGATAACTTGAAATTTAGTTCACTATTGTGTCATTGAGTGGTTCGAGAATAAATGAGAAGAATATTGTGATAGTTAATTGACAATATGGCGTCTATCTATAACATGGCGTATATCTATAACAAACTATCATCAAATTTGTAAAATTCCGAAATGGCAAATCAGTACGGCGCATGGAATAGATATATCACATATTTGGAAATATTAAACATCAGCTGTATTTCAAGTAATTAGCTCAGAGAAAAAATGCCTTTAAATGTAGGCAAGAACTGAAAATAGTACAAAATTTCTTGAAAAACGTGTGGTCTGGTAATGCCCCTATCAGTCGAGTTCTTTCTTGATAAAGGTCATCTTCTGCAATGAAAAATTCACTGTGTTCCTTTGACGGGGAATTGTAAGTTGTCAGTTTAATCAGTTCAACCGGAATGAAATTTTAGTTCTCTTTTGATTCATGATTAACAATAATAACATAAAATCCTTTTTTCTTACGAACTATCCTGGAATGGGTACTGGATCATTCGGCGTAGAAACAAAAAACTTGACGTTTTCCTCGAAACATCTAACTACTATATTTTCTCGATGCGCTTTTCGCCAACTAAGTTGGCATCTTCAGGAGAAGATTAAAACTAACAGGAGGATATTAAAACAGTTTTAATCTTTTTTTTACGAACTAGACAATTTTGTTATTATTTTATAAAATTTAGCAGTATTTTGATTAAATTTACCAGCAAAAAATAAGTTTCGACAAAGAAAATTTAGTATTTTGCTGCCCAAAAAATAAGTTTCTATATTTTTACATTGATATTTCAAACGCGCATACGCCGTACTGGGCCACTATTTGAAAGTATAGAAATATGATGGCAAATTCGTAATCGGCGATACCAAAAACCCCCGAATAAGGAAGCTCAGGCAAATTAATCAACGTACGGCAACGCCACGTTGCAATTTCAGATATCTGGTGACAGATTCATAGTCAGCAACCCCAAAAATCCCCTTATACCAAATTTGGCATTAATCTATTGATTTTTTGAGAATCTCGTCCACCGTGTTGGATTCGCCATCTTGAATTTTGAAAATCATACTTCAGATTTGTAATCAGCGACCTCAAAAAACCCCATACATCAAGCTTTGCATAAATTAATTAATTTTTTACAAATGATGATTTGTAAAAAATTTATATGATTTGGGATTTTTTACCTCAAGCCAGTCGGAAATGATGTCTGACTGGCTTTTTTTGAGGTTAGAAAAAATGAGACCCACTATTCTGACGGATTTGGATTCAGCGGGTCAAAATACTACAGCGTATGCTGGTCTGGCCAAAAAAATATGCGCTTTTTATTTCGTTTTCAGCAATTTTTATGAAAAAGTCGTATTTTTTGTGCGACGTCTTGATAAGGACCGCCAATTTGAGGTTATATTTGATCATTTCTGCAAAACACCGGACGGCAACAAAAACTACAACTTCATGACGAAAATTTTGATACCCGCAAGTTTTTTTTTTTTTTTTCGCAAAAATGAAATGGACAGATGGGGTGGCTGATTTGACAAAGAATGCCCTATATGTAGATAATATATTTCAGCAGCAGTCATGGCATACTCCAGGGCTCACTTAATTTCTTCTATTTATTATAATTTTTTCTTCACCTCACGTATGTTTTTGTTGTTCTTGATATTATCGCTCGCATCAAAGGAAAATAAGTTTACCACATGCTGGATAAAATATGAAACACTACTACCATCTACTGGGAATCAACCGCCACAATTAGGCTCATGTCTCTGACTGGACTGAAAAGATAAAAATATCTTAGGTGCTTTTTATTTGTGTTATGTTTCGGCAAACAATATGCTGCCGTCCTCAGAGATTCCAAAAAAAATTAAACCGTCCAGCAAAGTACTCTCTATCTTTTTCAGAAACAAGTAAGTGGTGATAAGAAAAACCCACAAAAGATTGAAATTTCAATTTTTGAAAGAATTTATAATGAATTTATTTATTTTTACGCTTTGTTTTTGCACTCTTCGATAAATTGTTACATTTAGATGTTCAAGATCATTCCAGATGTGGAATGTTGTTCGAATATCGTGAAAAACATGAATATACAAGTAAATGTATTTTTTTACTACACTAATCAAAACGAAAAAGGAGCCACTTAATTAAAACAATAAAGAGCTTAACCGCACATATCTGCATTTTTCTTTTTTCCTGTAAGCATCACAAGTAAATTAAAAAAAATGTACTAAATTTTTAGAGAACTGTCCAATATATTTAAATAAAAAAGAATTGTAATAAGAAGTTATTCCAGTAAAAAAAATATCCACATTTTTAACAGTGGCTCCTTTTTCGTTTTGAGTAGTGTATTTATGAGTCCACAATACAATTATTACTCAGTTTAGCATAATAAATATATACTTACTGGAAATAATTCCCTCTATAAATTTCTCGTTGCTGTGATTTATTGCTGAGGGATTAGTGTTGGAATCCAAATAAATATCTGTTTTTTTGGGCTAATACACCTTAAATAGAACCAAACCGTGAAAGGAAATTCGAGTGTACAATACAGATAGACCACCAGGTGTGAGCGTCATTCTGAATACATCTAGAATGAAAACTTGACACCGTATTAACAAAATAACGTCAAATTACATTACCATTATAATCTTTGTCATAAATAACAATAAGTTACATTTTACATTTAGCGTGGGGTTATGTAGAAACATGACTACAGTGTACACTGTGAACTATGAATCACAGCTTTATCTTCTATCTTACAACACTTTCATCTCCACTATGGATTCTAAATATTTATCTGGCGCGTGTCAATGAATTGTATTTATTTATTTTCCTTTTTCTATAGGCGGGTACTTAACACCAATAGCTCTAATAAAATTTTATACCTAAGCCTTGGCTTACGATTAATTTAATAATTTTATGTAAAACAGGTATTTTTGTTAAAATCGAAATCTCCGCATTCTATTATTCGATTTCAGTTAAATTTCCGGCAAGCTAGAGCCTTCCCGTGGGAGAAAGTCAGTAGTACGTACAGGATGAAAATCGATTTGGTACCGCCGAATGCGATCATTTGCATTTACATGGGGAGGCGACGGATAAATGATTTTACGAATAGTGATCGTGAACAATGCACTTATCAACAGAATACAAAATAATATTTATTGAACAATTTTGTTATGCGCGCATATATAAAAATATATTTTAGTAGATACTTCACGTAGACTATGAGATTCATGTCAAAAATGTTGAAAAACTGTATGTAAATTACGTGATATCCATTAAGACAATCCTAAAAAATGCCAAAATAGGTCATAAAACGTTAGTATTATTAGGTATAGACATAATTTATGAGATTAGTCAAGCTAATAATTTTTTTTATTTGGTTTACAGAGATATGTTCCTTATTAGAACATTTGCACACTGCATTGGATAATATAAAACAATTTGTGCATAATGTATTTTTGATGTTGAAACCATGATCATATCTGGTGGATTTTCAAATATGTCAACCTCGGTAATCGGCAACGATGCATCATTTTGATGAATTTAAACGCGGATATTTCTTACGAATTCAACCACAGTTGAAAAAGTAAAATAAAGACCATTATGGTTTTTCAACGTTGCGACTATAAGTTAGTCAATGATTGCAAACTAACTGTTACATATTTTAAATATCATTTTAAATTAATTTTGGGGGGAAATCAATAAATTAATATTTAATATATTTTATAATTCGCTAAATTAATATATAATACTCGTATATATATATATATACTAAACAATTAGCAAAGCTGAAATGCTAAGCACTTTTTTTATATTCCTTGATAATTTTAAAGTTTCATGTAATATTTGAAATGTCTATAAAACCCCTTTTCTCCATATTTTACTCCCAATTTTACTAAGGAAGAGAGAAAACCGTCTATTTGATAAGGGTCATACATATAACGGCTCGTAAATATTAGCATTAAATTAACACTTTTTAGAGAAGCGCCATTCGTGTTCTATTCGGGTTAGAACACGAATTAGTTAGTTAAAAACTTGCGGTTTTTAAATTTCGGTAAGCTATAGGATTGGTTTTAATGTCCCGAAATCACTATGCTGTGACTTAAATGGTTCGCCGTGCACGCTCCAAAAACTAACCCCATGTGGAAATTTGAATTCACAAGATTTTGACGGTAATTTCAGAGACCTACTGATAACACCTAGTATATATAGGATAGACTGAGAAGGACGCTGTGAAGTAAAAATTCCATCCTGACACACACTACGACCTTTCCAAGTTCTAAGCGTTTGGTCACTGTCTCATCCCTTCAACCCTTTTCCAGACCCCGTGAGCCACTCCTCTGCATTTATGCTGGGTTTTGAATGTTTTGACCTCTGTTGGATAATTCCATTGATCCTAATGCTGCCAAATTGGTGGGGTGTGCCACAACTCACTTTCACCCTTGGACTACTCAAGCATCCTTCAAGACCGTCCGTATACCAACTCCTCACCTACCCCCTCAACTCCACTCCTTTTAGAGGCTGCATGGGATGTAATTTTGTGTCGGATTCATATCATGGTATTATTTAAAGTCTCTTGAAGTTAACGAAATCCACTGTGGACGACCGTTTGAGCACCAAAAGTGAAATTACACCTCCAACCCATCCCCTAAAAATTTGCCACACTGAGGGATTTTAAGCAGGTCTTGATGCGTGGCGTGGGGTGATTCAGAAAGTCTTCCTGAAGATGCTCGACCCTTTTTGGTCCACCTCGATTCGTCCAGACGTCCAAATTCTCTTTTGTATCCCATCGCCCTCTTTTTTGATCCCCTCCAACACAATTTCGATTTGGTGAATTCCTTAAAAAGGGCTTGGTGGGTAAGCGTAACCTTCCTTTGCGGTGGATCGATTGCGGATTGGGTGAATCGACAATCGCAAAATTCGTGAGAGATGCTTGGTACGAGCGACAAGTGTTCTTTGGGTACTTGGGCGCGTAAACTCTTGACTGAGTCAGCGCCTGCAAGGTAAACCACTCAAACAACACCTGTTTCTTCTGATTTTAAGAGCGAAAGCATGTTTGGGTGACCTTATGTACCTTGTAAGCGGTAACCCAGTCGAGAGTTCATGAGCCCAAGTCACATTGAACAATTGCCGACTTATTCTCTCAATAAATCGGCATTAGTTTCTACAATGCTATGTCGAAGTTCTTCCTCACACACCTTCTTCAGATCTCTCATAAAAAAATACAAATTATCCAAGCACATGTCTGGAATTTAATCAGGATATTCTGAATAAAATAGTTTTAAGAATAGCACTGTTTTTATCGACATAAATATATGGAAAAAAATGATGAGCATATTCATTAGGTACATGAATCAAAAATTGTCAAACAAATGTTTAAAGTTGAACTAAAGGGGGCAGACCAGTGTAAACGATATAACACTGTAGTGTTTTTGGGGAAGTACCTGATTGAATGGCAATATCATTTGAAGAAAATTGTTATGAACTAACACAACTTTTAAGAACATAATTACGCATGAATTTCTAAAAATGCTTTAGTATTTTAGTCGTAATCTTCAGTCGATATCAGACCTAAAACATTACATAACTCTAAAAATTCCAATGTGACTTCAGCTATGGTTTCTTCTCTATATCAGAAAATGGTTTATGTAACATAATGGTTTTGAGAAAAACACGTTTATATTGAGATGGATAGTTTCTGGGAATTTTTTACACTTTTCAAGATTCAGTGACGACTTACCAATCCCTAGTGCCAATTACCAATCCATATCAATTCCTAGTGCATATCATCATGCCTTCCTCTTCTACTGCAGCCTCCAGGTCTTTCTTCCTCTGCTTCTAAAAGATGATTTGGACTTCTTTCATTGCCAGAATGCCTTTTCTCTCAAATGAGGCAAACTTACTTTCATCACTTTACACGGAAGTACGAATCGAATATAAACAAGTAAAGTGAACGAGCCGCTCTCTAACTAACCTGTTTATAAAACTGAGAAGACAGAATTGGACCAAATGTGTGTCGATTGGCATATATAGTCGCCTGGACACGAATGAAAACAACACTTTCAGAAGGCGGCGATGGAATAGAGTGAGCGAAAAGAAGAGGAAGTGAGGAAGGAGAGAACTGAGTGGATAGAGGCAGCTAAGAAGAGGATATAATCATATTAGAGTGAGCGTCCGGGTCTTCGTGGCAAAGCGGCAATTATTTGTCTTTGACTTCACTGGCTCTAGCGGCGGCAATTTCTTTAATCCGGTGATGGAACAGGTTTTAAATTAAGCTGAAAAGAACGTAGAACAATAAGGGAACATAAAATTAAAGAAATGATATATTTTTTAAGTGTTAAACTGGTCCGCCACCTTAAGTAAAGGGCATGCATTTGCAGCAACTTATAATATGAAACATTTTGTTAGGCATTTTTATCATATTACCTATATGTGTTTTATTTTATTTGTGTTAGTGCTGACAGGTACCATATACAATCCTAACTGACTTGGTAGATATTTTTAATAACATTCAAGATGAATTACATAATAGTGATGCTTTTTATAATAGTATAATAATGTTAAATATACATTACACAAAACATTCAGTCATGTATTCAACTGTAGCCTTTTATTTTTTTTTTTTTTTTTTTATATATTGAGTACAGTTGATACAAATCCTCGGCAAAATCATAGAATACTGGGTGAGAGATCAATATAAAGATTTTATGGTTCGATATATGTCAATCGCTCTAAAAAATACAGTACTAAAAGTAAAATTCAATCTTCCTAAAATATAAAAAAATTAAAATGTTTATGTTTGAAATTAATTGTTAGAACTTTACGCAAGTATACAATGAATTAGTATCTGCTAGAACTTAACTCTTTTCCTTTTTGAGAGTCTAACCATTAAAAAAATGTTAATACCTCATATAACTTATGTTTCAATTACTTTTCCCTAAGTTCCATTTATCACACCCATTTGTTTTTTGTTCCTGTTTTTGTAACTAACTAACTGTATATGGCGTGCACTGGCATTGGTATACATGAAATATCTGCTCTTACTATTGTCTTTCATCCGAGAACGGCGTATAAAATTACACAGCAGAAAGTGTCGTCTACAATATTTAAATTAGTACAGTCATCTTGATGGCAATGTCCCCATTTACTGCTGAATTTTCATTAGAATATATTTGCAATAAAACACGCGGATGAAAGTCGAGTTTGAAACTTATTTTTACATGTGGTCTACTTCTCGGTAAAAATTTAACAGGATATTTGTCGCCCAAGCGCGTTCCCTCAACTATAACAATAAAATTCTATATAGCGCTTTGCCACGTAATTGCTTATTGTACAATTAAACAATATATGTATTAAGTACGACCCGTGAATGACTTTTTGACAAGATAATGATCTTAGATATAATAATTGATTCCTAATGTATTGTTGCTAGAGATAATGAGGAGAGTAATTGCGTACCTATGTCGTTTACCTTAACAATACAATGAAATAAATGGACTGTTAATAGTTTTGCTGCACGTAACACTTGTGGCAATTTAAATTTTTATTTTTTATTTTTCATTCTAGATTTCAACGGTAAGCAGTATTTTACAATTAATTTATTTATCTAAAAGCATAACCATGAAAAAAGGTATTTGCTTTTACCCGCTGCCACATCTAGATAAATTTTTATCTGTTTATCGGTTTGAATTATCTACTTACCGTTCGATTTGGGTCCTTGCTCCGCTTAAGAAAAGGTATGTGCTAGTCTTTGTTACAGATGAATTTTTGTAATATTCTTATTTCATAACATTGTTTTTGTTTACAGAATTCGGTAGTTACTGACAATATCGCATGCCAATGGGACGGATTACTAACCTGGGTGGAAAAAATTCTCATGACTGAATTTTATTTAAAACATAATATACGTTTTAATAACACAAACATTTATGCGCTTACTCTTCTACAAAAAAGCATTTTAAGGATTTTTATTTGCATATCCATTTACTTAGACTTACAAAATTCTACAAAAGATAATACATTCATTTTGTATAACTATAATAAAGTTAAAGTCTGCCCCAAAGTCACTAATATATTCTTTTGACTCCGATTGCGAAGTTACAAAATTGACAGGACCACAGAGTGGTTTTTAGTTACTTTTATTTTGGTGCTAAAATTGTTCCAATGGATTCAAATTCACCCCATACATTTTTTCATTTAATATTAATTCGTGCCTCAAGGAGGCCGAACTTTCAAAATTTTGGAAAAATCACAGTTCGTTTATTAAAACTAATACAATATTATTAATCGATTTGAGAATTTGAAAAAAAAATGTTTACATTTCTTTGTCAGAGAGTAAATCCAATAAAAGTACTTATAGATACATCCAATATTCGAATAAATACATGGATATATTCCTACATACTGCATGATGTGCAATTTCACCTCTTTTAGTATGAGAATTTTTATTAGAATTAATACAGGTATCGATTATTATAAAGTAAATCCCGAAGTAGCTTTTATAACATTTCCATAAGCCGAAAAATTATTTTTCGAGGTTATGAATCGTAGTGCCGAAAAAATATTTAGGTATACTATACAATATGTCTGGTATACTATACATCAGACATCGGCCGGTTATGAAAAAGAACAAATTGTGAGAGGGCATGATTCTGTCACTACCTTCGATGCGTATGCTGTTGCTTCTTATGAGTCGTCTCACTTCTATTTGTCATTTTTAATAATCGCCCGATGTTTGTTGTACAGATATGACATAAATATCTCGGCAGTAGTCGGTGGTTTTTAGATATTTATTTTTGAAAGGTCTCGGTTTTAATTTACGCAACTAAAATCATGTATGGTTGAAATTAAAATTTTAAAAGTGATAAAATACTTAGGTAGGTACTTTTATTTCTGTTTTCAATTTATGCGATACAATAATAAGAGAATTTTTAAATTTAAATCCGATTTTTTAATTTACTCAAAGAAGTCGACTGTCAATACTCTTTGTTGGCCTACTTTAATATACTGCCTTAATAATTTAATTGTTGTTTATTTATGTTACTATACTTATATTTGGCACTCACAGGCATTTGTCTTTATGTCGACAGTTATCTTAATTAATTTCTTATCATTATTTTTTTCCGCCTAGATGAAGCATCCATCCCACTGAGCGCCTGGTTAGCTAATTTTGATATTAATAGACGAGGATGGTGAACTATAGATCATGATCGACACGGAAATCGTCGACATTAACACGATCTGCACAATATTGAAGAAACTTTCTGTAATGCTGGCAATTACATTTTTTCGTTGGTTTTTGCTTTTATTCACATTATAAATGGACAATTCCATCCTCATGAAGTTTTTTGCCACTATATTTACGCAAACAAATTGACAGTTTCGACAGCATAACTGAAGTTTCGACTGCAGTTTCGACAGGATAAATTACAGGGGAAATATTACAACACATTTTATAGGGACCATGAACTAAGAGAATGGCCGGTTTATAACCTGGGAATGGTAAGATGGTCTACTTTGGACCATAAAACAATTTTGTGTACCCATAGGTCTTTTAAATGGACTCGTTATTACTTAGAGCAGAGACAAATACAGACGATGGTAAAATCTGTTTCATCATTTAACAAATTAACATCGGTGTGATGGTATTCTTATCTAATTTATTGTTTGAAAATGACATATTACTGCCGAAACTGCAATCACAATGTTTTTGTGTAAATATAGTGGTAAAAAACTTAGGGTTTTATACTTTTTATTTGTGAAAATGAACTACACACATAGTAAAAGCTTAGTCGACGGCAGTGGCGGTGCGTGATATTTCAGTTAGCCATATCTTGAAAACGACGCATGGGACCCACTTCACTTTTTAGGTGATGACTATACACCTCTTACAGAAAGGATTTATAGTGAAAAAACCGTCAGCAAAGTTTGCGAAAAAATTTTCAAAAAACACTGGAGAACACTCCCTGGGTTCTCAGTAACGCTCTGTGGAATATTTGCAGTATATATTTTTTTCATAATCTAGAAACAAATATAAGGAGACGTTTTTCGATTTGTTACAAAATATTTTTGTTTCAAAAAAGTTATGGCCATTTTAATTTTGGGAAACAAAATGTTCCTATAAAATTAAAATCAAAATGGCCATAACTTTTTTGAAAAAAAAAATATTTTGCAACAAATCGAAAAACGTCTCCTTATATTTGTTTCTAGATTATGAAAAAAAAATATACTGCAAATATCCCACAGAGCGTTACTGAGAACCCAGGGAGTACTCCAGTGTTTTTTTGAAAATTTTTTCGCAAACTTTTGCTGACGATTTTTTCACTATAAATCCTTTCTGTAAGAGGTGTATAGTCATCACCAAAAAGTGAAGTGGGTCCCCATGCGTCGTTTTCAAGATATGGCTAACTGAAATATCACGCACCGCCACTGGTCGACGGTTTCTTTTTAGAAATATAATATTTATTTTCAAATTACATAATTGTTAATTTTATGAACTCACACTCTTTTTATATGTATCGTATTTGTGATCTATTTTAGTGATAGTGGATAAAAAATATTTTAAAATCGGTCGTAGATTTCCAATTCTTTATTTACATCAATTCAGTTCAATTAGTCCTGGGGAAGGAAATTGCTTAGAAGTTTGTCGTCCTTGCAAAACTTTTCTTGAAAGGCTGTATGAAGAATTTTGTTAGTGAATGTAGTAATAGAATGTAGTAATATTGTATTATAACTTACTATTTCCTCATATTTCCACAATAAAAATTCTAAAGAAGTTTTCCTGTAAGAATTTTTTTTAGCATGAATCACCCTTAAAAGCTATTTATAAACTATTAACACCAGCTATTCTGTATTTATCTACTGCATAACACTTAATATTATTACGCCTACTAAAATGCATTTGAAAGTAAATTATTACGAGTTATATCCGTTGGCACCTGAACATACGACTATTACACCTAATAAAGCATGTCTAAAAAAGGATGCAATTTATTACAGCTGTAAAAAATATCTTACCGGCGCACTAACATACATGAAGGGAGCTAAATACGAATGTATCAGTGCCAGAGATGAAATGTTACCAGTTGCACATATCAAAATGTCTTTCTCTGTTTTATTGTAACATATTATATATGCTTCCGTTATGCAACCAGGTTGTGAAATGCACACCCTTTAATTGTTTCTCTCTATAAAGGAATTTCAAATTTATGTAGATTTATAAAACACGATGTGAGTATAGACTTTTATTGACAAGCATTTTGAGTTTAATGTAGTCATATGTATATATATATATATATATATATATATAAATATATATATATGCCCAGCGTAATAGCGTTTAATTGTGAGCGTGTATGTTCTGCAAAAAACATGTAAGTATTTGTAATGTATTTTTCTATGAATTGCCGTTTCATTGAAACATGCACGCGCCATTCATAGTTCAAACACTTTAAGCATTATTTGCACAGTTGACCCCAACAATCTCATGACCCCAATAATCCCATTGACTCCAAACATTTCAAACGCCCAACGATCCTATTGACTCCAAATATTTCAAGAGCCCAAGATCCCATTTACGAACCCATTATCTTCATTGACCTCCTAATGGACTTAAAATCAGAGTAGAGACGTAATAATGTAATATGTGAATTATTTTATCTTACAGACCTATAGAACGGCATGTCACATGAATACATTTATTTCACATTAAGACATAACCCTACTTCCCCAATACCCCAGTACCCCCCCTCCCCCAAGGGGGGTACCGACGAAAGTGACACATTCAATCACTTGAATTCACTTGAAGATTTTGTTTTGTTGTACACGTGTATCAAATTCGAAGGGCATGTTTTGCATTGTTTTCGAATTACCTATAGACAAAGAAAAAGTTTATTACCCCCATTCATCCCACAACCTCTCGACCGATTAAGCTCAAAATCAGCTCGAGGTTTCGTTAGGGTTCATAAGTGTCCGAATTTGAAATTGTTATCCTAACGCATTCTCGAATTATGGTGTACACAAAAAAGGTTAACAGGCATAATAGAAAATAGACAGAAAGATATTGCTCAATCTCAAAAAAAAAACAACACAAACTATTTTTTTTTTCTCGAAATTTAATAATAACTAGATTTTATTAAAGATATTAAAAAAAATGTGCGAAAACCTTAAAAATCACGATTTTCATTTGTCTGGAGCTTCCAAAATTTTCACTTTACGTGGATATCAATTAATAGTTTCTTAAAATCAGTTCTAAGAGCATAGGGAAGTCTGTAAATCTACAGGGCATTCCGTTAAAAAAATAACTGGTACGGCACCGTTTTTTTTTGGAACACGTGTATATATCAATATATTTCAAGTTTAAGTCATGGTTTTTTAGTGCCAATTTTCACAGTTAATATTTCATATCAATAATCTGTCAACTTCAGAAATATTTACGAGGTTCCACATATTTGCCCATCACTGTATTTAAAATGATATGTGGATTTTAAAAGAAATGTAAATACATTTTTGAACTTTTTTGAACGAACACCATAAACCAGAAATATATTAATGTTGATCTGCAATTTTGAAAACCTGGTAGAAAGTTATGTTATTAAACCGTGCAGTAATAATGGACATTCAGTAATATTATTTGTTTTTATTTTTTTACTCATTAATAATATTTTAATTTATACTGTCTATTTAAAAAAAATTACTAGGTGAAAAAGTGAACAACTTTTTGAACGAACTGTTTTCTAGTATGGCCCTGAAATTATGAAATTTGAACTAACTTGACCAAATGTGATCACCCTTAAAGGAAAAACGTTATTAACTTTTAAAAAAATGCTACCAAAAATTCTTAATTATGTATACTGGTATACGACTAATTCTTGCCAACAATTTAATATGATTTTGCTAAGATGTGTTTCTATCACAATGAATCTTTTTTAAACTTAGAAAATCGTAACGTGTGCGTAATATACTTCTAATATGGGCATCGTCTCAAATTTTATACAGAACGTCGAATGAATTAATTAACTACATTGACAATGAATTAGGATAAAGCAGTTTGTTATTACTTGTAAATTAGGCTGGAAAAAAAAGTGAAAAATGTGTTTATTAGATGATAATAAATAATCAGCACATTCTCAGTTATAGCAAATATCGTTTACAATAAATTAATAAATAAAAATAAATAAAAAAATTATTTTCTGCCAATTAACTCGTATGAACTTCTTCAATTCAACATTATTCATAGCACTATTATAACACCATCTTTTTCTCAAAAATCCGCTCGTTAATATCCCCATTTGGGCTAATCTATCCTAGTGGCAAACTCGTTTTTCAGATTGTTAGATTTTGTTAAATTTGTTAATCATCCCACTTTTTACCGGTCTCAAGATGCTGTGGCGCGTGCTGCAAAATATTAAAATATTGTGCAACACGTGTGATTGATATGCCTTGTTTTACATTCGACATAGCTTCTTTCAAATTGGCTTCCAGACCATAGACCTGTTTTCTGTGGCACCATATCTATCAAAAATGTGGCATGCAGTGTTCTAAATTTGGGCAATGCCCATATTTGGGAAACAAAGGTACCTCCCATATGTGGAACATATACGAGTACGTTATTATGTTAACAAAAACCTACGGAAAATTACAACAGCCACTCTCAACTCTTGAACATGTGATTGGGGTAGTTGTCATAGCAGACCTCTTACGACGGATAAGCAAATTGTATAAGTGAGAATTTATACAGTAATGACGTACGTTTACACCTTACGTCAATTATTGAATATTAGGAAAAATGTATCAAAAGATTATTGTTGCGTCGAACGATTAAACAATTATATAACAAGTTTTGACGATAACTCACTGATCATACTGTATCTTTGTAGATATTGATAGAGAACGTCTAATGGTCATTCAGTACTTGCCTAGGTTGCTTCATTCTATCATTACAGTATGCACAGATCGTCGTGAATCACCCTGTGTATTATTCTATGCAGTAAAATGAGCACACACCTTGAGCAAGTGAAGCTACTATTAGAAATTAATACATTAGGTATTTGAGCATTCTCGGTCGACCGTTTTTAGAAACACTTTTGCATAGCGTTTAGCGTTATCTTCATGCGAACAGTGGTTCGTCGTAACTTAATGATATGTCAATTTAAAAAATACGGCACGGTCCTCGCAAGTACCAAACAATAGAACAATATGCATGGGCCTATTAAATTATTTATATCGCCCACGCACGACCAACTCATACATTGTACAATGATACATAGGAATTACGGCTTTAATTGTACTTTGTCAAGTTATCGGACGGCCTAGCACAGGTGTTAAGTTAAACATTTTTCGATGACTAAATTATCATGGTCTGAGTTTTGTATTTTAATGTATGTAGATTTGGTATTTTTTTGATGTGTCGCGCATGTAAATGTATCTTTTAGGCAAAGAAAACCATTTCAGTATTGTATAACAAAAACTTATAGAGGAACATTAAGCTATTTTTAACCTATTTTGTGAATGTATTTATGATTATAATCCCGCAATTTGTTTAATAAATGAATATACGAGAACATTATGACCATTTATAAGACATAATATCATAATAGAATATACTTTGGACATTTTTTTCTTTTATGTGTCCTATAGACTTTTGGAAGAGATAAGCAGTGACACATAACAGTTATACCACACCTAAAATTGTTGGAATAGTAAATATTAAGCCTTTTTTGAAAATATCGTTACGTACTGGCGTCGATAAAAACCACATTCCCTTATTGATCGTGTTGGAGAAAAAAATATGTTTTGCAAAATATATACTACCAATTAAAAAAAAATTGCATGGCTGTGAAGGAAAGGCCTAGAAACAAACATCAAGAAAACCGTCTTCCTGAATTTAAATTTAATGATTATGTTGGACATACATATATATTAGGGTGATTAAAAAAAAATATATTTAATTTTTTTTTTTGCAAACGAGGCTTAAAAGTTCCGTTTTGGTGTAAAAATACGCCAGTTAAAATTTGAGCTCTTAATATAAATATTAAGATAGTCCGCATCGCACTTTTCTATTTTCCATAAGAATAACATGGGAATTTTTTTGAACCTGATTTTTATTGCTAGCTAATAGTGTATTATATGGAATTTTTTTAACATATTTCGAGTCGAGTCGAGAATTGAACGCTCTATAAAAAAAGGTCTCTTATGATTTTTTGGCTAAGTCTACTGGTTCAAAAGTTATTCGAGGCCAAAGTTGAATTCACCGCAAATTTGACCGTTTTTAGTGTATTACAACAAAATTAATGATTTTATCGAAAATATGTAGCCAAAATTTTATGTAAATTTTAAATTTTGGTCTTTTAGAAACTGTTAGTTAACAATTTTTCGCTATGAAAAGAAAAAGCAAAAAAAAATGTTTTCAGTTGAAATTATTAAAATTTTTATATTTTTGAAAGAAAATTGCGTTAAGTAAAATATTGCATTTGTTTTTTCTCCAATTTTTTCCGTACTCTGAGTACATGTTTTAAAAATTATCATTGTTATTTTTAAATTTCAAAACTAAAGTTGAACAATTAAACGGTCAAATTTTCGGTGAATTCAACTTTGGCCTCGAATAACTTTTGAACCAGTAGATTTTTTCGCTAAGACTACTGGTCTAAAAATTTTCCATATAGTATACTATTAGCAAGCAATAAAAATCAGAAGGTGCCAAAAAAAATGTTCCCATGTTATTCTTATGGAAAATAGAAAAGTGTGATGCGGACTATCTTAAATTAAGGGCTCAAATTTTAACTGGCATAATTTTACACCAAAACGGAACTGTTAAGCCTGTTTGCAAAAAAAATAAAATAAAAAAATGTTTTTTTGAATCACCCTAATATATATACAATATTATTTAGTTGTGGATGGTGGATGGAACTTGTTAGAATATGATAGCATTTTAGGAGAATCATCAGTTTTATTTTTCCAAGTAGTTTTTGCATTATTTAAACAAAGTGAAAGTATAAAATAATGCCATGTAGAGTAATATTATTCACTAATAATATCTTGTGTGTGAAGTTAAATTCACTCGCAGATTAGGTAAATAATAAAATATTTAAAAACATTGACAGCACTTTGGTAAACATATATTTCATTAAATTGTAAAAACTTCTAAGCAAATCAAGAAATAAAATAAAATAAAAAACATAAAATAACGCAAAGTTGGAACAGAGAAACCTAGTGTAGACATGCTTTTGCTAACAACCATTGAATAAACGATAGAAGAATATAGCTGTAATAGACAATAGACAGTAAACAGTTAGATAACCATTGTTATGGTTAAATATGAACTATTTAACTATATAGTAATGAAATCGTTCGTGACATATGAGGAAACGTCAGATCTGGAAACCATCTTAATTTTCCAGTCCGAGGGCAAAGTTAAATGGATTAAAATAAAATAAAAATGAAATATAATTCCTCTCTGTGGCAATTCCACGGTTTTCAGAAGAACAAATAAAATTGTGTTTGTCATTATATAGTATATTTGTAGATATATCAATGAACTCCTTTGTTAAATGATATTCGAAACAAGCTTATGGGCTAACAAGTACGTGGAAAAGTCACTCGGTTCACTCTTTCATTTATTATTGCAAAGTTTGCGCACATTGATTTGATACATGTAGGTGGAAAGGAAGGTCGTTTACATTGGTGAAAAGGTTGAAAAGCGTTAATAAAATGAGAGGCATAATCATAAACAGGCAATACAAACTAGATGAAATTGCAACACACCATTTTGTCTTCAATGCAGAAATTGAAAATATTTTTGCAGGGTTATCTTTATGTTTCTGTGTACGAATACCCAAAACTATCAAAATAAACTTTAGAAGGTATGATGTTTATGTCGAAGTAATTTTTCGGGTGATTTGTCGGTTAAATAAATGATGAAAGCGTACGAGATTCTGGTCGCCCTGTAGAGTATCCTGGGATGTGATGAAAGGTGATATCATGGACTCCTCGCTATATGAAACCGACAAGAAAATATCCGACATGTGCATGATACTTTTGTTACAGCTACAGGCAGAGCGGTGTCAAAGATGACTGTTAATCGACATTTACTTGTGATTACGATACCTGCTTAGCACCATTTTGTGTGCCTGCTCGTATAACCAACCGCAAGGCTCGTTCATTAGAATAATGTAGTACTAGACTCTAATAGTCTAAGATCCCGACTTAAGTCGACCTCCCCTCATCCTTTTTCCTAAAATGTATAAATCAACACAATGTGCTAAGGTTGCCGCGCCATATCCGCGCAAGGTTATTTTTAATTAAAAATTATTGAATGCAATTTTTGTGGTCATTACGGTCATTCTTTTTCTTAAACAAAATAGTACCATTCGAAAACCAAAGATGTACATAAAACGTCAAAGTAAGGTTGCCTACCATTTTCCCGCCGTAATACGGGGTTGCCAGGTGTAAACTGATATTAGTAAATTACCCTCATCGTTTTTCCTAATCAATTATATATGAAAACGTAGTTAATTTTATTGCGGATATGATGGTATAGGGTTGCATTTGCGAAAGTGCGCAGAGTCTAGGGTTGCCGCGATTTAAAGTATGAATTAGGCGCGACGGATATCACTGAGATAAGGCGCGATATTACAGAATTGTTTACTTACTTCATAATTTATAACGAGTGTTAAGTATTCTTCATTACTTTTTTGATGTAATACCGTTACTTTCTTGTAAGAGGATGAATGATAACCTAAATAGTCGACTGACTCTTTGGTTAACAGAACATCGCCATACTTAAAAACTTTTTTTTACGAAATAATATCTTTAAATAACAATTGTTGAATACTTCATCGTCACAATCAAGTATTCCAGATTTTTTTCACCACATAAAAAACACTTCTTCATATTTGTCATATAATATAATTTGAACAAAATACACGAATGAAGATTAAAAGCAGCGTAGCGCGTCTTCACTAACACAGAACATATTATATGTATTTGGTGAAAACTTGGTTATTCCAAAACACATTTTTGGTGCTACAGTTGATTTGTCTTTTTCTATTACACAGAGAAATGAGTATGCGTACTCTCTCTTCCTCAGTAACTGCCTCACGTTTGGCGTGACGTTTTATGTACATCTTTGGTTTTCGAATGGTACTATTTTTTTAAGAAAAAGAATGGCCGTAATGACCACAAAAATTGCATTAAACAATTTTTAATTAAAAATAGCCTTGCGCGGATATGGCGCGGCAACCCTGACACATTGTGTTGATTTATACATTTTATTGTATAAAATATATATTTAATTAGGAAAAAGGATGAGGGAGGTCGATTTAAGTCGGGATCTTGTACTATAATGAAACCAAGACTGTTACTCTATTTGAATCGCTGAGTTGATGGGAATAATTCCAGTTTTAAGCGAATTTAACCTAATACAACAATTTTCTTCATTTTATATACACGCTTGTCTTAAACGGAAAAAGGAACAGATTTGGCTTGTTTTACGTTTACTACTAGCTGGTCGCGATAAATCCTGGGCAGAAAAAGGAATTATTCCGGCAATGGATCCATTCTTACACTCACTGCGCATGGGAATGATTAAATCGGGACGTTATACATTTTAAAAACTGTTGACCAAACTATTTTAAAAAGATCTCAAAAGTATGGGGTCACTGAAAAGTAAAAAAAAAACGCAATAATTTCATAATCTCATTTTCCTTATCAGTTGAAAGACGTCATCACACCTAAATTTATTAAAGGATTTGCGAAATACTCTTTTCGACTGGTAAAAGGTGAAGTAGTTTGTACAAAAAAAGAAAGCTTACGTTGGACAACTTCCAATCGGATATAAGTATTGTTACGTATTTCTCTTTAAATGATTCAATTCTTCACTTCAAAACACTTTTATTCACACTTTACAATTCGTCGACCTTAACTCTGTTACATCCAAATCACAACTTACTTAACCCCTAGCAACAACACCAGTATTTATAGTATCTACATTTCTAGAAAATTCTTTTGACATCCAGAATATTCAATATGTCATTCCATACAATTCTTTACTAATAACTAGTGTGTATAAACTAAATAAACTAAGTATGTAAACTATAAAACTTAATAAATGTCAGCTGTCACAAATGTCACTTTTACAAATGTCACATTGCTCCCCTCTTCAAAGTTATTCGTCCCGAATAACACTGTCTTCAGTCCTAGGCGGTGGATCTTCGACGACAAACCAATCGGGTGGATTATGTCCTGTGTACTTTGCGAGCCTTTCCAGATGGACCACCTTCGGCTTGCTTCTTGGAGACAGCTGGATGCGGTAGACCAGGTCGTTGATTTTCTTTATTATGGTGTACGGGCCTTCCCAGTTGCTCTGAAGCTTTGGACTTTTTCCTTTCGTCCTTTTTGGGGCGTACAACCATACTGCATCACCAGGCTTAAATGCAGTCTCTGTTGATGTAGTGTCGAGACGCTGCTTCATTTTGTCGCTGTGAATTTTCAGCTTCTCCCTGGCAAATCGGTGGATCCGGTCCATTCTCTCTCGCAAGTCCTCCACAAATTCTGGCAAAGATCGTTCCTGATTTTCTTCTACTGGATGGCCAAGTATGAGATCAGTAGGCAACTTCATTTCTCTTCCAGAGGTCAGCATAGACGGAGTGTAGGTAGTCGACTCATGCTGGGAACTTCGATATGACAGCAAAAACAGAGGCACCAATTTGTCCCAGTCCCTTTGATTTTCAGACACGAATTTAGATAGGTAGTGGCATATGGTTCTGTTATGGCGTTCAACCATGCCATTCGACTGGGGATGAAGCGCAGTTGTTCGGGTTTTCTTGATGCCCATTGTTTTCATCACTTCTTGCCACAGCTCTGATTCGAAATTTCTTCCTTGATCGGAATGCAGTTCGAGGGGCACTCCATGTCTAGCTATGACATTCTCGACGAACGCTTCGGCTACAGTTTCTGCTTCTTGATTGGGAAGGGGTACTGCTTCGGGCCATTTCGAGAAATAGTCCATTACCACCATCAAGTACTTATTGCCACGGTCGGTTACAGGTAATGGTCCAAGAATGTCCACTGCTACCCTCTCGAATGGTGCTCCGGATAAGTACTGCACCATTTTACCACGGCTTCTTGTGTTAGGTCCCTTTTTTGGCAGAGCACAAATCACATCTCTTACACCATTCTTCTACGTCTCGGCGACAGTTTACCCAATAAAATCGGTCCCTTACTCGAGCCAAAGTCCTGGTTACTCCAAAATGTCCTCCGGATGGGCTGCTGTGAAGCTCTTCTAGCACTTGGTGGATTCTTGCTTTAGGCAAGACCAACTGGTAGACTGCGGATACTCCATCGGGGCTCTCCCACTTCCGATGCAGTAGGCCATCGCGAAGACAAAGGGAACTCCATTGAGCCCAGTATCCCTTTATAGTCGTACCATATCTGGAAACTTCCTGCCAAGTTGGTCGAACTCCATTCTTTAGCCAGTTCCGGATTAATTTCAGGTCACTGTCTTTCTTCTGGCTCTTCTTTAATTCCTCCGAGGACCATTCATCTTCAACTTGTACTGTTGTTGCCATTAACAGTTCATTGGTGGTACTATTTGAATATTCCTTGGTCTCGATCTTCTGGCAGTAGCGACATTTCTGTTCTAAACACGGTCTTCTCGATAATGTGTCTGCATTACCATGTGTTTTTCCACTCCGGTGCATTATTTTGAAATTATACTGTTGTAGTCTCTCCATCCATCTAGCAACTTGTCCTTCTGGGTTCTTAAAATTCATAATCCATTGCAGGGCGTTATGATCTGTCCTAATTAAAAAGTGTCTTCCATAAAGGTAACTATGAAAATGCTCCAGCGATTTGATGATGGCCAGTAATTCTTTCCTCGTAACACAGTAATTCCTTTCAGCCTTGCCTAGTGTCTTGCTGAAATAGGCGATTACCTTTTCTTCTTTGTCTTGAACCTGGGATAAGACTGATCCAATTCCATGTTGGGAGGCATCACAATCCAAAATAAACATTCCATCTTGTTTAGGGTATGCCAAAATTGGTGCTGTAGTTAGGCGCTTCTTCAGTTCTGTGAAAGCTTGCTGGCAGTCTGGAGTCCAATCGAAGGTAACATTATTTTCGGTGAGCCGATGTAGTGGCTTGGCAATTTTTCCGAAGTCCTTTACAAATTTCCTGTAGTAGGTACACAGTCCAAGAAAACTCCTTACTTGATGTTTATCTTTTGGTCGGGGCCACTCTTTAATTGCAGAAATCTTCCTGGGATCGGTTTGAATTCCCTCGGCGGATACTATGTGTCCTAGAAATTCTACTTGTTTTTGAAACAGGGAACATTTCTTTGGATTCAGTTGTAGGTTGGCATTTCTGAATCTACCAAAGATATCCTCCAAATTTTTAAGATGTTCTTCAAATGATTTCCCCATTACAATGACGTCATCAAGGTATACCAAGCAAGTTTTCCATGTCATTCCTCTGAGTACTAACTCCATCAGTCTCTCAAAAGTGGCCGGTGCATTGCAAAGACCAAATGGCATAACTTTAAACTGATAAAGTCCGGTACCAGCAGAGAATGCTGTTTTCTCTTTATCATCTGGATGAAGTTCAACTTGCCAATAGCCACTCTTTAAGTCCAACGTTGAAAACCATTTTGACTCTGAAAGTGTGTTCAGGGTGTCGTCGATTCGAGGTAGAGGATAACTGTCTTTCCTAGTCACATTGTTCAGCTTGCGATAGTCCACACAGAATCTTGTTGTGCCATCTTTCTTAGTAACTAAAACAACGGGTGAAGACCATGGGCTCGATGATTCCTCGATGACACCTTCTTTCAGCATCTTATCGATCATTCCGGTAACTTCATTCTGTTTAGCGAATGGTAGTCTTCTTGGAGCTTGCTTTATCGGTGGGTTATTGCCGGTGTCTATACGATGTTGAACCAGACTTGTTCTGCCGGTGATGTTTCCATTGGCAAAGATATCTTGATATCCCTCGAGGAACTGTCTAGCTTTTCTAGCTTCTTCCAGCTCCAGATGGGCAGCATTCTTGAGCAAGGATTCTGCAATAGTCGGATCACGTACCTTTGTTTGATTTAACTGAGCTCGGTTAACTTCCTCGCATTTAACTACTCTTTCGACTGGCTCACAACGTCCTAATACTTCATTCTTCTTAAGGATAATCTTCTTGTCCGATATGTTGGCAATTCTTACAGGAATTTGGTTATTCATTTGTACTAGGCTTCTTGCAACCAATAAGCCATCGTTCCTTTCGCTCGCCTCGACTATTCCGGTACGCAGACCATTTCCATCCAATTTTGCAATGATGATGTTCTCTGATCCTTGGGGAATTTGGATGTCCTCTTCAACTATGATCCTTCTTGATTTATTGTAGTCTTGAAGTTTGGGGACCATAACAATTTCTTCATTTTGAATTTGTATAGTTTTGTTTTTAACATCCACGACAAAACCATGTTTACTCAGTATGTCTAGTCCTAATATGCAGTCGTCTCTGATATCGGCTGTTAAAACTCGGTGATACATGATTTTCGAACCCAGTTGAATTTTTACATTTAGCTCGCCATGTACAGGAATCAATTCTCCAGTAGCTGTTTCCAATTTCACATGTCCGGATAATTCCTTTGATGATTTTGGCAGAATGTCAGGCCGCAGAATAGTTCTTGTAGCACCGGTGTCAATTACAAAGGAACACCATTTATCGTCCAAGTATCCATGGACTATCAGGCTTCGTTCGTCGCTACTTATTTTTGAGACCGAAATCTTGGGGCATTGAGTATAAGTAGTCGACACACGCCCCTAGCATCGACTAATTGTCGTTTTCCGAATTTCTCGCTGGTGATCTGGAACGAGGTCTTCGGTTTGGGGTTGGAGAACGACCAGTCCTGTGCTGTGAAGTCTTTGATGTCCCATTTTCTTCTCTCCACTTCCTTCTGTCTGGACTCCTGGATCTTGATCTTGAATCTGGCTGTCGATCTGGTGAGTTCGTTCTTGACTGAGACCTTGATCTGGCCCTGCAAAAGCGCTGTAGGTGCCCAATTTTTCCACAGTTGTAGCAGCGCCTGGTTTCCTTTTGTGGTGAGTTCGATTGTTTGATTTCATTTAATTCTTGCATTAATTTCTCCACAGTTTCTTTAAGTGATTGGCATTCGTCGAATTTAACTTGCCTCACTCTGGTTTTGTAGCTCCTCGATGCTTCTTTAGCTGCTTTAAATTCCAAAGCAGCTATGAGTGCATCACTGATCGTGGTGTGTCTTCCAAGTCGCAAAGCTTGCTGCATTTCGGTGTCTACTAGGCCATCAATAAAAGTCTGGATGCCAATTTGTTCGAGAAATTCTTTGGGTGCTTGAGGGTATGCCAAATGAATGAGTCGTTCAATGTCAGCTTCATATTCTTGAAGAGACTCATTACTTCTTTGCTGTCTGCTCTTGATCTGGGACTGATAAACTTGGCGGAGATATTTGTGTCCATACCTTATTTCTAATGCGCCTATAATCCTGTCGTAGTCATTTTGCTGCTCTTCGGGATGCTCTGTAAAATTTCTAAAGCCTGACCTCTGAGAGATATGACAAGCGAAGTAGCCATTTCTTGGGAAGTCCATCCGTTCGCCTTTGCAGCAGCCTCAAATTGTCTGCGGTACATGGACCATGATGACTGTCCATCGTACGTGGGAGGCTTAAGTATTTTGTGTACTGACCTTTCAGCATGCATAAGGGTTGAGTTTTGTAATGGAATACCTGGTGAGGTCGAATAATCTCCTGAATCGGCTATTGAAGTACGATGTAGTTGGTGCTCCAGCCCATTTATCTTTTCCAGTATTTTTTTTGCACTTGCCGTCTGGTGTCTTCTAACTTTCTCTCGATTTCTTCTTTATTCTCTTCAACCACCTTCTCAATTCGATTAACTTTAATGCCTACCTGGTCAATCTGCTGTTCCACGCCATCAATCCTCCCAGAAAATGCATTCAACCTGGTGTTTATTACTTGTTGGGACTCACAAATTTCCTGATGACGCCTCTCCGCCTCGTCTCGGTCCTCTTGTCGTCGTCGTTCGTCCTCCTGTCGTCGCCGTTCGTCCTCCTGTCGCCGCTTTTCCTCTCGCCTTTCTGCCTCTTCACGGTCCTCTTGTCGTCGTCGTTCTGCCTCCTCACGGTCCTCTTGTCGTCGTCGTTCGTCCTCCTGTCGTCGCCGTTCGTCCTCCTGTCGCCGCTTTTCCTCTCGCCTTTCTGCCTCTTCACGGTCCTCTTGTCGTCGTCGTTCTGCCTCCTCACGGTCTTCTTGTCGTCCTTGTTGCAAGAATTTTAATATTTCACTTACATCCATTGTCGTCGTTTCTTCGTTGTATTTTGTAGATCTCGTATTCACCATATAACTTCTTTTTTTTTCTTTCTTTCTTCGAATTCTTCTATTATCCCACCGCTGTCACCAAAATGTTACGTATTTCTCTTTAAATAATTCAATTCTTCACTTCAAAACACTTTTATTCACACTTTACAATTCGTCGACCTTAACTCTGTTACATCCAAATCACAACTTACTTAACCCCTAGCAACAACACCAGTATTTATAGTATCTACATTTCTAGAAAATTCTTTTGACATCCAGAATATTCAATATGTCATTCCATACAATTCTTTACTAATAACTAGTGTGTATAAACTAAATAAACTAAGTATGTAAACTATAAAACTTAATAAATGTCAGCTGTCACAAATGTCACTTTTACAAATGTCACAGTATATTTGATGAAGGAAAAGCGTTTAAGCGTGGAGTATTAGCCGGAGCAACCGAGGATAAGAAATGAGGAAGCAGATATTTTGGTAGCAGATGTAGTTTTTTACAGTACAGTGTTTTCTTTCTTGATACATCGTTGTTTAAACTTTTACAGATTTCACTTTGATTAACAGTTTTACAATTTGAATGTTACTTACCCAAGCAGCGCCAAGGCTTTCTAATTGTTAAACATATTTGCAAAGGCCTTGCAACATTAACTCTGGTTCGTTTTGGTGTGAAAAATTAAACACGCGCCTTTAAAACACAATGTATTTTACGAAAACACAATAATGAATTAAAATACTGACTTCAGTGGCATTAAATGTAAGCCGAATTGTTACACCTCAAAGTCTAAATTAAATTTAATATCAAAACAATGGATCAGTACATTAGGGATTATAATTATATCCCTATAAAAACTAATGAAATCGACTGTGTGCCTGATTATAATAATTATATGAAAAATTATAACAATAAATATGCTTTTAGGTTATATCATCAAAATATAAGAAGTTTGGCAAAAAAATATAGATGAGCTCAAAACCTATCTCTCTCAGTTTACGCATTCATTTCAAATTATAGTTTTATCTGAAACGTTTGTATTACAAAATATTGATTGTTTTGCTTTAGAAGGGTATGATATGTTGTATAACGAAAGTCATTTAAATAAAAATGATGGTGTTGCCATATATATAGAAAGCAATATTGATTATACATCTCATGTAATTACCATAGGGAGCCAAAAATTCATAGAAGTACATCTCAAATTAAATAACAAGTTATATATTGTTACAGTAATATACAGACCGCCTTCTACATGTATTAAAGAATTTAATAGTATCCTAAAACAATATATTAGTAGGGTAAAAATAAATAATAATAAAGAAGAATACCATATAATAGTTGGAGATATAAACCTTAATCTACTTGAGAACAATGATGATACTTCGGAATATCTAAACAATCTGAGTGAATATAACTACCATTCAGCCATAAATGAAAAAAAGAAGAGTGCAAAATAATGAAGGATCATGCATTGATCACATACTATAAGAAATAATAATGAATATCGAGACTGATTTAATACACACTTGATTTAAACATAACTGATCATCGATCTACAATAATTAATTTGCCAATTCAAATAACTAGAAATAGTAATAAGAGTTCAACAAAAAATTTATGGAATAGAGTTAATAATACAACTAATGCCAAAAATAACGATTCAACTATTTCATATATAAACGATCCAAATTTAAATACAGTTATAAAACATGCAGAATCTATAACCAACACTTTCAATGACTTTTTTGCCGATATTGGTAAAAACTTGGCCCGGAATATCCCTAGATCAACAGAAACATTCATAGAAAAAAAGGTATCCAACTCCATATTTCTTGAACCTGCAAATGAAAATGAAATAATAGAGCTTATAAATAACTTGAGGCCCAAAAAAGCTCCAGGAATGGATAAAATAAAAGCAGAAACTTTACAAAATATGCATTCAAATACAGCAGAAGAAATAGCTTGTCCTCTTACCAGTCTTATAAACCGTATACTAGAAACAGGTGTCTTTCCATCTGAATTTAACGCGCTGTAATCAAACCAATATTTAAAAGTGGTGATCCTAAAGAAGTAACAAATTATCGGCCTATATCTCTTATAACAAATTTAGCCAAAATCACTGAAAAAATAATTAAAATCTGAATAGTTAAATATTTAGAGAAATATAAATTAATATCAGAACGATAATTTGGCTTTAGGGAAGGTAAGAGTACACAAGATGCTATCTCGTCTTTAACTACTGAAATTTACAAAGCTTTGGAGCAAAACAAACCATCACTATGCGTTTTTCTGGATTTGAAAAAAGCATTTGATACAGTTTGTCATACACAATTCTAATTATGTCACAATTTGGGGTTCAGAATAATGCATATAGTTTAATTGAAAGCTACCTATCGAATCGCAAACAATATGTAAATATTAACGAAACTTTAAGTACTGAGAGAGTGGTTACATGTGGAGTACCCCAAGGTACCGTATTAGGGCCTATTTTATTTACGGTATATTTAAATAGTTTACTTACTATTAACTCCTCAGGATTTATTATAAGTTATGCGGATGATACGGCCATTTTTTATACTGATACGACCTGGGGTAATCTAAAACAAAAAGTGGAAAATGATTTTATACATCTCATACATTGGTTTAACCATAACAAATTAACAATAAACTATAATAAAACCAAATTTATAGAGTTCTCTATTTATAAAAACAATTTGCCTTATTTTAAAACATTAGACATTAACACTGATAATTTTTCAATAGAAATAGAAGCCGTGACTAACATCAAGTACCTAGGGATAACAATAGACCAACATATGAGATGGGATATACATAGTACTAATGTTGTAAACACTCTGCGTAGTATTTTGTATATATTTAAAAAGCTAAAACCGTTTTTAGAAGTACAGCAATTAAAGATCGTTTACTACGCATTAATAGAATCTCGCCTATCATATGGTATTCTTGGATGGGGAGGTATAGCGAACGTTATCTGAAGCAATTGGATATTTTACAAAAATCTTAAAAATTGTTAAATAAAAATTTTACCCTTCAACATATATTCTAAATGTTTTGATATCGGAAATATATGTCTTAAATGTTGCTATAAAAATTAGGAATAATGTATGTATGATTATAAATGGAAAGGTCCTTAGGAACACCAAGAATACTGAAAACCATATGTCAAAAAAGCTTTAGTTTTATAGCTCCAAAAGTATATAGTTACCTCCCAAATGAAGGGAGATATGGAGAGATAAGGAGATATTCTACCTCTGGAGATATTATGGGCAATCTATTTTATAGGAGTTAAAATTTTTGTGTTAATGTATTTATACTAAAATTAATCCATTATGGGATTATATATGTGTTAAGTGTATATATGTGTAGGTATGTATATGTGTGTGTATCTATATATGTATATTATGTGTGAACATGCGTGTGTATATATGTACATATATAATATATTGCATATAGAGTTAAATTATTTATTTTACAATAACCGTTATTTTATCTATACAGTTTGTTAAAGTTTATATAATGTTTGTTTTTCATTATCGTTTTTCTTTGATGTATTGTAATATGAGGAACACTAATAATAATTACAAAAGTTGCAATTACTAATGTAAATTAGAAAATTAAACTATCCACGAGCGGGCCAAGCCCTTGTTGGATTCTCTTTTATTCACATCATGTACTTTTTATGAAATTAGTGTTTGTGTAGGATTATTTATTATTACTACTTAATATTAATATTTATGTATTTTTCCTTTTATGTGTAAATAAACATTTATTATTATTATTATTATTATTATTATTATTATTATTATTATTATTATTATTATTATTGCCTCTGCCTCCAACAACATTGAACGAACTTAAACCGTGCGTACAACACTCCTGGGATAACTTGCAAAAGAAGACATAGAGTGTTACAACAATCGTGGTGGTAGTTCACTTATTATTCTTTTTTTGGCATTAAATGTAAGCCGAATGTTTGATTTTTTTTTATAATACCCAAATTCTGTCAAATGCAGATACAGAAAAAAATTATAAAATAAAACCAACAAAACAATTTTTACATAGCATTGCATTTTTTGGTCTTTGGTAAATTTAAGTGGTTTGAGACAAATAGTTTTTCTTATACAAAACATTAAAATTATGTCTTATTATGTAAGGCAGGAGAGTCCTAATAACTCAATTAATATTTGATTTCCTATTTTTACAGCCATCGTCAAAAAGATATGGCAGTGAAAGTGGAAGGAGCCAAGATAAAACTAAATCTAGAATCAATGTTAGATACCTTTTGCTAGGTGCGGTATCCAAATGATATATTTTTAAACTAAAATAAAGCGCTTGAAATAAAATAGCGACGGTAGAGATACAATAGTTTTAAAATAACTTAATTTTTTCTCTTTTCAATGAAATTTAGGAAATATAAATAATTGTATATCAAAAAAATAAAAAAAGATTACTGATTTAAATACTGGGGAATTTTGGCTAGCACTGTACACATAACAACGAAATATAAATCAGTAATCATTTTTTATTTTTTGATATACAATTATATTTCCTAAAACTCGTAAAACAATGTTATTTTAAAGTCATACAAAGTATATTTACTGGAAGTACCATGTTCTCAACTTAATATAAGATCAAAACAAATTATCAAGTAACGATTATTAAATTACAAATTATACTACATCTTAGCTTGATAACTATGTTGGTCTACAGTTGTGTGTTATATGTTATAGCACTGACTGAATAGAGGTAACTAAATATTATAGTAAATAAATTGATGGAATGATTTTAGTTGTACAATTAGCTATGTTTTAAGTACACTAAGTTTTGCCGCTGTACGTCAATCCAACATTTTCATTAGAAAGTGTTATGCAGATATTGATTTTCATCGATAGCAATGATGCAATCTATGTCAAATGGAATTAATATTTTGCAGTCATAAACTCACAGTCCGATAAATATCGAGATTTACGCGTTCGTAGGAGAGTGTCAGCAATTATTTTTATCATGGGATATTTTATTTTCTCGGTAAACCTAAATACCATAAAAAGAACAGTATTCTTTACCTACCGACATCTTAATGGTAAGGACACATCCTTAAGGGGCACGGGTAGCCGAGTGGGTTAAAGCACCGTCTTTCCAGTCGCGATACCTCTGTGCGAGTTGTTCAAGTCCCGGCCGGGGTAGCGATTTTTAATTGTCTCGCTTTCTCCGTCAGGGCTTGATATGCAACCACTAATACACTAGTGTATAGGTGTGGATGCATAGATGCCAATCCAACCGCACATGCCCTAGATTTGGTAATGTTCTGAGTTTTCTGGGTTTCCTCAGAACTGTAAAGCAAATGCGTTACCGAAATAATCTTAAGTCGCTCCCAGTGCGCCATGGCAAATAATAATAATAGCCACTCCTTCCCGCACAGGTCCCTGAGAGGACCTAAGGTGTTACTCTTCGGAGTAATTATAGGGTGAGTATTATTATTAAGGATCACAATCCAGAGTAATTAATAAACAACTTATTTATTTATTTGTCACAAGAACTGCGTTCCTCCAAGACCATATTCAGGTGCAAATGTGTATTTCCTAAAAATGATCACATACTCATTAAGCGTTTTAAAATCATTAATTTATATCCCGATTCTAAATTAGTTTCATTTTCTTTAAACGTAAAAAGAAAAAAATTATGGCATACCTGTATATTATGTAAATGTAATGAAAAATAAATATAGAATGAAAAGAAAGTTGACTTGATTCTCAAAAGTGGCTCACCCCTATAACTTTTTTATTTTCAGAAATAAAATAATGAAATTTTAGAATTCATATAGACTTATATGATATACTTTGTTAGTTGGTTGAATTAGACTTGCATATGTCTAACGTATCTAACATGCATATGCTTTGTCACTTTTTGACACAAAATGTCATTTATTCTTTTATTTACTTATATCTTTTGATTTAGAGTTCTTAGAGGTTTCAGAATGAATCAAGTAGACGTAGAAAAATTAATTTATCTGGTTGTTGTTACCAGTTTTATTTTTTTACGCGTTTAAATATTGGGAAGAGACATTTTCATGTTTGTGCATTTTTTTGTAAGCGCATAATTTCACTTTCACATTCATTCATAACAATTTCAGTTTCACACAAGCTTTTTTGTTATCAACAGTTTGATATATCATGCTCTTAAAGCTGTTATTAAACATCAAATACCTGGAAATATGAACACAAAATAAAGCTTAATTTTAACGACCCGACAGCATTGCAGCAACAGCTTTGTAAATAAATTTGTCCATTTTAATATATGACTAGGATTTATTTATTTCCGTCGTTTTTTCCATGTAGTTAAATTAAAAATGCTTTTAAAAACAGCAGAAATTAACAAATCGGAATGCACTTAATTTATGAAGAATCAAGAAATAATTCTTCCGAAGTGGCTCGACGTTACATAAAAACATCAGATCGGTGACGTTCTTCAATTTTGATTATGAATTAAAATTGATGATTTTCGAGAGCCGGAAATCTTTTTTTGTTTCTAAAGCCATTGGTAGGTTGGTGCATTAATATCAAGTCCTCTTTTGAGATAATGTTTCAGGTATTTGATGTTTGACTGATGTCAAACATCAAATACCTGAAATAATATCTCAACAACTACCTTTGATAACACTTATCAAAGTGTTAACAAAGGTAACAAAAACCACTGAGCCTTAGTATTACCATTTGAAGGAATTATATGAAAAAATATGAAAAATTCTTTTCGCCATATTGAATGCTTAAAAATATAAAACTGTCAACAAAAACCAGATACCTATGTATAAATGAAAATAATTTCCGTTTACTATTATACGTCATCAGAAATCATGGATCTGGATTTCAACATTATAGGGTCTCATCAGCATGATATATCTGACGATGATCAACAATGAATGAGAGCCACGACTTATTTTCTCGCCAGAAGAATACAGCGGCGACATAGAGACTGACCTCTAGTGTGCATAGATAGGATTTGACTTGTTTCAGCGGTTGTTGATCTTGCCAGATCCGCTGAAACAAGTCGAGTCGATGTCGGTTCTAACACCACACTGCTAGTAGGTCCGTTAAGCTCAATTGTAAATGAAAATAATTTCCATCCACTGTTATACGTTATCAGAAATCGTGGAACTAGATTTCGACCTTATTGGATCTCATCATCATGATATATCTGACGACGAACAACAATGAATTCGTGTCTCGGCTTATTTTATCGCCAAGTGAATACAGCGACGACATAGGGACTGCGCACTAGTGTGTATAAATAATACTAGACGTATTTCAGAGGGTCTGATAAGGTCTGCAACTGTTAGATGTCATTCCTATTCTATGCCACCGCTAAAAACCAGATCAATAGTTTGTCTGCGTCTATTTTACTCAGGCTGAGACATTTGAATAAACTCTAAGAATTAGATTAAAAGATGTAAGTAAATAAAGATTCAGAAGTAGGTAAGGAGCATTTTCGATTAGATCGGAAGCGAAATAATATCAATGTCCACAAGGATTTTTGTCTAATATCTAGTTCTAAATTTTCATTATTTTATCTCTGAAAAAAAAATTATCGATATGAGCCGCTTTCAAGAATCACCCTGTACATGATATGTGTAGTAGCAAAAAGTATTTTGTATCGTTACAACTTATATGATTCTTGTCATTGTAACAAAGTTCATTGGTTCCCTCCTGGAGGTAAATTCCTTATACATGCAAGGAGAGATTGATTAATGTCACAGAGGCGGTTCGTTGTGCTTGTATGATTTAATCTATCAGTCAGTTTAATGATTATCGTGTTATCGATGTTGCAGAACACCAATCAGTCGACATTCATGTTTTACATACAATCTCAATGTCGTTACAGGTTACAAAGACTACTGGATTAAACGATTGTGTACAGTAGGTTTTAGAAATACAACACTCCTGAAAACGAAAGATTTACATATAACATATAGTTAATTAGTGGGATGAGGTCAAAGAAAATATTTTAGTTATGACTTTCGCAAAATTGATTGCATCCTCAGGACTCTCTGCAGACACCCCGCCAAAGAAGACTAATTATTGCAAAAAGCATATTGACTATCGATGTTTCTTTGTCCAAGCTGACCAGATATTTAATTTCATGTATAATTTTAGTTAGTCGACGTTTGCAATTTATTGCCAACTCTAGCGCATAGAATCGATGTCGACTAACTGAAAATCTTTGTTGTTTACAATTAGTATATAGGAAACAGGCACAAAAACCCAAATTAAAAATATATAAATATTTTGTTAAAAATCTGAAATTAATTATTGCAAAATAAGTATCCCAGAATTTAGTTTCTTGTATAATTTGTAACATATATGCCACTCTTGCGCCTCACAAAATATTTGTCATTTTACAATTAGGATTTATTGGATTTAAGAGAGAAAAAAGTGATAAACTAGTACAAAAATATACCTACTGTATTATAAAGAGGTGAATATAAAGACGTGTTATTTAAAGGAACGTTGCGGTTGCCACTGCGGACAATCATTCTGGAGCACTCTGTATATACCGCCTGTATTCTTGAAAGTAGTTGGTGCTTCTTTAGAAATAAGGAAACAAATACAGAATTGTGCCTTTAAGTCACCGTATACGAGGAGACTCAAAAACATGAAATTGTTGCAGGGGTACCCTAAATATCACAGACAGAAAAATATTACACATTTAGAAAAAAAGTTTCTTATAACGACATTCTGTAATTGAACATAAATTTTAAGCGTAAATACTATCACGTATGAGAAGTACTTCAGAACCGCATGTATATTTTGTCATTGTGATTACACAGAAAAATGAATAGCTGAAATGTAAACAATGCAATTCCTTTGTAACAAAAAGGAAGAAGTTTCTTTTTGTATTGAATCTTTGGATGATACACATTAGGTACATACAGAATGTTGTTAACTACTAATTGTAAGGTAATTGACAACGTATCTGTCATTGACAAACTAATCCATAAAACTAGAACTATGAAATACGTTCATAAAAAAATAACTATACCATTGAAAGTCTATATTGAAGAGAAAGTAAAATGACATTATAGGAAAGTTTTTACTGTACAATTTTTTTCTATTTGTGATATTTAGGGTAGTTTACTTTTGAGCTATTTTCTTTACATCTGTTTTTGAGTGTCTTCGTATACTGTGACTTGAGGGTACAGTTCTATTACTTCACTCTTTTGTTCCTAGAGAAGCACTAACCTTTTTCTAGAATAAACTTTTCAGAGAAAGTAATAAAAATGTTTTTCATATGTTGCAAATTTTATGAACCACGTTAGTCTATTTAAAATATGGACACCCTTCTGAAACATTTATTTATTGCAACATTTTCACCGGACGTTTTTTTATAACATAGTGAACTTTTTGAACATGATGTATATTGGCAATGTATTAATGATTAATGATACTAATGATACAAACTGGATTTTGTGTGACTATTGAATATTAAAAAGCTGTCAAAAGAAAATGTCACCACCTCCAGATATAAAAACAAAGAACAATGTTAAATAAAATATAAAAAGTTTATTTTTTTTATTTATTTTTAAATAAAATATATCGCGACCTGCTAAAGTAAACATAGACATAATATATTTTTGAAAAGGGAACAAATTCAAGGAATCAAAATATGTAAAAAATATGTCTGGTGTTCAATTTTTTTTTTCTCATATAATGTAATACAAATGTACCAATAGTCAAGGAAAAAGTGTATTACCCCCATTTAACCCCTAACCCTTCAACTGATTTAGCTCAAAATATATTCATTTGAAGTTGATATCTTAAAGTGTTCTTGAGTTATCGTGTACACAAAAAGTGGTAACTGGTATATCGATAGACAGACCAACAGACAAACAGATGACAGACTGACAGCAACTTTTTTTTGTTCAAACTTAAAATCCCTATGTTTCAGAACATTTTAGGTCTATGTACCCAAAAAAATATTTGAAAAATTTTCGTGAATACTAACTATACTTGCGCTCTACTACGGGATGTGGAAGTAATGCAATTCTAGATAGTAAAGTATAGTTTATGATTCTACTTGAAACCGCATATTTGTGAATACTTTTAAGCCTGTTGGGGTAGAAGCTTTGTAATTTTTTTATTGTTAATATTTGTTACCGCCCACATGCCTATTATTAATTATTGCCATGATAATTTAAACTCATCTCCACATTTTTTTATTGGAATTATAATCTCATCATAATCTCTCACCATTTACGAAAACAAGAGAACGCTTCGGTTAACAAGATTATGCTTTTAACAGATTGTAAAAATTTTCGTTTTGTTCGAATTACGAATATGCAAATAGATTAATTAGAATAAATAAGGCATAAAACATCACTATGTAAACGAGAACACTTCTCGTTTAGATGGTGCGATCGAGCTACTTGATGAGGAATCTGATTTCTGCTTGTGTGGCATAATTAATTTAGGAATGTTTAAATACAAGTGACGCTGTTAAACTGAATGCATTATACTAAATCAGAAAACTACAGGTGACATCAGAGAGAGCATCAACATCGTGATGTATAGAGATCATCACTTTCTTAACCAATTTCTTTAATGTGTATGTATGTGTATAACTTGTTTTAGATTTTTTAAGTTTTAATTTGGAAATTACGTAATACATTTCGATGTTTTATCCTAAAAATGTATATTCCAATGATGTGAAAAATGTTACTACATAGATGACTTGTATATTATTGTATCCCTTGAAGCACATGCTCATGTGCTCATTTTGAATATTTTTCATAAAGGAAAACCTGTACATACGACCAAAAATGTCAGGTATTTTCTTCTATAATGAAACATTAAAAATGATCCTCATTATTAACAATGGTTCCCGCTAGAAACAGATGTCATGCAAGTCTTTTTTTGGAATTTACACCCACATGTGATCAAAGTATTAAAATAATAGTCAATATTGGTTAGTTGAGGATCTCACATAACTTCGTTGCACCAAAATTGTACGGTAAAATAAATTTGTGTGGAACAATAATGTTTTGTTTTGTCACAGTTTAAATATTTATGTTCTTTTCTATTATGTACAATAAAGTACTCGTAACAAACTGTGTTATACAATAGCGTAGCGTTACCAAAAAACTAATGGAAATATGGTATCTCCCATGACAATCGAGCATTTTCTAACACTCCTCAACAGGAATTTAGATTTACTCTATACTTGGAATTGAATGGCGTGCTTTTATAAAAATATCACTGAATGGTGGTAAGTAAATTTTAGTTTCTATAACCATATGTTTTAAATCAGTATGAAATAAAGACGTAAATAAAAAAATATAATTTAGAAATATGTTATATGACCTTAAAATGAGAAAACACATTGTTGTGAATAGTTACGGGTTTCTGAGCTAAATAAATTCATATATCACGTTGTCTGTATCTGTCAGAGGAGGACTGAGTACACGAGGACCCTCCCTCTGTTCACCCCCCTTTGTAGAAATCCGAAATCCAAAATCCGAATTGATTTAAATAATAATGAAGTTGATATAGTACTTCTTCAGTCAGCGTTCTTTTTTTAAATCATTGCTTTTATTTTAATTTTTTACTGCATCCTTTACACCGAGTGGCCCAAGATTTCCGGGACGGTTGAAATTGGTGGTTTAATATTTTGTCGAATTCTTCCAAAGTCAACGAAAATTTAGCTCCCACCTCCCCTCTAAACGAGTGTGGCGAAGGACAAAATTAACATTTTAACGGAGATCCACAATTTTTATCCCATTTTTGATTTCTTATAAAAAGGATAACCTTTATTCTTGGCATTTCTTTTTCAAAAAAATAATTGTTTAAAAAGATATGCTAATTTTTATTCTTGGACAATGCGAGCTGATATTTGTCTCGGGACGTGTGATATATTAAAAACACGTTAAAATAAAAAAAACACAAGAATAAAAGTTTAACATTTTAGATCGTTCTAAACGTATCCTTCTAAAGTCTTAATATTGATATTAATTGACTTAATAGATGCAGAATATAGTAGTCAGCAAAAGTCACCCATGACCCTCTTATTTTTTTTTACTTCACTTTTTAATACGTAATATTTTAAATATCATAACACTTCATATCTGAACAATTCTCCAAAAGAAAGGTCATCAATTCGAGCACATTTTTTCATTTTAGCAAAGTTTTCCAACGATAACGTTCCGAGGCATGTACCACCACTTATTGTTTAAGAATACAAGTCAACATAACCATTTCAATTAATTGTTTTGAAAAAAATGTGGAAAACTGCAAGTTGTTTTGCATTTTGTTACAAAAAAATTTAAAAACGTAAATCAAAAAAATGCAAATAATTTATAATTTGAAATTTTAATGTTTCCCCAATCCCACCCATCTAAGGGGGACGAGTTTAGTAAAATTCGACCCGTACTTTTTCTTATTTCGATTTCATCTTGTATTTTCTAAAAACTCAACAGAAGTCATAGAAAGGGCGTATATATCACGGTAGTAAATCCAAAGCAGAAGAAAAGTCAGAGAAGTTCAAACGGAAAAAAAGGTATTAAACAAGGAGATAGTCTCAACCCACTACTGTTCATAATAATAATGAACGAACTAAGAAATACAAGAAAAAAAAATCAGAACAATTACTGGCAAATAGAATATCACAAATTACAACTGTTCAAAATGAACGTCCTATGCGGATAATATAGTTTTGACAGCAGAGGGAAAATAAATGCAAATATTGACAGATATATGGGTGAAACAGAGTAATTAAAAATTGAAATGAACACAGAAAAGAGGAAGATAGTGATAATAAATGAAAAAAGTAACAAAACAAAAATACATGTAGAGACAGTAACAACATATGAATATATAGGAAGAATCATAACAGATGATGGAACTGAAATGAAAATAGAACTAGATGTAGCTAAAAGAGCTAAAAAAATTAAATAAGAGACGATACGCATTAAACTTAATTATAGGAAAAATTAAACTATACCGACATAATATACCGACATTGTTGAGGTGCTAAGTGAAAATTGGCATACAAACGCGGTGGAAATGAGATATCTTAGAAACAGAGTGGGAAGACCAAGTGGGATAGAATAAGTAACGAAGCAATCAGAGAAAAACAAGAACCAATAATGAACAAAATAAACGTAATGAGAATGAAATAAAATAGAAAAACAAAGAGAGTACGTGAGGCAAGAAATAAAACAAAGGAAGACTGAGAAATAAATGGATCCAACAAATAGTTGAGGCAGGAAAAAGAAGAAATAAGACCCTGGAGGAGATGAAGTTCGTGACCGACGACAGAAAATCTTGGAAAAAATGGGTGGATGAAAATCCACGAAATTAACACAATTCCAACGCTCCCAAAGGTAAAAGGAAGGAGAGATTTTCTAAAAATATTAGCCTTTCCGGAACTTTTGGACCACCCGATATTTAAAACACCTTAGTAGATGCAGAAGAAGAAGAAGAAGAAGAAGAAAAAGAATTTATTTAAATAGGCAAGCCTAATATACAAACAGTAATTTCTTTATATACAAATTATATATATTCACACGCATATAAACTCATATACATGAGCACATAAATATAAACATGATATATAAACATGAACACATACAATAATTCAAATATTTACCTTAAAATATAGTTATATCCTTATTTGAGCCATTCTAAAATTCGTCTTTTAAAAATATTAAGTGATGGACTTTCTTTAACATAATTAGGTAATGTATTATACTGACTAACTCCTTTATAAATAGCGACTTCATAATCTTTTTAGTTCTAGTTCTTTCCAAATAAATATTTTCTCTGTTCCGTGTTACATAATCTTGTATTTCATTTATATATGTTAGATTGTCAGTTAAGTATGCTGGTACCCAGTGGCGGTGCGTGATATTTCAGTATGGCCATTTTAATTTTAATTTTATAGGAACATTTTGTTTCCCAAAATTAAAATGGCCATAACTTTTTTGAAACAAAAATATTTTGTAACAAATCGAAAAACGTCTCCTTATATTTGTTTCTAGATTATGAAAAAAAAATATACTGCAAATATCCCACAGAGTGTTACTGAGAATCCAGGGAGTGCTCCAGTGTTTTTGAAAATTTTTTCGCGAACTTTTGCTGACGGTTTTTTCACTATAAATCCTTTCTGTAAGAGGTGTATAATCATCACCTAAAAAGTGAAGTGGGTCCCATGCGTCGTTTTCAAGATATGGCTAACTGAAATATCACGCACCGCCACTGCTGGTACCATATTATGTACAATTTTGTATATAAATATTAATGTCATATATGTTATTCTTTTTCTACATTCATCCACTGAAGACATTCTAACATTAAATTTATTGGAGTATATTTATTACACCGCAAAATTATTCGCATCCCTCTATTCTGTAATTTTTGTAATGCTGATATGGAATTTTTATCTAACATTTACAATATTGTCGCACAGTAATCAAAATGGGGTTGGATGATACTTTTATATACGGTTATACAAGTCATAATTGATAAGGAATTTGCTATTCTAGAAAAGAAATAAAATTTTTTTGAAATTTTATTTTTTATATACGTTAAATGTTCTTTAAACGTTAAGTTATTATCTATAATAAGGCCTAAATATTTAATCTTTTTTACTAATTCTATTTGATTGTTTTCATACACGATATTAATGTTATTTATATCCAGCCTTTCATATTTATATTGTGTAGTAATAATCATACTTTTTGTTTTGTTTACGTTTAACACTAAATTATTAATTTTCAAATAATTACTTATATTAATAAGATCTTCATTAATTTTGTCTAAGGCTACGTTTAAGTCACTGTGCGCCATTGCAATTAAAGTATCATCCGCGAATAGATTCAGGAAATCAGAATTCGTGTAGTGTACAATGTCGTTTATATAAACAATAAAAAGAAACGGTCTCAAGACACTGCCTTGGGGTATTCCACTGTTATTTCTCAATGGGCGAGAATAAACATTATTTACTTTTGTGACTTGAGATCTATTGTCGAGATAATTTTCGAACCAACAAAGTACTTTACCACCTACTCCATACATCTGTAATTTTTTTAAGTAAAATTGATCTATCAATTGTTTCGAATGCTCGTTGAAAATCAAGGAAAACCGTTACCGTAAATTTATTATTATCGATATTCTTTAAAAAGATAGAAATAGTCAACTGTAAAGCTGTTTCACAAGAATGACATTTTCTGAAACCTGACTGATTGTTTATTAAGAGCTTATTTGAATTAAAATATTCAGTTATTTGTTCATACACAGCCATTTCTAGTATTTTTTCAACTGGTGGTAAGGAATTTATTGGCCTGAAGTCTTTGGCATTACTTGCATTTATTATTTTTGGAATTGGTGTTATTGTACTTGTTTTCAGTTTGTCTGGGAAACACCCCGTTAGTAAACTTGTGTTTATTAATTTTAGCAAAATTTCTCCATTTCATCAATTGCTATTTTTAACATACCTGCATTTAACACGTCATCTACTGACATTTTATTATTTAACGAATTCACTAGGGTAGTTAGTTTATCTAAAGTAATTGGTCTAAACCGAAACATATTACAATTTACTTCATATGGAGGATTCCATTCTACTCTGTTTGTAACCAAATTTTCAATACTCCTGATAAAATATAGATTAAAGTTTTCGTCTAAGTCCTGTTCATTGTTAGCAACACTCTCCATGCTATTAATATCAAACTGAATTTTATTTACCGTTAATTCATGATGTCCCCCTTTAATAATTGTTTTTAATGTTTTCCACATTTCTCTTCATCATTTCTATAGCAATCGATTTTGTTTTCATAATATACACTCTTTTCCATTTTTAACATATTTACTATTGTATTTCTAAAATATTTATATTGTTCCCAATAATATGCTTTTTCTGTCTCATTTCTTATCATTTTAAATTTCTTATATGACATATCTCTGTTTTTTGCTATAGATCTTACTTCTTCATCGAACCAAGGTAAATTTTTTCTTAATTCATCTTAAATGTTCGTTATTGTGTGGTGTTGAAAATGAAAATAACAGACGGTGTTCGCACCAGGCGTGCATTAAAGGCAGGGCCGAAGTCGGGGGCGCACAATGGCGGGAGCGGCGAATTGTCGGCATTCAGGGGGCGCGCGACAGCTGTCACGTCCTACGCCCACGCCGCCTCCGCCGCATCCTTAGAGGACGATGCGACGACTCGACTGTATTATAATCATACGTTCTAAATCCCGATGCCCTATGCTCCATTAAATCGAAATTAATAATTCGGCACTCTAGGAAATAACGGTACTCTTGTTAAAAAAAAGTATACAGAGTTTGCCAAATATACGGCATCCAACTAGTTGTGGTAAAAAGTTGATATCCCCTTAAAATAGAGTGTAATATGAAAAATTCTGCCTCTGAAATTTGGTATGCTAAAATAATAATTATTTGTATTTGTTTAGATATAATAAAATTAACAGTAATTAAGTAAATAAATTAATATTGCAATATATCAAACGCCTGATTTTGGTATATTGTTTGTGATAAATAATAGGAGTACTGCAAAAGCTCGAGTCGATTGAACTAAATATACCTTAGTCCCATTGTTGCACCCCTCTTCAGATACAGAGCCCTAATGCTTTACAAGCCAACATACATTTTTTTTAACGAATGAATAATGCAAAATCGTATTAAGTTTACATTTGGTATGAGTACTTTCGTAGCAGCAGTGGGTATTCCAATATGAAAACAATGCATTTGGTTTATAAGAGGCACTGTAGTTCATTTTTTGTTTCGAGCTAAGGTTTTCGAAATAAATGCATATTTACTAGACCGCTGTCGTTTCCCTTGTTTGAGGCGATAAGTGTTTTAAATCTTGCAGGATGCTGTGGAATTAAAATTAGTAATATAAAATGTTATAGTTTTTATAATGCAAATAGCGCATGAACTTTATTTACTTAACGAAGTGCATACGCTATATTGGCTTTCCTATGGGTTTGGTGTTCTTTCCCGTTTCGGCTCTACATATTCATGCGAACAATCTTTTTCGACCGCCACCTTATCAAGAGTAAATTAAGAAGTCGTCTTACTGATGAGAACCTGGAACCGTGCCTAAAATTAAAAACAACATACAAACGTATGAAACGTAACTTATCCAAACTTTCGAAAGAGATGCAAGGCCATTGTTCACATTAAGTGTTTGTCAGTCATTGTCATTACTAAATTTTATATGTGTATTACTTTACTTACAACTTCATTTATATCAATATACAAGATCATTATTAAGTATTATTATGATATCAAGTTTAATCAGTGTACCTACTTATACTTTAATTAAGACTCAAAGAGTAGACTTAAGACAAAAGTCTAAAGACTTCAAACTAAAGTTTATTAAGTTAATAAACAAAGTACCTACCTATATAATCTAAGTTTAAATTAGGCTCTCAATATATATCTCAATCGTTGTACTTTTGATATTTTGCTCTTTTGCCTAATGAGTTTGCCGACCACTGGCCTAAGATATAGTTATTTAGTTCAATTGACTTATTTATGCAACTTCGTTTAGAAACATCCTGTATATGTGCTGACCAATGATGATTCCTCAAACACAGTAATGAACAATAAGACTGTTATGGCTGAGCTGATCCAGAGTTGATTTTTTTATGTTATGCTCCAGTGGCGGCTCGTAGAATGATAGCGGTGAATTCGCCATTTTTTATATTACGTAGAATAGGGGTCGGCAACCTTTTTCTGTACAAGGGTCATTAGGTGATACAACGAATATAGTGCGGGCCACATGTCATTCAAAAATTGAAAATACGTCATATTAGATTAATGAAACAGTATGGTAAATAATATATAATTGTTGATAAACGAAATTTATCATAATAATGTACATAAAACGGCTAATTATTGTAAAGAAGAGAAAATATGTTGGAAAATTTTTAAGTTGTTAAATCTTCTGTGGGGATTTTTTTAATACTACAGATTTATTGTAATTAATAATTCCAAGTTTGAAACTTATAGTTTGCCGTGTTTGATTCCATCCATATACCGATAATTTTCAAAATTTCGTGGGCAAATACTTCAGCTTTCTACGCGGATGGATGTCTACTATAATTTCAGTATGCTTTGATGATGTAGAGAAAACTATTCTGGTAGACAGTCCTCGAACTCCGCAACACATTTTCGCATACGATAAGCAGAGCTGTCTCATATAAACAATGCTTAATGCAACTCATATAAACTAATGTCCATTCCTTGTCATATATAGCTACGAATAATATGAGGCCTATGGTCGCACTCAACGAAGGCAATTTGTAAGAAGACGTTCAGCTCACTACGTTTAACAATAAGTATTCATTATTTTCGTACTGATTATGATAAATTATATGATAAACTAAAACTATGCGATAAATTATTTCTATGTATAAAAAAATACTAGAATACACCATTTTCAATGTCTATCGAATATATCTAATTACAAAATATATATTAGATTAGTTCGTCCTTTAGCAAACACAGAGAGGGAAATATAAATAAAGACGGCCATATCAACCCCGGTGCTATTAGAGAGATGAAATGGCCCATGACTCTTGCTAAGGGCGACAAGACAGCGATGGCCCAGATCTACTGTATTATATAGGGTGCTCCTAAAATGTATCTCATAAATTAACAGTGTGTTACTGGATCTAAATCATGTCAATTTAACTCAATTCACCTGTACAATGTATATCTCTGCGAAGCTTCAACCACTTCAAAGTTTACATTTTAATGTTTATAAGAGATTTCCAATATAGAGATAACCTTTTGTTTATGAAAACAAAAGGTTATCTCTGATAAATTTATGCTTATTTCCATCCTAAGAATGAACGCTCATGCCAAATTGGTAACGTTTAACGACATATGATGGAAATCTCTTATTAAAATCTAAACTTTGAAGTGCTTGAAGCTTTAAAGTTCGATGAAGTGGTTACGGACCACTTCATCGAAAAATATGATACGAACAATCATAAAAATAACAGAGCCACATATCTTAAAATGCAATTTTCACTAAAACAGTTACCTTTTTCGAATTTCGAACAAGAACAAAATTCTTTTTATTTTTTAATTATCTTCAATCTGGTATAGATTTTAGATATTTTGTCAGGTCTAAGGAATACGACCCAAAATTCGGGCCTTTACTACTCTTCAATTTGAAATTATGTTTTTCTATAAGTTTTACTAGAAAAGCAAATAATATTGCTTTTACATACAACATAAATAATGTGCCATTAATACTAGGATTGAAAATAGCTGTCCATCATAAAAATATTTATATCACTTCGTTGTACATTTCACCAGGTAAGAGCGCAACAGTTTATAAGTCTTTGTTTCAGAACATTTGTAACTACTTGGACTTACAATATGATGATGAATAGGCTTTAGGTTCTGATGAATAGGTTCTAGGCTTTAACATCCCAAATTATGTTAATTCTGTTGGTAATGATTGTGTTGCTGATAATTGTATCAATAGCTTGAATAATTTTACCGAGTTTCTGCGTCTTAGCCAGTTTAACAACTTACATATTAAATTCTGATGGCAATTTCAACTTCCACTAGCTCCACTGAAAACAACATAATTTTATTTTGAACATGATTTGCTTCATGAGTATAAAAGAATTTTGCCATATTTCTGGACACAATTTCCTTGACAATAAAGTAATTTTACCATACCAAAATTGTGCCAATTAAGCTAAGTATGAAGTGTACAGAGCTAAACACAGATAAAAAATTTTGAAAATTTGTTTATTTGTGCTGAACACCCTGCATACGGTACTAAGTACTAAGGTGAAAATTACGTACAAGTATTTCTGTACCTCAGAGGTAACATAAATGTTATAACATAAATGATAACCTGCAATCTTCTGATAAATTGAATTTTTTCATTTTGATCTATGGTTTTCGATATAAGTTCATAATTGTCAAACCACTTCCATCCCCCTTGTTTTAGGTGATAAGCTTGATTTATTTTAAATATCACGGAATGCTATGGACTAAACCTGTTGACCAAATATAATAATTTTCACATACACATTCTAATTGTTAATACAATTCTAGATTCTCTTTTTATTTTATTCATTAAAATATATCCTGAATTTCAAAAAATAGCATTTATCCGGTCCTGCCTTCAATTTAAAGAAAATATAGATATATTTTATACTCAGTAGAAAAATGTATCTAATGTTTATCACTTTATTTGTGAATCATTTATTCCTTGTACTTTCTTATCTTAAACGTTTGTAAATTTATAATTTCGCTGTACAACCTTTTCTTTATAATAAAGGCAGGACCAGATAAATGCTGTTTTCCAGATTAATAATAAGGCAACTTTTTTTATTTTTGTTTTTTTTTTTGAAGAATATTATTTGCTAAAAATGTTTGGCTTGAATAGTTCTATACGATGTTAAAAAATATGACAACTTAGGAATCACTATGTATTATGTATCCCGTACTATAAGTAAAACGGAGCAAATTTACATTGTTTCTGAATAAGACGTCACTTCATCAGATAAATATATCATCGCATATATTTTTGTTGAGCGTCTATGAACATTTATATTTTTTATTAAAACTTTTATAACTATTACAATAAAAAACGCTATAAAATCATAACTTTTTTTATAAAATATTGGTTCAAACAACAGAAAGAAAGTTTTAAAATGCTTCCACATCACGAACAGTCTCGCGATTCCTGACGGAATATTGCTTAAAAATGACTATATTTTTCAGTAAAAAAATTGTATATTGTATATTGTATACAGTATGTGAGCAGTAACGCATTTCTGTAATTAGAATATCAAAATGGACGTAGTAGAAGTGTTCATAATATGTAGGAGTATAGATGTATACTTAGTATGTAGAATACTTAGTATGTAGGAGATACTAGGGAAGTTAGTAAATTATTCTACGCTTATTTAAGTAAAACAAGAAGAAACAGATATATGAATTTTGATTAAATTTCTTTGCATGCTGATGTTCTATTTATTCCTGTTTCTTTCGGACCTACTGCAGGGTTTATCCTATTTTTATTTTTTTGTCTTTAGACATTTGCTTATCGCATTATCAATTGTGGGTGTTGAACATGTAGCTGTTGCTTGTTCTTAGAAATTAATTCAACAATATCTGATGTCACAGGTCTTGGAATTTATGTTTTCGAACGCCTATATTTGATCATTTGGTACAAAGCTGAATCACTCGAATCGTACCTAGCGGTACTACATTCAATAAAATCATTCACAGAATTAATTAACCATTTTAGGAGACGATACGTCATTGTACAATTTGTATCTTATCTTCAGTATATTAGAAAAGTTTAAAGCCGTTGTTAACATTGGCAAAAGTGCCTACTGGTGGAAATATTGTTTTTAAAAATACGTTAACAGTATTGTGAAATTCCATAATAAAATATATACCATATACCAAATTAGAAAAAATATACCTCAATTAAATGAGGAGTTAGTACGTGCAAGGTATCTATAGTATATCAATTACCTATATCTTATATGAAGAACAAATTTTGCTTATTGTTAATTAATAAACCCATTTTATAATGAAAAAAGGTTGAGTGAAATTAAATTTTCAATGCGGAAACAACAAAGCAAGCAACACAAAAGCAAGTATTGTTATCTAGCACGAAAATAAAAAAAACTGGTTGAATGGTTTTAAAAATAAAAAAAAAAAACTAAAGAAAATGTTTGCTGTTTTTAATAAATTTTATAAATTTTGATATGATTTGTATGAATTAATCAACACTACGTCTTTAAATATTTATTATATAGTATGTTTTGTTTATCGTTCTACAGCTGACATTTATTTAAAAATGGGACATGCGAACAAAAGTATACGGACAAAAGTTCATGACTTGATCTCTTATATACCTAATTTGCCGTTTTCAAAAAAATAAACGAACATATACCAGAAAAGTCGAAAAATCTTCGGTGCGAATAATTTTTTTTTTTTAATTCTCATATTTTAACGTCAGACTCGGAATGCTCTAAAAAAATTAGACCTGAATATGCTTATTAATATACGAGGTGTGTAAATTAAGTAATTTTTTTTATTCGAATAGAATTACAATTCAGTATTGTCTACTTCAAAATAACTTCCTTGGGAAACCTTAAGCTGCGTGGTTCATCTTCTATCAATTCTCTTCCTTCTGAGAATGCCTTAAACCACCGAACAATCTGGGCTCTTGAAAAAACACTATCTGCATAGGCGTGTTGAAGTTTTGCAAAAGTATCAGTTGCGCTGTATCCAAGTTTAAAGCAAAACCTGATAGCACACCGTTGCTCAAAATTTTTCCGTTCGATTTGTTATTAACTGTTTTTGTTATAAATTTGTTATAAACTGAATTGCGTTTCTAAAAACGGCAAATTGCAGTAGAGATGAAGTAAGAAAACTGTTTTTCCTCTACTTTATTTCGCAACTGTCACCAGTAATATATAGTCACCAAACCTATTTGATATATGCCCGCTACCCCTTGTCAGAACAAACTTTCACCCGCAGAAGAAAATGTTCTACATTTTTCATCCCGTCTGTCATCCCTGTCACTTCCTTTTCCTATAAAATTGAACTTGAACAATCACTCGACATAATATGTAATTCCTAACAGATTACCTTTATAAAGCGGGGATATTTTTAGTGAAAAATGAAGATAACAAAAAAAACTTTCTCAAAACGCAGAAACAAAAGGAATCTGGAACGAATTCTGGACACACTTCTGAAATAAGAGGTAACTTATATGTTGCAGCTGATGACGATACGGATACAGAAGTTGCCCAAACGGTTCCAGACAGTGAATATATTGTTTTTTTGGAGTCCTGGGTGCAGTGTTTAACGTGCTGTTTGTGGGCATATGCATTATATTCTGGAACAGAAAACAACACATACATGTGTGGATTATTACTTTATATTGTTTTAGTTTGTTCATGTTTTGTCTTCAAGATAATGTTTTAAATGTCAGTGAAAATTTTCAATTTTCTTTATATGTATTATGATTTTGTGGTTATCTAATCTATCTAATCTATCTTTCCGTTTCTTGGAAAATAAATGTTTTAGTTTAGTCCCATATTCATAAAATTAGTACTATTCGTTAAAAGTTAATAAAAAGTTTAACAAACTTTAGGAAACTAAATTTTTGCAAAAACTAAAATGTAAAATACAAACCTAAAAATCACAAAATAGGTCCGTTTTCTCTAATGCTATGCTTTGCTACAATGGTAAGTGTAGGTATGGTTTATATTTGGAAGTCCTTAAAAAAAATGTTAATGGTAACTTGTAAATCATAAAAGAGAGATAATAATAATAATATTCCCCAGGACTTAATAAATACTATTGTACTGCCTTTTGTGTGGCATACCTGCATGCATCATAAATCATAAGTAAAGTTGGCATACGGCAACGCAACACATAAGCAACTAGCGTAGCATATGATGGAGTCGCCTCAATTAATATTTATTTCAGTAGTCCAGTGATAGCTGGTGCTGTTGTTCAACCTCTGTCATATACCGTGTGTGTAAAGTCGATATCGGCCAGTTATGAAAAAGGACAAACATAAGTGAGACAACAGATAACGAAGCAACCGCATACGCATCGAAAATAATGAGGGAATAAGACCGGCCTACTCACCACCTGCGCTAGACGATAGAACGAGAAGTGTAGAATTTGTTCTTTTTTACAACCGGCCGGTGTCGGCTTCACACATACTGTGAATGTTGAATATAAGGATATAATTTCATAATAAACTATGGCAAACGTGCGGAAGATTACTTACTTTCGTGTATTACACTTAGTATGCATAGGCCTCAGTGGCGCAACTCGTATCTGCCAAACTTCATCATAAGATATGTTGTCTAAGTTAAATCAAAGCTGAACGACTTTAAGTCTTCCCCTAGCTTCCAAATCTACTCATAATTCGATTACTAACTAGAGTACCAACAAATCTTATCAATTTTATATTATACCACCACACCACAAAAAAATATTTTAGTCAAACAAAAAAATATACATATTTTAAATATTTATGATTAGCGAATATTCTCAGATACTTTACTACGTCAAAACATTGAAATTCCAACATCCTAGTAATTAAAATTCTAACGTCTAACGTGATACGTCAACAAGAAAGTCTAATTAACGACAAAAATCCACTAAATAAGAGGAGGTTGTGATTAATGAACAATATTAAACCATAAATCTCGTCATAGGCGGGCAGAGAAACATGGTAATATACTGTACTCATAAGTAGAATATTTAGATGAGTTGGCGCGGAAAGGTCGAGCCTGTCAGATTGAATTACAAAGGCCGGTTTATGTGTCCACGGTGTCGAGTTAGTGCTTGCGAACTCCGACCCTCGACCATTATCTCCGTACCAACACGTCAGAGATATCCCGTACGAGACTATTAAATTATGAAGGAATACGGTACGGATATTTTTATTCTCATAACTTCAGGATGAAGCGTACGTTTTAGATGGAGAAAAAACAGAATAGCGTGGACTGCATTATTCTAGATTCTGTATATTGAATGAAGAGTTAAACAGACGAAAAACGGATTTGAAATTGTGTTCCATTACAAAACCCCACAAAAAAATAAGATCAAGATTTGAGGGACTGACTATAGTGTTTCTATGTATTTTTCGGCGCTGATTCTAATTTTTTGTGTAGGGGCGAAAAAATCCCTCTAAGGGGGTAAACTGGCGAATGTCAGTATTTTAGGATATAAGTGTGAATGGGCATGTTCTATCAAGCAAGGGCAAGTTCAAGACTTCCACAAAGGGGTGACCACCCTTCCAGAAGGGTTGATACACCCCTTGCAACCACTGCTATCCCCCTTTCGATATATAACTGTGTTATGAAAGTTGCTAGCTTTGTAGCAAATTAGCTCAACACTGAAACTACCAAAGTGAATGTTTCTACTCCTGGGAGGCTTCTGAATCCTTTTCGGGAGTCTGGAGGTACTTTTCACCCCTTGGAGGATGGGGTCAAAACAATTAAACACGATTCCCCTTAGTTTACTTGGATCGTTCCGGGACAACAAACAGGAAAATGTATTTTCCCATATCTCCCGCCACATCATCTTTCCTCCATTTTTACCCTTTTGAAGGGTTGCTTCCGGAGCTGCAGTCATCCTTTTCCTTGCCTCCTAGGAATAAAAGCTATCAACTTTTATAACGTGGTTATATATCGAAAAGGGGATTACAAGGGTTGCAGAGGAAGGGTGGTCATCCCATCGCGGAAGTTTTTAACTCGCCTTTGCTTGATAAAACATGCCCATTTACACGTGTCTCCTAAGATACTGACATTCGTCAGTTTAGGAGGGATTTCGTCGTCTTGGAGGGATTATTTCGCCCCTACACAATAATTTAATAGGTATACGGATGTTTTGGACCCCGGAATCGGATTCAGGGTCGAAAAATGCATTGGAATACTAAAGTCAGTCCCCCAAATCTTGACCTTATTTTTTTATGGGGCTATGTTATTTTTTCCCTTAGAGTGATTAGTATCTTACTTGCAATTTGTTGTAATGAGTTCTAATGCTCTTTCAGGTAATTGCGCGTGCCAGTGTCACTTTAATGGACTCGTTTATTATTAGTAATTTTAAATTCATTTAATAGCAACTTATAACTGTACTTATCGTTTAATAAGAATATATTTTTTATTAAAAATAATTCATAGAATGGATTGACTCCATAAAAAAAATACCTAACAGCGGTACCTAATACTTCATCCTTCATAATATTGTGGAACTTCTTAGAAATAAACTGAGTCATCATAAATTATCCCCTACAAACCGGCGAAGATGTTCAAAATTATGTACGTGCTTACACTTATCACACACCTGTGACCTTCGACAATAGTTTAAATATATTGGCGAAGTGGAAATTTTTATTCCCACTCCCATTATCATTTGTTTTTTTTTTTTTAGGGAAAACTAAATTTTATTAAAATGGAGGCATTTAACATATTCACTGATACTTAGCAAATATTAATAAAACATTGACTTCAAGAAACAGTACTCTCTATTGTTAACTGATTTTATTATTATTATTTAGCTCTCGCCATTGACAATGTATATAGTGTATACCGAAGTGCAAGTGCCTTTTTTTTACGTCTGATCACGCGGTTGCTTCATTTCACTAATTTTTGGTTAGGGGTTAATGACATGAAACATTGTAAATTCTTACAGAATTAGATATAACCATTTAACATGTTTGACATCGTATAGAGTTTACTGAACAATAAGCTACACAATTGTAATTTTGTAGTAAAAAAAAAACAAAGCGCTTTACCAAAAAGTAGATCAAGAAAGTGTATTTCTTCCTTACGTGTTTTGGTGTCTTGTTAAATATTACACTAATATCTTTCAAAATTTCCGATTTTTGATTTTGCTTATGTTTCTCGTTATTTTTGATTTATTATGCCAATGATCTTAATATCTAATTAATAAGAAAATTGTTCCATTATACTAAGGTTGTTCCTACACCAATTTGGAGTAAAACTTTTTGTAGAGGAAAATCGGCGAAAATTGTTTTTTTAACGATTTCCCGGAGGTCTGTAAATCGTCTTTTTTTTCAATACCTCTAGAGAGATGCAAGATGTTTTTATGGCGGTGAGCCAAACCAGAAAACAGCCGGTTCTTCGGAAGGCGACGGATAGCGGCCGCAGCTCTATTTCGATTCCGTTTTTTTCGACGGCGTCTAATTTAGGGTATTTTTCCGAATTTTTCGAGGGGTCACTCCCTGTTCTACTTGCCGTATTAAAAATATTATTTTCCGCTACGCGAGACGAAATTCCGGGTTGGGACGCCCGGTTTCGCACCGAAATTCGCTGTACCCGCGACGACTGTCAAACCGTCCGGCGAATGTCACTTTCCGCCACTTTTCGAACGTTCGCCCCGCGCATAATGGGGCGCGTGGACGAATGAACTAGGTGTCAAAAGAACGGGCGGAACTTCTATTTTACACAGATAGCGACTATCGGGAGCCGCCGACGTTTTTCGCTCCGATAACTGCGAGAGAAGCAGGTCATGTTTCGGGATTTTCGCCTTTTTGCCCCAACTTCGAACGTTCGTCTAGAAGCAAATTCGAGTTTTCGGCGGCAAAAATCGATGCGATCGGTTACTTTGAACCTTTTAGAAGACGTTTTTTTGTAGCGCGCCGCCACCGAGTCCTCCTAATTAGTAGGACCGGCGAAGCACCTCTCTGCAAACGAGTCGAAAATATTTCTTTACTCCACGTTTTCCTACTTAATTCCTCATCTACAGTCTTCCTCATCTACAATGTCAACAAACGATTGCCTTAACAGACGTTATCGAAAAATGAAAATCGATTAAGAAAAACGCGAGCGAAAAAAAATAATTTTTCTTTATGTTTTTTAAGTTATTTTTAGACACTTTAAATTTATAAAATCGTTGCCATCCTTTTTTGCCATGATAGTACAACTCTCCAAGAAAAAAATGAGCCCCGATTCATTCCTCTAGGACTATCCGTCGAGCAAGCAGAGCCCATCTTCGAGATCGTCTTTTTTTCGAAATATATATATATATATATCTCGAAAAATTTTCAATATTTTTCAATTTCGGAAAATCGTTCTTTTTTGGCTTGCCGTGGGCTACACTTACAGCAAGTAGCAAGTTTCAAAACGTTAATTTTCAAAAGATAGAGCCAAAAACAAGAATAGTCGATTTTTGACGGTTTTTTTCGATATATCTCGAAAAGTAATGCAGCAATCGATATTAAAAATAATATGGATCTGAAGACCTTTTCCTTATCTACAACTTTCTAATTTAACTTCCTTCTCTACGATCTTTAGTTTTTTTTTTATTTACGAAAAACTGTTTTTTTCAACTTTACGAATTTTTTAGGTTAAGTTCGCCGTTAAAACGCCAAGGACAAAAAACGCTATCTTCCTTAAATTTTTTTTCCTATACGACCATATTTTTTGTTTCCTGTTAAAGATTTTGGGAAATTATACATTAGGGCGTTTTACCTATTGATTGGACTATTATATTTAAAATACATATCACCTTTTCGGAGATAATTTTTTTATATATAAAAGTAGCTATGACATTTAATTACTACCAAATTATTAAATTTTTATCAAAGAACCAATTGCATCACAGGCTTTTCTGTATTTTATTTTTGTAAGGTAACGTCAATGAATTGAATAATCCGAAAAATGTTAGTACCTTTTTAGCATCAAAAACTAAACATTTGAAGACATGAACTGTTCCACTTAAAATTGGTCCAAGAATCACACAAATACGTACATAACTAATTAATACTATTTTTTGTAGCACGTTCTTTTGTCGAGTTTTTAGTTAATTTGAATCTTGGTGTCTTGTGTTCTAAAGTGTGTTTAAATCTTTAGTTTGTATGTTTAAGTAACATATTTTTAATTTTATCTGAAATACCTGGAATATCGATATTATGTTTAAAATAGTAACATGATTTTGATGATTATTTATATTTATAATTATATTACTTGTATTTACAGGGTATAATTTGGTGAGTAAGTAGACAATTAAATCAATTTCAGTAACATTACATAGACTATTAATTGGTTAGTATAATGACACATATGTACATATTTTTCAGCATACTGTTTTAATAAATATACGGGAGTGAGAATTATACATATCACATTTATTATAATTTGATGTTATATTGAAAAAAATAAAGTGATAGCAGCTCAATGTCAAAAGTCCTTTTTAAATCTCAAAACATACTTTTGGTCACGTGTAAATTAAACTAAATGCTGGGAACCGATATCATGAGGAGTCATCCATGAACTTCTTTTGAATAGGATTTCCCAAAAAAGTATATAACTTTCATTTATTATATTTTAAGAAAGAGGAGATAATATTAAAATATATGTGCATTATTTACCAGAGTTGATAGTCTAACTTCGCTAGCAGCACTGATGTTTGTTTGATTCAAGTTTTGATCAGTTGCGGTCAGAGCATTTCCGAAACAATTTCCCACAATTTCCTTCATACCGCGCGTAGGAATTAAACATAAATTCGTTGTGTGGTTTCTGCGAACCGCCTGTTCTCAGCTTGTGACCTTCCTTATCAAAAGCCGTGTTATGTCATCTACCCACAGAGACATGTTTAATATGCACTTTCTCGGTAAAACTAAGCCGTTCTCGTGTTCTGGTTTCTGTGATATAAGCGCTAATTTTTCGAATTCCCTGACATGTTTTTCAAGGCATATCTTTATCTAGGCCGTTCACCGATCCATATAAGTGCCGATATTTTATGACAATAATGCAGTTATTATTAAGACATTGGCACTGTCTTAATTTAAATGTTGCGCAGGATATTGCAGAAACGCGAAAGGTGTGTATATAAAAAACAGGGTTGCGTTCAAATTTTCCCATAGGAAGGAATTCGTGTCCGGCTTAGTCTAACGTTGGTTAATTAACGACAAAACGTGTGTTGCATAATTATTATTTTCTGATCGGAAAAAGGAACCACATCTTTCAAATCAACTATAATAGATATCTATTTGTGACTCAAAAATCGTCTTCACATATTTTGAGTAAATTGATCAAGAACATCCCACCCTTATAATACCACCAGACATACATACATAATAGACTGCAATAAAATATGCGGAATTCCAGGACAGGACGTCAATTTGCATTATTTAATTACGTAAATCAAACGTCTCTACAGTATTTTTGCTACGCGTGTTAAGAACGACTGAACACAGACGTCCCGGGAGTCCCGCTCCCCCACTCTTCACTTTTGCCGCCGCGGAATATGGGATAGCCAAATGGCAAATTATATAGGCCGCCGCACGTACGTAGCAGGTGTGAAGTTGAAGGTGGTTATTGTTTATTCGGTTTTAGTTCTTTCGCTGTTGTGATCGTCGCGGTACGGAACCAATAAATAGCCATATTAAGCGAAACGGCTTTCTTATTAATTATGTCGCGGATTCCGTTGGAACATAAATTGCAAAATATAATCAAAAACTTTGAGGAATTTAAAACAGATGGAATATTCATACGTTGTCTACCGTGCAATAGGCGATATGCTTTTAAAGACGAACGGGATGCAAAAAGACATATTAATTCGAAAAAACATAAAGATAACGTACGGGGTGAAGTCAATACTGACGAGTTCTTATATGACTTGTGTTCTATGTTGTGTACGTGTGGATTGTCGTGGAGACTAGTAGATAATGCGTGTTTTAGAAATTTTTGTTCAAAATACATGCCAGATTGGCCTTTGCCTAGTGGCCAGACATTGCGCACTCGGTACCTCCCAAAGTTTATAATAATGTGATGGACAGTATTAGAGAAGACGTACGCAATCATTATATTTGGGTCACTGTTGATGAAACCGTGGATTTTCGTGGTCATAAGGTAGTGAATGTTCTGCTCCATGTTTTAAAAGTGAATAATAGTACCCCGCCAATATTAATCGCAAGTAAACGTGTATTACAAACTACGGCTGAAATGATTGATGTATTGGTGACGGATGCCTTACGCAATGTGTGTGTTGACAATGACAATTTACTGGTGTTTGTCACAGATGCAGCCGCATATATGCGAAAAGCAGCTGAGCGTCTAAAACGCACATATAAAAATATGACACACGTGACATGTTTAGCGCATGCCTTACATCTTGTCGCTGGTGAAATTGCAAAACAATACCCGATAGTGGACCGACTAATTTGGAACACAAAACAAATATTTGTAAAGTCAGGGTCACGAAAACACAAATTTAAAGAGCACCTACTCGATATACCTCTACCACCTTCACCGGTACGTACACGATGGTGCACGTGGCTGCAAGCTGTACGGTATTTTGCCACCCACTTCGAAATTGTAAAGGAATTCATCATACAACTAAATCCCTTAGAATTCAAAACTATACGACTTGGCCAAAATGCATTTAAGACACCGGATATTCACACCGATCTAAACATTATAAACCAGCAGTTTAACTAATTAATTCAAGCAACCACAACGTTAGAAAATTCAACATTATCCTGTGAAGAAGCTTTAACTATAATAAGTGACGTTGAAAGTACAATGACTAATTTAGTAGATCGTAAAGGTGTCGCAATTAAAAACAAACTGGAAACTGTGTTAAATAGAAATACCGGTTACCAAACAATACGTAATTTTTACACAAATAGGCAGAATGTTGTTGTTGTTACGGCGAATAATTATGTCGAATACTTAAAATTTGCATCATTGACTTCTGTAGATGCTGAGCGATCGTTTTCATTATATAAATATATGTACCGACCTAATCGGTCACATCTAAGTGCGGTGAATGCAGAACGTATTTTAGTGACTATGATGTATGTATGCCCATGCTGTGCAAGAATGTCCTCTTACAATTAGTGATGAGGGTGACACGACCTTTCAATAGACAATAACTGTTTGGGTAAGTGTCTCTATCATATTTTAATTTTGTACTGGTTTCCTGAGTTCGGTCCTGATTTACCTCGAGCTTATTGCACCCTAATACATAAGAAACAAAAAAAGTATAAACATAAAAAGCCTATATACATGTAATACAACCAGAATATATTTGCTCGCGAATTGTACACAGGAAACTAAACTGCTCGTCAAAATTAGCGTAACACTTTTTTAGATTAGCGCCATTTGCGTTCTATTCGAGTTAGAGACTTGCACTTTCGGTAGCCAATAAAGTTGGTTTTAATGTCCCGAAGTCATTACGCTGTGACTTAAACGGTTCGCTGTCTACACCCTAAAAACCAACCCCATGGGTTGAAGAGAAACACAATACACAGAAACCAAATACACATAACTTATTGAGGAAGTCTTAATGTGTGCCGGGATGGAGTTTTTACCCAACAGCGTCCTTCTTACTCCATCCTGAAGGTCTCTGAAATTGCAGTCAAAATCTTGCGAATTCAAATTTCGACATGGGGTTGGTTTTTAGGGTGTGAACAGCGAACCGTTTAAGTCACAGCGTAGAGACTTTGGGGCAATAAAACCAACCCTATTGGCTACCGAAAATTAAACATTGCAAGTCTCTAACTCGAATAAAACGCAAATGGCGCTTATCTAAATAGTGTTAGGCTAATCTTGACGAGCAGTTTATTTTCGTGGTGTGCAGTTCGTGAGCAAAAATATTCTGCTTGTATTGCATGTATACATATAGACTTATATAAAACGATAACTTAAATACATTTCTTAAACCGACATATTCAATTATACATAAATACAAAGGTAGTCCCAGATGTACCCGACCTGAAGTATATATGGTGGTTGTTTTTATTTTCCTATCACACACACTCTCTTAGGAAATAAATGGGTATTATTTAATTTTTAGTCGGAGTAATTTATGCTTTCTTAGGCTTCTATGAGTCACACAGCTCATCTTAAATGTAATTCCGATCCTCAGATTCATTATTTCCAGTACGTCTTAACGTATCTATTAATTGGTGATTTTGATTTAAATAATGAATACATTTTAAATCAGTATTTTGTCTCCCTTTATGTTAATTATATTGTTAAATGTAACATTATGTTTATTATAATGGTGAGTATATAAAATACGAGGAAATATTGTTTTCGGGTAGGTAGATTATCTGTCCAGTTAAACGAGATGTCAGAGGAACGTCGTAGTGCCAGAGGCTAAGCGGTTTAACCATAAATATGACTTTATTTGCGTGGGAACTGGAGAATTAAAGAAACACCGACAAACGCACAGGTTTATGAAATTAGCCTACCAAAGTAAACAAGTTGTTCACGAATTAATTACTTCTCTGTATGTTGGCATTCGTAGGACATTCTTGTAATAGTACATGGAAACTAAAAGTAATGTATATCTTAAATAGCATAATAAAATGTCTCAATTTTACACAAAGAATTTAATTTTAGACGCGAACAAGTGCCAAGTAATAGGTTCGATGCATTTGCCTACTGCAATTTTCACTGTTACTAGTAAGTCTAAGGCTATTTCAAGCAGTATTTCTAATGGAGTAATTTTGATTGATTTCAGTATATAGCTTATAAACTAAGTATCGTGTTTGGTAAATGGTTAGGGTAAAGATGACGCAATTAATTATATTCACAGGACGTGACGGTTTAAAAAGGTAATAAAACACTCGTATTCACAATTTCTCATCATGAAAAAAGAACAACAGAACAAATTTGGTTAAAATTCGAAAACGAAATATTGAGGAATCTCGGAAACGCGAACTAATTAAGGATGGCGGGGTTCACGTTTTCGAGTAGTTTATGTTAGAGGATAAGCAAATAACGGTTACAACAATTATAATTAATAAAATATCATAAAACTCAACTTTTTTACTATGTAGTAAATATATGGATATGCAATATGTAAACTGAACTTGACTAGCTAGAAAAGAAAGAGGAAATAAAGGAAGACCTGTCTGAAGGATAGAATAAGGCAGATGCAATTGCCACACGACTTTGAAGACGTTTCTCAAGCTCTTTTTGCTAGGGGAACCGAGCAGTTCGTTCTGATTTATTGATTTGTGTAGCGTCACGATAACTTCTGCGTCTGTATCTACATTCTACATAATATATTCGGGCTGTTACATTACAAATAAACATTTCAATTTTTTTTTTGTGATTCGTCTTAATATATCATACTTTTGAAAACGGCAATCGTAGCTTTAGGACAAGCAAAACTTTTTATTAAGATTTTTTTTTACTAAAAGGCGAAACAAAAACGTTTCCTATTTGTTAAACAAAGTTAAGCACATACAGTGCAGCAACAGTAACTTTGCCCATGGCCGCAATAGACAAAACTTGTTGGAATTGTACTAATTTCTCTTGTAGCTGCAGCCTCGAGAAGTACAGTCTGTTGTTTGTGCGTATCTCTTTTATCTCTGGGCTATAGGTCGTACTACGCTGTACTATATTCGTTGTGCACAATTCAGGGGCAAATATATTATGGCTGTACTGTACATCTGTATAAGGTTAGTTTTTTAAATGAATACCCCCCCCCTTTCTTTATTTTTTTTATAATTTTTGATAGATTTTAAAAGAGTAAAAAATTCTTTTCTCAATACCATACTTTCTTTTTGTAATAAAGTTTTTGTGAACCCTTTTTCTATATCAGGCATAAGTCCCGCAATTTTTGTAACCTCCGATATTTTGGAGTCTTATTTGATGCCATGGCACATGATTTGCGTGCGTATTAAAAGAAGTCAAACCCAAAGACTAACCTATCAAATTCTGTTATTCAATAAAATTACTAGATCGTAAGTAGAATTTTCGCGATTCTTGGTTGGTTCGGTTTCTCTCGGTTCAAGGTTCTCGTTGTAGAGTACAGAATGTTTATCGTCTACGTTTTGGAATATGTAGAAGTACCAAGCCAAGTGTTAATGTTTTTGAATGTTCATATTACGAAACGTTCACGTTATCGAGACTCTACTGTATTGATAACATTGCAAAATATATGGTTCAACGTAAAATAAAATTATTGCATGTGAAATATATATACCTTTTTTGTAATAACCTTTTGCCAAAACAAATGTGTTAATAATGTACATACCTATCGCGTGTGCCATTCAAAAACACCGACTCTCTTCACTGCTTGAGCGTACGTTGCCACAACCAATAGTCTTTCTGTATTTCTTCTCGTTATACATGAGCGATTTGACCTGTACATATAGTCGTAGAAGGAAAACGATCGTTCTACATCTACTGAAGTTCAAGGTGTAAATTCAAAATGGACAGAGAACGACATTATTTTCACGCACATTATTTTCACGAATTTCGCGCAGTTGTTTGTATCACTAACAGTTGTTCGTTGTTGTTAATATATTTACATTATTATTTTTTACAGCTACAGAGGACAATGCTCCTGTTACTACTATTTCTATACTTTCTTAGCTGTTGTTTGCAAAACCCGATATTGATAGCTATCAATATCGGGGGCGAAATATCTGAAACAAAAAATCGTCGTCCCGATATATGGATAAATTGTACCTATGGATAAAGAGTCCCAGCGGTTGTTACGAGGCACAGTCAGTGGCGTACATATGTATGTACGGACAAGAAATATATGCGTACATAATTTACAAGGCACTTAAAAAATACGGTTTATACTTTAATTATCATATTATAATATGTGCCGATAGTCACATTATATTCACATTATATTCACATTCACATAGTCACATCATATTATAAGATAGTGCCGATCATGCGTTGTAGCACACTTTCCGGACCCTACTCATAACAATTGTGAGTACATATACTACTAAACAATTATTATGTACATTACCTATATACATATAAGAAAGTATTGCCATCTAGTGCTTGGTGGAATTAGACATATTTAGTTGTGTTTAACAAAGTTAGCTTCTTCAACCACCGAATATATATGTACAAGGTGATATTTTGAGGAAGTCACAGAAATAAAAAGACAATGTACGAGTATTTACTTGGCAATTAGAAAAATATATTTCGTTATAACATTTTGCCAGCCATTTTCGAGGCTGTGAAGTGAGGTAGACATTTTTTTAATGTTGTATGCACGTTTCATTTGAAGTTTTTTTTGATATTTTGATATATTCTGTCGTTTTTGATATTTTTCTTTTGTTTAAAATTCAGACCTGTCATTTGGTGTTTTCAACAAAAAGTAATGCAGTAAGTAAAATAAGTCTAGGCGATAAATAAGAAAACAATAATTTTGATTTTCAAAAATGTCGTTTCAGTCCTTTAGCAAGCCACTGATCACGGGAAGAAACGACAGAAAAGTGGAACTACTATAGACTAGAGATGTCTATACATCTGAACCCCAAAAGCGTGACCGACTAACATGTGTTATAAAATAATAAATTGGTATGGAAGGGAAAGAAAAATCATGTCCATTCAATTAACTTGGCTGTGGAATTCTCAAACGTGCACAAGTCTCCTGAGGTTCTACCAATCACTTCTTAAAATATCGTAGTGACTACAAATACAAGAACGACATACAAATCTTGTAAAATCTGATAAAGAAAGTTCGTAATCAACGATTTCATGTTCATATTTTTTAAAAATGTTTCATGTTTTTTTAAAAATCCTGACAGAAAACAAATTATGCTATGTGCAGAGCTCCTTTTTTAAATTATTTCCGTCATTTAATTAGTCATGCAAAAGGTGTACAAAAATCTATAATGAAGAACATTAGTAGTGATATTGCAGATGTTTTTTAACAAACGGTCTCAAAACTGAAAAAGAACGATTAAAATATGAAAAAAAAAAACTTGCGGACATAAAGTCAGATGCCATGTTATAAAAAATAAAGTACGAAGCTATTGCTCTGTTAGATTGTAGCAAAGACAACCTGTGGCATTCAATATACTGGCATTCAATATACAGTATGTGTACAACAAACATTTGCGAGTTATGAAAAAAGACAAATAGAAGTAAGACGACAGATAAGAAGTAACCAGCTCTGCGCATCGAAGGTAGTGAGGGAATAATACCGGCAAAGACTCACCATCTACGCTAGCCGTTAGAACGATAACTGTGGAATTTATCCTTTTTTACAACCGGCCAATGTCTGGTGTACATATAGTGTATATGCAAACTGATCATTCGGAATATATCAAGGAATAAGGATCTGACTGTTGCGGCAAAGAGTTACCAGCAATATTTCGATGTACAGGAGGAATGGTGAGAGATTCCACACATAAAATATGGAGAAACGCGATTTTATGCGACCGTTACAATTTTTCAAAGGACATAAAGGATTAATTTCATCTTTCAATGGTTTCCTCGATGCACGATATCAACTCTATCTACAGAACCTTGCCCAACTACCGCTATGAAAGAAATTTTTGGTTCACTTTTCAGGTGTCGTAGTAGATTGTTGCTCTACCACCTCACATTATATTTACAAGTTGTTTAATATATACACATTATTTTTTGTGTTTAAAATGAGTATTTTATCAGCAAATGTCTTTGTAAATAAGTATTTACACTGTGTTCCATTCCGTTGATACCATATCAAATAACTAGGCATATGAGGATTCCGTCACTTGGTACAGTGGGGCAACTGCTAGGATTAAATTAATGTGTTTATTATTTAACAAGTTAATATTTTTAGTTTGAGTAATATTGAGTTTATGTAAACTTTTACATCCTCACTGTACATTTTTTTTCCAGGATAGTTGAGAGCAGATATCTAAGTGACGGTCTCCTTGATACTGCGAATTACAGCAACAGACAAAAGCACATCATATTTGAATATACATTTTTAGGAAGTGATATTTGTCCCACATTCTAAAATGTATATATCTGTTACAGAAATCAAATGATTTATGTGATGCAGAAATAATATAAATTTTTACTCTTACTGATTATTCGATAAGTCTCACAATCAGATAACAAATTCCATCTGAAATATTTTGTACAAGATTTGTATCTGCATTTGTTACATTATCTTGATATCTTAATTAAATTAAAATCTATTCCAAAATGAACTACCTAATATTGCAATAGACAGTGTAATAACAAACAGAGCACGTAGATAGTGAAGATAATATATTTGTATGTTTTACGTTAGGTTAGTTTATAACGTTTTAGTTATTTTATATATTATTACAGATGATTGCATGTTATTAAATTATTTCAAAACAACATTTTCCGCACGCCAGCATAGGGTGAAGAATTGCTAAATCTGTCACCGATCATTTTAATACAATTATGTAATTAAAATGTATGTACTCGTTATATATAATAATCCCGCAGTTTATTTTCGTCCACGTTGTAGTGTGATGCAAATCACACCATTCAGCATATTACATAAGTTCATAATAAACTATGGCAACGTGCGGAAGGCTAATACAGTAGACTTCCGATAATCCGGCAAGTTAGGTACTTGGCTGGTGCCGGATTACCGAAAATGCCGGATTATCGGAAGGTGTCGCCCTCTATCTTTAAACGCAAAGTTGTTAAGTGAATACAGCTGCAAGATGGCGTTTGACAGCAAATATTGTCTACCAGGAAGATTAAGATAATAATTTAAACTCAATTTAAATTCCACATTTGAAAAAATACAGAATTATTTTTACCACTTATCGACGGTTTAGAAAACGTCGTAAATGGTAATCGTCTGCAAATGCATGCTGATGCCGAACCATCGGGTATTCCGGACCATTGGATGCCAAACTATGGAAGTGTACCTACTGTAGTTACTTTTGTGTATAATACCTATGATGCGTACGGTGGTATGGAAACCCGTGGCGCGTCATTTTTTTACTGCTTCATTGAAAAATATGGTCTACTGTTAAATATTATGCAACACAAGAACATGGTACAAATAACACGATTGGCTTATAATTTTTTAAGAAATGAAATGATTAAAAATGGTATTTGGAAAATAAATTCCAAGTAAGAAAACATTTCCAACATACCTTAAAACTGTATGTTTCTGGGGAAAAAATGTTTGAAACGTAGAGACGCCTGGTATCGTACAGTTTTCTTTCTCTAATATACTCCAAATTCTAGTCTCAGATGGTAAGAATAATACTTTTAGCACAATACAATTTCATTTAGCCTTATAAAGTGGGCTGATCGATATAAAACAATCATCGTATACAGCGCATGCTTTTATATTGTGAGACACAACTACATGGTGTATCGTAAAAGACACAAAAAGGCAAAATGAACAACAACAACAACTTGAAAAAACTTTGTGAATGAATATATATGTTTCGATAGATTAATAGGTCATATTCTCATTTTTCCAAATATATAGGGTTTCTATGGTTGTTTCAGTCCTTTTTGCAATATTTAATTTTAAATTGTATATATGAATACTTCTTGGTCACCTTGACACTTTGTATGTATTATTGCACATCCCCTATTCTGTCGTTATTTGAATAAAAAATACGAAATATTTCTTTCTCTGAATAACCCATTTGTTAATATAGGGAACTGTCTTGGCAACGCTTTTTATGACACCCAGTTTCTAATTTTGCCGTTTAGTAGCAATCATGGCCAACTAGGTTTCAGTTTCTCCTAAATTTTATATAATTTAACATTAAATAATTCAAAAAAGGGCTGAACCAAACCTATGTATAAACCATATACACGGTGGAGACTTTAACTGGAATATATTCGCTAGCGGGGTGGTGAATGATTTTTCAAAAAATTCCCGAGACACGTCAACTTTTAAATGTATTTACCTACATTTTGCAAGTAATATTAAAAACATAGCCCTTCAGGGGTGGCTGAAACCACTCTCGACATGATTTTTTTCAAATGCAACCCTATGGCTTGCGACCCCTCATTGTAAAGCTGGTGGAAAGAGGAATCCAACGCACTGATCAAATTTTAATTTTTAGTATGTTTGTAAGGTTGCATACAATTAAAACAATTTAAAAATTAAATTTATTTGTAACGTAACAATTGTTCAAAATGTGCACCATTCACTTGTTGGCAGCATCCCAGTCTGTGGTAGGTTTCGTCCCTTACATTATGCAACATTTGCGGTGTTATTTTCCGATTTCCTCTCTTATCCTTTCCTGCAGATCTGCTATGTTGTTGGGTTTCTGAATGTAAACCCTACTTTTAAGATGTCCCCACAAAAGAAATCCAGTGGTGTAAGATCTGGAGATCTTGCTGGCCACTCAATATTACCTCGCCTCCCAATTCACCTACCGGGAAAAATTCTGTCCAGATACTGACGAACAATGGCAGCATAGTGGTGGTGGGGCCCCATCTTGCTGAAACCATAACCTCTCGTCGGTCAAGTTAGGGTTTAAGGGGTTTGGAAATAAATGACATAGCACTGGCATTAGTTCATGCTGGAGTAAACGCAAGTATCTTGCTCCATTAAGAATGTCATCAAAGAAAAATGGTCCTACAATTCTATCTTGTATTATTCCGGCCCACACATTAGTTTTCTGTGGGCGCTGAGTATGAAGTTCCCTCATCCGATGGGGGTTCTCTTCAGCCCAGTAACGACAATTTTGGCGATTTACGTGCCCATTTAATGTAAAAGTAGCCTCGTCAGAAAAACTATCCACTCTAAAGATAACTGGATTTGATCAATACAAGTCATCAATAAATCGCAAAATTCCAACCGTCGATCTGGATCATCTTCAAGTAGCTCTTGAACAGCTTGCATTTTATATGGGCGTTTTTTATCATATTTAAGTATTTTTAAAACTGGTTTGTGATTAAGATTACTATCACGGGCCAGTTGACGGGCTGGAGTGATTGGATTTTCTTCTAGAGCAAGCAACAAATTCAACTTCGTGTCGTCATCAACAACAGCCTGCCTCTTACTCGGTACTTTCCTGACATGACCCATCTCTCGATATTGTGCCTCAATTTTACTAATGGTACATACCTTGATTTAGTGGTGGCAAGTCAGGATGCGTTTCTCGAAACAAGCGAACAACTTCGCATTGAGTTCGCGCCCTATCACCATATCCAATCATCATCAAAATTTCGATTTTTAGTGATTCAGTTAAATAATACATTTTCACCAATTTGAAATAACACTTCGTTTCAAGCTCTGAATACAGCATACAAACCAAATTACTCTTTGCGGCCGTGTAAAAACACTAGCAAAAAATAACAAATATCGGTTGTGGCAAAAAATTGCTTGGAATTTTTTGTGGGGACATATGAAAAGTAAGGTTTACATTCCAAAACTAAACAACACACATTTTGAGTACGAAATTGTTGCGTTAAAAATAAATTAAACTATAAAATTACGTTTTAATTGTATGCAACCCTACAACCATACTAAAAATTAAAATTTGATCAGTGCGTTGGATTCCTCTTTCCACCAGCTTTACAATGAGGGGTCACAAGCCATAGGGTTGCATTTGAAAAAATCATGTCGAGGGTGGTTTAAGCCACCCCTGAGGGGCTATATTTTTCACATTACTTGCAAAATGTAGGTAAATACATTTAAAAGTTGACGTGTCTCGGGAATTTTTTGAAAAATCATTCACCACCCCGCTAGCGAATATATTCCAGTTAAAGTCTCCACCGTGTATATGTGAAAAGAGGAGAATAGGATCTGTCAATCTATAGAAAAATATACATGGTCTTCCATAAAAAAAGTGTCTTCTGATGATGGCCAAAGGTAATGCATACAAAATTATAAAACTTTCGTATTTACAATTTTTTGTATCATCTACGATTCACCCTGTGGGTGACAAGATATAAAAGGACACACTGTACAAGTTACATATATTCTTTTATATTTATTTGTTTTACATTGACCTTAGCGTGCTTTTCTAAAACAATTTTACATTTTTCCGTATTGTATATAAAACTGACGCTTGCATAGTTCTCCCTTGTGGTTCTGCTTTGTGTTCGGCAAACTGGCTTAAGCAAAAACCCGATTGATCGAAATTATCAGTAATAATCCGTAACAAGCGGCGCGAGGCGTTCCTAGAATTACATCGCATCATTAACCGCGACTACATCCACACTCGAGAGTGCTAATTGTATTTATTGCCGGTTTATTAGTACAAAAAGAATGTAAATTATGCGATTCACATGTGGTAAACGGACAAAGACCGTCTTCGGCAAGCGTTACAGTCACTGTGGGTGTGAAATTAACGACGAACAGGGGCGTTAATCTATGATTCTACATGAAAAACTGTAAAAAGCGTTGACTAGATAGGAACACACATTCTGATATCTGAACGCTCATAAATTTTCGGAGAAAACAAATCCTGTTGTACCTGTACGTGCATGAGGACACCTCGTATTTATGAACACTTTATCATAAAATCGTAGGATATTCTGCAATATTTCAATTTAATGCTATTGAATTGCGGGTCGTATAATTCAAATTCATATTTACATGCGTTTGCTATATCGTAAGAGGCATGTGAAAGAGAAGGACGAACGAATGAAATTTGGATAATGGACTTCCTAACATCCTTATATTAACCCATTAATGCCTAAAATTACATGTTTCACATACGCAGCATTAGAATATAGTAATGTAACTCCAATGTCCAATTACAGGACCTTTCACTAGAAGACGGCAATTGAAAAATGTTTGGAGGTCGTTTACAGCCATTTTTCAAAAAAAAGTCACAAAAAAAGAAACCGTTTTTCATTTTTAACCTCCAAAATTTTCCTGAAATAAGAAACGGATTGAAATGGGCTGAAACTATCAAAATCGAGTAGGGCACCCTCAAAAATAGGCGTATATGAATATCTGCGAAATTCTGCAACAAAATCGCAGTTATATTAGTCTAAAACTGCGTATGAAAAATATGTAATTTCAGGCGTTAATGGGGTTTTAATACATACTTCTGGAAATAAGGAAATACGAGAAGATGGGAAAAGTGTTGTTTTATCAAATATCGAGATTTATGCAAATGATTATGAGGTGTTAGATTCAATGTATAACCTTCATATTATTAAAACTGGTAAAATAAGATACATTTTTAATTTCAAGATGGTTTCAATCAACTTTTTTTTTTCAAATAAGAATACGTCGTTACATTATATTTTTAAAATCCTACAAAATTCATTTTCTCAATGGTGCCAAACCTATTACTAATTGATTGTCTTGAAGAATTGAGACCTTTCGAGCTTAAATTTTGGGGTTTTTTATATAAAACGGAGGCAGTAAAAAAGTTGGAACACACATTGATACGCACACGCCCATACATTGATTCAATTTCTTAATTTTCAATTAATGCTCTACAGAGGCGTGCCCTTGCATTCGATGACGTCTCTTAGGATACATTTCTGTTTGCATACATCTCTTGGTCACCTCATCTATGTTTCCTAAATTATCTGTAAGTAAGACTTATCGTATACATACATATGTAGATACATATATAAAAAATAGTAGTTAACGTTTGTGGACTGATTATTGAGTTAAACGACTATGAAGATAAAAGTTGCTCTTAACTTTGCAGTTAATGAAAACCGATTTCCAATATTTTTTATGATAATGTAGCGGGTGTCAACAAGTGACTCACCGTGAGACATCACCACATTGCGAAAGCCTCTCGAATCTTTCCAGTCGGCATCGAGTCGTTTCTCCACTAGCCGGTCCATCTCGAATGTGCCCGTATATTCTTAAAGCTTTGCGAGTCCCATTTTTGAGTAAAGGCTAACAGGTCTTATACAAATATACCGAGGCAGCGAAGTGTCAGTCTTTAAAATAAATATGTGCGGATCGCGTTTTATAAAACGTAAGCTGATATAAATTCGGATATATGTAAATTGTTGTACATAAATTAGCATTAGTGTTAGTCAGTAGTTCATTTCGTTATGTAATGTGTTTGCGTTAAATAAATTGTGTTTTAAAAGTGCGTGTTTAATTTTTCACACTAAACCGAACCCGAGTTGGACATTTGTTTACAACAAACGTTACATTTAATGTTAAAGTGGGATGTCCAAAAAATGTAATATTTTATCCAACTCGGGTTCGGTTTAGTGTGAAAAATTAAACACGCACTTTTGAACTACAATTTATTTAACGCAAACGCATTACATAACGAAATGAACTACTGACTAACATTAATACTAATTTATATACAACAATTTATATTAGCGTACGTTTTTATAAAACGCGATGCGCACATATTTATTTTAAAGACTGACTATCGCTGCCCCGGCGTGCTGTTATAGCATCTGTTAGCCTTTACGTGAACATTCAGGTGGCATTCGCGATGCCTCAAGAGTAACCGGTCATCTTCGAGATGGGCGGGCTAGTGGAGAAACGACTCGCTGTCGACCGGAAATACACACCCGCTACAATAATAATATAATGTTTTTATGTTTTTTAGCTTGATCCAGCACCCTAGTAAAAACTTGTTTATATGTGATGTTATCTTACTCAGAACGATTTTTAAATTTATAGAAAAAATGTATAAGTAGAGCATCCCATTTTAAAAACACAAATTTCCTATTTACTTCTGAGATCTGCATAGTTGGCAATGGAAAAATGTGAAAAATGCTAAGATTCCATACTTCGAGACCTTTGCTTCAGTGAGAACCAACGCGTATCTAGTACTGTTCATAGGTTATTGAGTATCTTTGTAGTCACCCGGTATATGTGAACATAACCATCGCCCTGAAACACAGTAAATAAAGTTTTTCAAAAATGATTCTACTACCTACTTGACGTAATTTAGTATAATTTAGCACCTAGTTATATCAGATAAAATCGTTTAAGGTGATGTAGAAATTGTTTTAATATATACATACTTCCAGACCTTTAGCATCAACCGATAGAACTATGAGCCATATTGTATTAAATCAGTCAAGCCAATACAACAGTTATTTTTGAAAAACTGCATATACCTGCCTCGAGGGCGAATATCTCAATAGAAATGAATCCTATCAAAAAATTTTATGAACATTAGCATTATTGTGACACTAACTTTTTGCTTCTTGGAAGTTGCACCCCTGATGTGAGACACTCTGTATGATTTGTAATAACTAACTGTTGCCAGTAATAATCTACATAAACTGAAAAAGGCAACTTACTACCGAAATACAACTCAAATGCCAAAACTTATCAAAACCGATAATTACCAGTAATAAATTTTTTACACAGACTTGCATAGCAAGAATACATTAGTTTAGGTAAAATATTATCACACACTATCAAGTTTTTCACCTCGAAATAGTGGTTCTCTTTCAAACCTTAGATACTTCGGTTACAAAACTTTCACCATTTTAATATATGAATCTTATAAGCGAGCCTTTGAATACATGAATCGATATTTTTTTATACATCAATGGGAATAGATATATCCAGATTACACCAGCGAAGTACCAGCGAAATGTTGACCTCTATTTAAAAGTTACTTCGATTGAAAAGGAATACTTGGGAAAGGTCTATATCCAACAAAAAACTATGTTAGTCAGACACTGGATATAAAGCTGCCTCTGCTTTCAACATTCTCGTAGGAATAATAAAACAGATGAAGAATCCCATACAAGCCTCGAGTAACAAACGTCCCAGTTAGTCTAAAAAGTAAAGCACCGAGTACATTTCTGAACATCAAAGCGACAGAAATCCGCTGGCAATTTGATGTGACACAAACTACCGAGCAAGAGAAAAATTGCTCGCCCGCAGCAGCCTTATAAATTATTCCGCAGAATGTTGAAATTAATACGCTCGATGAAATGTGCAACAAAGAACTCGCATTTGTTATGTGCATTATCAACGGATAATGGCGCGGGGTCCTTGCGCCCGTTCGGTATTTTGGACACCCTATCGCTTACACATCGTACTTTCATTTATTTATCGTGGCGTGTAATTTTGAACAAGTGCCAACATCAGGCAGAACGTTTTGTGTTCCAAATATACGAGCAAGTTGTCAGATAATAAAACTCCAATACGGTCTTCGCCTGAAACGATAACAGAACTAGGTGTAATCTTGAAGAGGAGGGAGTACGATAGTATGGCATTTTCGGAAAATGGTGGCATTTTCGGAAAATGGTGGCATTTTCGGAAAAATGCCGTCCGTTCCCGGCGATTTATAGGGTTTGAATGTGATTATTGCCCAATTTACTTTGTCCACATTTACCACCTTATTTGCAAGCTGCCAGTCTTCCCTAGATGCCCTTATGGTGGGCTCCGGTTCTGTGTTCTGACAGTCCTCTAGTCATAGGTTGCACCCGATAGATAGTATTCCCCTATCTGTCTATCTGTCGGGGAGCACCCGATAGATAGTATTCCTCGAATGTATTTCTTTCGGTATTTATAGAATACGCACAGCTATGCAGCTATGCATGCTGTACAGAGTACAAGAGGGGACTGCTCGATGACCCCGCACTCCAGCATAAACACCCCCTAGAAGCAGAGCGCTACTCGACGCTCTTGTGCCATCCTTGCATCAATCGTTCATCGCAACTTCAACAGTCTCGTCCACCATGTTGGAATCGCCATCTTCAATTTTAATAATATTACTCAGATTCGTGATCAGCGACCTCAAAAATAGTGTTGCGAAAATTCGAATTAAATAATTCGACTATGTAATTCGATAGTTAATTGAAAGCAACTAATTCGATTATCTTTTTCGATATATCGAGATAAAAATTAGTAGTATTTATTATTTAGTATTAGTACTCCGACGGGAAACGGAAATACGAATTATTCAACTGGTATACGCCTATAGGTACCTATCGAATATTTACGATGGAGGTCGAGTGTAGCCAAAGGGTCAAGTAAAAACCAAAATACTCGGGGGAATGCGGTTGCCGTTGCCTGTAGTGACCTTTTTTTTTTGGCTTTTTTTGTTTAATCTTCAGCCGATCGCCCCCCCCCCCAAAGGGTCAAGTAAAAACGGAAATACTCAGGGGGATTGCGGTTGCCGTTGGCTGTAATGACTTTTTTTTTTTGGCTTTTTTGTTTTATCTGCAGCGATCGGCCCTCGGTATAATTTAAATTTATAATTCTACTAAATAATTCAAATTATTAATTCGATTTTTGAAATATGAAATATTACTAATTATTCGATAGTGAAAATAATTCGATTATTCCCAACGCTACTCAAAAACCCCCATATGTATATCAAACTTTGCATAAATCTATTCATTTTTACAAATCTTGGTTTCTGACTGGCTTTTTTTGAGGTTAGAAAAAAAAATGAGAACCGGTATCTCAATTCTGACGGTGGATTCGGATTCAGAGTTAAAATCCTATAGAGTATGTTGGTCTGGTCAAAAAAAAAAAAACCTTATTCGTATTTCTTTTTCAGCAATTTTTAGGAAAAAAATCAGTAAATAAAAAAAGATTATATTTATCACAGGCCTGGTTTGGGGAAACATTGTTAGAATGTCTGTCATCATTCATGTACATTAGAACATTTAACTATATAAGTGCAAGTAGTACACTCCCTTGTAACTAAGTACAAGTTTAGTACAGTATCAAGCTTTGATGGCACCAATTTTTCTAGCAAATAATTTTATCTGAAATTAATAGGAATCCAGGACTTTCGCTTGTCCTGTATAGCTCTACTCTAAGATAAAATTATGTCCCTACAAAAAATTGCCCTACACTTAGGGCAATGTACTCCGTATTTGTATAGCACGTTTATTTTATTTGTCCAGACTCGCTGTGATTTATCTCTGGCTTATTAAATATTATATTAATTTATGTGTAAGGCATCGTATACATTTTCATGATTTATTTGAGAAAATGGTGTTGATAATATAAGCGAGAGGAATTTTAAATAATTATAGAGGCCATAAAACAGCTGGACACCCAATGCAGCGATATTGTCATCGACTTAGGGTATCTATGTATTGTAATAATAAATAATAATTACCGTTTTACACATAAGACGATATCATTGTATATCCTTTTCTCTCGTGTTACACGTGTTTTTGTATACGAGGTATGTAAATTAAGTAATGAGATGGATATTTTTAAGGAGGCTGCGGAGCCACAGGAATGTTTTTACTGGTGATGCAACATCCAGTTGTTCTTGATGTTTGGTCTCACACGCATGGCCCTTTTTCGAAGTTTTTCAAGAACCTCTCTGTAGAAGTGTTGATTTACTGTTTGGCCTAGAGGTACAAACTATTTGTGGACAATTCCCTGGCTATCAAAAAAAGGAAATCAGCATGCATTTGATCTTAGACTTGCTCATTCTTGCTTTTCTGTGTCTTGGAGAGCTTGAAGTGTTCCATTTCATGCTTTGGCGCTTGGTTTCCGGGTCATACTCAAACACCCAAGTCTTATCACCAGTAATTACACGTTCCATAAAATGGGGATCATTTTCAATCGATTCCAAAAAGTCAAGACACCTTTCTCTCCTGATGTCCTTTTTTTTCCTGCGAAAGGTTTTTTTGCAACCATTTTTGCGCAGATTTTTCTCATCCCCAATTCGTTAGTCAAAATCTGATGAACAGTGGTGTGATTCAAATTTATCCCTTCCCCGATCATTCTTGTCGTCAACCGACAATTCAACGCACAAGATTCCGTATTCTATCGACATTTTCATCGGTTCTTGAAGATGAAGACCTTCCGCTGCGTGGTTCATCTTCAATCACTCTCTTCCTTCTGAGAATGTCTTAAACCACCAAAAAACCTGGGCCGTTGAAAAAAAGACTGTCCTTACACCATAGGCGTGTTGAAGTTTTGCAAAAGTGCCCATTGCGCTGTGTCCAAGTCTGAAGCAAAACCTGATAGCACACCGTCGCTCAAAATTGAATGTCACTCATTTTTAACGCACTAAAAAAAAGGTTTTCGAAAACAGTCGCAAAGAACAAACAAATGACTTTAACAAGTTCAACCTTATACTGAAGGTGCATTACATGTTAACCTACCGTCTTTCCAAGTCTCGGCTCCGCAGTGTTGCTGGATGGGGCGCTACGTATCATTACTTAATTTACACACCTCGTATATTTAATATCAAATTAAAATATTATTTATTGCCATATATGCATAAATATCAAAATAATTGTTCCAGTGTCATTCAATTAATTTTGAAAAATATTTTAGGAATAAATTAAAATTACAGTCGATACGTCACTAGACTAATGGTTGTCATATAGCTACATTGTGTCGTATAATAAATTATATAATCTTTACAGGAAAAGAATTGAAACCTTCGATGGGGAACCAAATTTATCTTTGAACACTTTTTCACTTAACACCGAAACATTTTTTTGATTTGAAAAAAATACTTCCAAAAAGAACATGCTTAGACTGCCAGTGGGCATACATACATCTGGTGACTACATTACTGCATTTGTCTTTCAAGCGGATGTGATTTAAAACTTCAAATTGCCTGTAAAGCACATCGTTTAAAATCTTTTAAAATAAAAAAAAATTATTAATCGTCCTTAATTAATTGTTCCTTTTCACAACGGAAAAATGTATATATATTCAGAACATGTAGTATGTAGTAAACGTATGTAAGTATAAGTAATATGCTTTTAACTTATGGCTTTTGTCAACAAGATGAGAGCGAAAGCGTAAGAATTTACCAGCATTTCTAATCGTCAAATACCGAACCATCAAATACCAACTTTTACAAATATATATAGTAAACATGCTTGATAGTAAAGCTTTAGTAAACAATTTTGAAAGGATGTATCAACGTACCACAAGGACTACTACCAATTGCCGAGGTGGATGAATGTGATAATTTGGATAGGATAGAAGGAAGTCCAAAGCTCTGTATTAGGCACTTGTAACTTCAATTAGTTATAGGTGTTGTGAAAACTATTGTGCATGAAGTTAACAAGTACCATCCATTATAATCTTAGATACAATAACTTTTACCTGCAGATCCTGATATTCGCTTGAAAGTTTCTGTAACATTATTCAACATCGAAGACTCCAAAATCCAGACTTTAACAGAAGAGATTTGTTTACGGATGAAGCTTGTTTCACAAGATCTGGAATCAGAAACCTACTTAGCGACACCATGTGTATGGTGACACCATGTGTATGGTGACAAAAATCGTCATGCCACTAAATTAACTCATTACCACCATGAATTCAAAATTAACATATGGGATGACACTACTTATAACTTTATCATTAGTAGGGTACAGACATGTGTGCGGCAAAACAGGGCTCGGAACTATAAAACTCTATGATAATGAAAGTATAAACCGTATTTTTTAAGCGCCTTTTACATTATATACGCGTGTATTTCTTGTCCGTGCTACATATGGCATTGACCCTTCCCAAAAACGCTCCACAGACCGCGTATGAGCAGTAACATGCCATTCCGCCGCGGGATGGCATGGCGGATGGGATTCCGAAAAATAATCATTAGTCCTGTGGCTATACTAAATCGATTAAATGGGAACAACTACCAAAAAAATTTTTCAGCACACATTACCTTACTTATTGGAGAATCTGTACAGAAGCATACAACATGCAGGATTGGCGGGAAGGCTCAACTATCTATATAGGTAGAGCTATTTTGTATTCAAGAAAGTGGTAGCCAAAGTGGCCACCTTTTGTTGATGATCAAAATGGCCGTCTTTATAGTGCAAAGGGAGCACGTATCTAGTTAGTACCATATGCCATTCCTCCTGTGCATTCACTAGTTTTAACCCCTTTAGAGAACGAACTATAGTTTCGTGCTATAAAATATCGTGCTATAGCACGATATTTTCATGGAACGGCAGCTGAAATAAGTATCCGGCGAAGTTAAATCAAACATAATCATATAAAAAATATTAATACATGGTATTTAGTTAAAGATATTACGTAAGAAGTTAAAAATAAAATCAAGATTATTTTATTCAATGAACAAAAATATTTTTTCAACACTAAAAAAATTTAATACTGAAAATCTGACAATAAAGCGTTTCGTATTGTGTCCTGTGAAGCTGTTCTCGTCTTTGAGCGTGATAGATTCCTTAATCAAATACATTTTCTACTTCTGAACCAACCATTCCAAATAATTTCATATTATTTAACGGCCTTGTCTGTCTAAACTATATTAATTAAAAAAAAAAAGTTATCGATGTTTTTAAAACTTTATTTTAACTAAATCGTCTTCTACATACCTATTATTTAATTATTTCACTTTATTATATTTCATACCATAGCCACAATGTACTGATTAGTCGTAATTATTAAAAGTTGTAATATAGAACAGTCAAGAACAAATCTCTAATGATACGGCGTAGAAGTGAATTTTCGATTACTTGCAATAGTCCTGATTCCACTCGTTTCAGATGATCTGGAGTCTACTGTACTAAAGATGTATGAAAAATTTCGTCGTCACTGTGTAACAGGTGCCATCCAGGCACACGGAATTACTCGCGACCCCGCGGATTCCTTTTTGTTACTTTCCAGATTTACCGAGCGGTCTTGTTAAATGAATCTGCACACTATATGTGGATTCGTTGATTAATTCGTCCAAGAGAAAACATTAGCTTACCTGATAACGCCTTAATTAGTCAACTGTAGATGTTAGGTCCCCTTTGGTAGTCCGGCGCGAAATAAAACACATACGTACACATATGTAGGGGAGTTTAATTTAAACGAAACAAACTGTAACAATTGCCGTTAACCAATCCCCGGTCACACGTCTTATTTCCGATAATAACTAATTAATACTTGAAGGCGCTTTGATAAACACATACGATATAATATTCTTGAACAAATACAATAATAATAGCAAACTTCAAGGATTAATCAGAGCCAACACGACAACGTAAGAAACTCATGCAGCGGAAGAAAAGAACTGACTTTATCGGGTTTTACCACCCTGTTTTATGATTTCGGACTTCTAAGCCTCTACGTCTCCACCCAGCGGCGGAGGAGACGTTAAACCCTTCAATGGTCCTGAGCTGACCTCGCATTAACCACTTTTTTACATCCCGCGATAGACGGTGTGCCCAAGGATTTACATATATATATACGTGTTTGGAAACCAGACCTCCCATATATAATTTGCATCCCATTTTCCACTGAATCATTTCCTCTGCATCTCTTATCTCGACCGCCGCCACCCCTCCGCGAGTTAGATTCCTGTCCGCCTCGGGCCAGCGATGCCTACCACTTTGCACTGGCCTTACATTCACCTTATGGTTGCCAGATGTAAGGTAGATAAGTACCATTTTCTCCGATTGAAACAATTTTAGAAAAATCCTCTAGAAACCAATTCGTCACGGCCGAACAACTTATTCAGTAACGCTCTTAAATATCTTAAAATTGACCTGGTAAATAAATTTACGACCCATCTTGTGAGGTCTGCAAAGCTTTCTCTTTAAAATAAAATATTCTAACCATCTAAAATATCTGACCATTTTATCGTTTTGCTACAACTGGTCCCACAAATCTGTGCCACAAGTTCATGTATCTTGCCGACACACGTTTCAGTACGATAACTACAAATACCAAATTAATAATATCAACACTCGGCGTCCACGATAGGAACTGCTCCAGCCTTACTGACGAGTCCACGGATCAGTTCCACGACGACACGCCTACGAAGGCAAGGGAAGTAAACTTCGCTTCATTGGTGACCCCGACGTGATTTGAAGAAGGTATGATCTAGGTTTCCGGCCATGAAATATCACTAGTCGCTTTCGCTGCGTTCGGTCCTCCTCAGAGACATGGCATCTCGGCTACGGACACATGTGTCGCTCTCTCACTCATCTGTCCCGCATTAATCTCTAGAAGCTTCTTCTTCGACACGCCTTTCTTTCGTCTATCAATTCCGCCTTAACTTCCGCATTAGGTAGGGGCCATGTGGTGACCTCTCTTGCCGTTACTGGCCCCACAACTTTATGTATCTCGTTGACACACGTTTCAGTACGATAGCTGCAAATATAAAATTGGTAATATCAACAGTCGGTGTCTAATGCAGGAACTTCTCCAGTCTTACTGTCGACTCCATAGAGCAGTTCCAGGATGAAACGCCTACGCAGGCAAGGAAACGAACTTCGCTTCAGTTTCTTTATTTAGCGCTTCGTTTATACAAACTATATTATCTACATTAAATCTGCAGTGGCTAGACTGTAAAGAATACCATATTTTTCTTCACAGAGACCTTCCATCAAGCACCGTTAGACTTGTAAGGATAACGCACGCACGCACGTTCAGTTGGAACGCGCAGTTGACTGCGCTTCATTACCTACATAAATATTAAGAATGTTTAGTTTAATTACCTAGGTATTAAGAAATGTACGTGGTAAATATTTGCAGAAAATGCAAAAAAAAGTATTTTTTTTACTCTCTACATTAGAATTCCTCCTTAAATGAATGAAAAATCGTATCAAAAATCAGAATGCGTATTTAGACTATTTTTCATGGCCAAACTAAACTTAATATTATTACCCAGCAGTGTCCCATTACAGGGTAATTCAAGAAAACTGAATACATCGTGGTTAATAATTACCTATATACCTATTTTATAAACACAGAAATCAGAAATAAATAGCATTGCTGAGACTAGTTGGAGATGTATGTATGTACATCTACTATCTATATTTATTTTCGTCTGCTAGGCTTCGTCTGAAATGCTATCAGTACATTCTATTTAGAGAACGAAGAAATTAAATGAGAAATATTTAGTAATGATGTCCCACAGAGAACTGATTTAAAAGCAATTAAGAAACATTTAATCTGGAATCTATTCGATTAATGGTCAAGTTCGCGATTGACAACCATAATTTATCTTGAAGGTTGAATGTATACCTAATGTTCATACAAACCAAATGCATGTGTAGCTACAGTAGATTGATGTATTTGATGTATGTGAAAAATGTGTAAACAGTGCCAATTTATTACAAACGCGTTACACGGATGTCCTGAATATTTTTTAACGCACTTTTTTTTAGAAAAATAGTAGCCCCAAATTTAAAAAAAAAGCGTTTCTGCTTTTATTTAAGTTTGAATGGTTTATCGGTTTCAGATCTCTTTTCCATTCAAAATACAAAATAAATAATTTAAAAAAAATCTACTGCTTGTTCATGTACTACTGTTATATGAACAATGTTCTATAAAAATACTATTCGCCTCATGTCACTTACAAAGAGATATCCAAAAAAAAAACGTCATCAAATCTGGCTATAAACGAGAGAGATAAAAATAGCGGTCATGTCGAGGCTTTTCGATTACGCCAAACTTTTGACAAGTGACTGTCACAATTATAAAATAAATTATGACTGTCATATAAGGTGACAGCTTTGCCAATTAAATAAGGTTATAAAAAATAATGATAAAAAAGTACCGTTTTTTGCCCACCGAGACACACCTAAAAAACTCATTGGATTCTATAGATTTTGAGCCACTCAACGCGGCTCTGCTATTATAAAATTTAAAAAACGTCGGGTACATTGAGAAATTCAACTTCAAAGGACTAGTTTTTCATAAAAAAAATAAGTGCATATTTTTTTGCAACACACATTGTTTGAAATAATTTTCTAAAAAATCTTACATACATTTAAAGATATTTGAGATCACTGGCTACAAATCGAAAGTCAAAATTACGTTTTCGACAATTATTGGCAGCTGTCAACTACCCAACAAGTCATCATTAAAAATAAAGAAATTTGGAAATTCATTTAAAATTTTGTTTTTGAGATCGCTGAATATAAATCTGATATCAAACTGATGATTCTGGCATTTGGCAGCTGACAACCAGCTGTCAACTAGCTGTCAAATCATCTTTACTTAATGATCATTTGAAATTCAATTTTACTTTATACTTTAAAGAAAAATGGGAATTCATTTAAAATTATGATTTTGAAGTTGTTGAATGTAAATCTGATATAAAACTGACTATTCTGACATTTGGCAACTGTCAACTACTTATCAAATCACCATTAGACATAAAAAAATGATGAAGTCATTCAAATAAAATCTGATAATAAATTGACGATTTTGTTACTTATATTAATGGTTAATTGATGTCATTACACATACAATTAATATGTACTACAAAACTTAGACCGATCCTTTTACTGTTTTAAAAAAGTTTTAGAGTCAAATCTGTTGAAAATTAACGATTTCTACAAAGAGGCAGTCGACTAGACGCTCTGTTGGCGAACACTAAAGAGCACCAAATTGCGCTGAAAGAACTCCTTAAAAATGTCTCTTTATGTGTTTTTTACTAGGAAATGCTTACAAGGGAGGCAGGTACCCCAAACTGAATAAGCAAAGAAAAGTAGATGAACAAAATTGTTTTATCTCATAATTCCAATTTTGGCAGCAATTTAAAAATTTGTCATAAAAAAGAAAGTACTTCCTGTTATATAGTATTACAGAGAGATCATTTTACATGAATTCCCATTTTTCTTTATACTTAACCCTAGATAGCTAAGCATATTTCTACAACCACTTAAGACTAAGCATTCGTAAATTTTACTTTTATTTTTTTTTTCATACCAAAATAAACTTCAACCAACAGATGCATTATTTATTGAACATAAAGACTTTAAAACATCATTTAAGTACATGATTTACAAATTTCCCCACGGTGTTTATTACAAAATGGTTGATTACATTTTGAGCAAAGGTGAGTAGTCATTCGTCTCTTTTTTGATGGGCAACTCGCACAAGTGGTTCTCTTGGACATATTAGGCACTGTTTTCTATTCCAGAACTGTCTCTCTGTCTTATGTTACTGTCTCTTTTAGAAGCTGACTAATACTTTCACGGAGTGAGCGCTGCAAAGTGGGTACTTTGACTCGTTCTTGTAGCCATGGCGTCACTAAGAGCTTATACAACTCCATCATGTATGCCTTTCGGGAAATCGAAACCTTTTGCCCTGGGAGGACTATATTAATCTTTGCTATCATGCTCTGAAGGTTCATATTCACTTCCACTGTCCTCAAAATGTTCAAACTCCACGGCATCCTCAGTTTCACTACCACTCTCCCTGGACGCTGTCATCACCCGATTCAATTAACAAGTTTTTTGCAATTTCCTCAAGTTCGGCTTGCGTCATAGGCCTGTTTTTGTCTTGTTGTTCAGACATATCCTTTAATAGTAACTTGCAAGTCCAACAAGTTCAATATCTAAAGGACTAATTTAAAAAAAAAACAGTTGTTTTTTGTATGGTGCAATATGGACAAAAGTTACATTAAGACTAACCTTTCGTAAAATTTACGACGCTCGTCTTATAGCTGTTCATACGTTACACTTAAAAATCGACCAACACGCTTGGGATAAACACCAACAATGTCAAAGAGAATACCTAGACGCAGAGCTCGATACCTAACGAATATGACCGACGGTGGCCGAAAAGAAATATTGCCGTCGTAAAATTTACGAAGCTTAGCGTTCTAGGGTTAATGATGATTTGACAGCTAATTGACATCTGGTTGTCAGCTGCCAAATGTGAGAATCATCAATTTGATATCAGATTCAGCGATCTCAAAAACAAAATTTTAAATTTTATTTTTCTTAATTTTTAATTATGACTTAGTAATAGAATAGTAAGTTGACAGCTATTTGACAGCTGCCAATTGTCGAAAACGTCAATTTGACTTTCGATTTGTATCCAGTGATCTCAAAAACCTATTAACGTATGCAAGATTTTTTTATAAAATTCTTTCAAACAATGTGTCGCAAAAAAATTGCACTCATTTTTTTTTTTGTGAAAAACTAGTTGTTTGAAACTGAATTTTGCAATGTTCCCGACGTTTTTTAAATTTTCTAGTAGCAGAGCTGAGTTGAATGGCTCAAAATCTATAGAATCCAATGTTTTTTTAGGTGTATCTCGGTGGGCAAAAATGGCACTATTTTAACATTGTTCTTTAAGATGAAGATTCGGCCAACTTTGATGACGTTTTTTTTTGTGGATGGCTCGATATTATTTTCTTCCTTTATTTTATTTGGCTGTAAATGAGCTGGTTGTTTAGATGTTTTTTTAGGCGTCTATTTTGTAGTTTATGCTGGTTTCAGTCCTGCTACACAAATTTCTTATTTTCCTATTTCACCTCGTGATATTTGACCAAATCTACTTAAATTACCCTTTTTTCAAAACTGATGTTTTAACAGAAAATAGATTTGGCAATAAAACGAAATCAATATCTTTACGGTAGTTCTAGTATTCTTCCATAATTTCTGGAAATAGGTACATATTTCTCTAAAACTTTGCTTATTCATTTTACAGTGTGGGTGGTCGCAATCTTAAAAAAAAAACGAGAAGCAGACGTGATACAATACGAACATTAATTTCTATGAAAATACAATGTCTTATGGCGCGGGACCTCACTTCATAATTTTATTTTATGTACGAGTATTTCCATAAGCATCCAAAACCCGTAACTCTCGCTAAAAGTAGGTGTTGTTAGCACAGCGCGAATATTTTATCGGATATATTTGTCGCGGCGAACACAAAAAGTGGTCCTACATAAACTTTAGTGTAAATCTGTTAAGTACCGTGCGCAGATAATATTGTAGACCTTTTTTATTATCTCAACTTTATGTGGTCGTGAATAGCGTCGACCGCGACTGAAAGGCAAATACAGAATGCGACATGTGTTCAGTTACAAGTTGCATATTTATTCTGGCTGACCTTTGCAGGCGTATAAAATGTGATTTACGGCCCTTACTGCCTTGCGTCGCCTAACTTCGGACTTGTTTAACAATATGTTAGATTATTATTAGTAAACATCGCGTTAGATAATACCCGCTAACGTTGAGCGGCTGTACCAGCATAAGTGGTAAAGCGCTCACGGATAATTGGTTTGTAAAGTTTTCTACAGTAGGAAAATGACAAGGGTAACATTTAAATTTAAATAAAATATTCAGGCTATTATTATAAGGAACGTCATATTAAAAAACACATAATTAAAAAACAGTGGAACTTTATTACCGGCGCTTTATTATTGGTGTTTGACATTTATTTTGATAAACAATTTAACATGTTAAATATTCGTATTTAAAAATATGTGCAAAATGATCATAGTGTGCAGACATATAAAAAGTATCTTGATAATCTCGTAGTTAGTATGTCACATGAAAAATCAACATACCAAGAAACATTTTCTCTGTTTGAAGTTCGTATTAAATTTTAGTTAGTCAATTTGTTTTATATTTTTTTATTGTCATTATATTGCTAGGTTATTAGAGGAGATTCACTAAACTTGGACTGCCATTTTAGACGTACCATTCTATCTAGACTCCTTGTTTCCAAACATCGTGTATTACATATACAGTGTATATGAAAAAAAAGATACCATCCATAAATTTTGCATCATATGGGAAAAAAGTGGTGTCTATATTTAAGAAATCCTTTTGACCATAAGTTTTTTGGGCATGTCTTTAAACTAAAATAGTGCCCATCAGACCTAGTAAAAAGTTCACAATATACGAGTAGTATACGAAAATTTTAAGTCGACCTAAGAGTAAACTACCTTTATTTTCAACCCTAGAGAAAAAATATTATAAAGAAAAGTTATTTCTTTGTAAAAGATTAGCTCTAGCCTCCAAGAAAAATATTGTTATTGTTCAAACCAATGTAAATAGGCATGGAATAACTCAATTATATAAAGCTCAGCAAGAAATATACGAATTTTTGGTGCAAATTTTATTTTATGTTAATAATACAAATAGTAAATAATTATATAATTATGGTAAACCTCGTAGAAAACACACTTTTTTGAGGTAATTCTTTTGTAATAACAACTGAAAAACATACATTATGTTTTTTAAAAGTACAGTAACTTTTAACTGAATTATGTTAAAACGTAATTTAAATCGCAATACAATCGTCAAGAGAGTTATGCCTTTTGGTTGTTAGTGCATTAGTCAGTGACAGTTTGTTGTTTTTACACAAATATCATGTCATTTACTTAATTTGGTTAATTAAACGATGCTGTGTTAAGTTTGTGCTTATAATTAACAATTAAAATTTTTGTCACAATGCCGATAAAATTAAATATGTAACATAAAATTGAAGTGGTGTTAATTGTCGGTGATAATTACAAGAGTCATAGAGAAACTGCTGCAATTCCAACCGGACATCCAGATAAAATTATTAACTATACTACTGTTGGAAGAATACTGTCTAAAATTAAAAGTACGGGATCTGTTGAAAATACGAGTAAATTTAAACATCCATATCTACATTGGGTGACAGATGAAGATGCCGAGTTTAGAGTAATGTAGAATGTAATTGAAGCCCCAAGAACTTCAATTTCTAAAATATCGAACACTATAGATTTATGTTACACTTCTGTCCAAAGAGTGCGGAAGAAAAATAAATTTAAAGCTTATAAATCGAAATTCGTTAACATTTTTCTTAAATACAAACACAAAAAGTTTTCCCATATGGTGCAAACTTTATGGATGCTATGTATATGTATAGTCCTTCTAATTTTAATTGAAAATGATAAATACGCCTGGGGAACAAAAAAAGCGGTGCAACTTTATGATTCCATGGGCGTGCATATATCTTTTTATAAATTCGAAAATTGTGAAATAATTTTTTTCATTCAAATCAATATAGGAGATTAAAATTAGCCTGCGTACAAAACTCTTAATATTTGTAATATAATTTGCTGTAAATAATGCTCATTTAGCCAGAGAATCTCAAAAAATTGTCTGTGTTAATAAACCAAGCTGAAATACACGTCACTGACGTCTTAAACAAGTTGAGTGCCTAAAGTCGTAAATCATTTTAACGACGTCGTAAAAATGGTATGGCACGGTGGACCGAAGAAGTATTAGCAATGTATTAAATGCAAAGTAGTCTAATACCGGTCTCGTTGACCGGTGTTACCGCCAGTGGTTTTACTCTGTGCGGCCAGCCGCATGAGCAGCCGTTGCCGGCTCTTCAAAATTTTCTTAAGTATAGTAATATACATAAAGTTTGAATTTATAATTATTTTTTCCAGCAATTTTAAATGCTTTATTTTAATGCTAACTAATAAATTTATATCTATGTATTTTTTTTAAATATTTCCAAACTAGCTTTCTAAGAACGTCACGAACTAACAGTTTACTGAAGTCTGAAGTATACTTGTATAGTGAGCTTAGCAATTTTAGAAAATATATCTGACAACCTTGCTTTTTTCTACCTATTTTCAATTTAGAATGGAAATAGTATACATATATACCGATAACGGGTATAAAATTGAAAACAATCACAAACAGCATTGTATATTCTTTAGTTAAAACCAGGCAGTACATTCGCAAAATGGAAAAATGAAAGTAGACTCTGCTGTCTATTCTTGTGGTTACTGTTTTATTCTTTATTACTTACCTTTCTGTCTTATTTAATCTTCACTGCACTGATGAGGGGCAATGTACCGAAATAACACTGTCAGTTGTTTTCTTTCCTCGATCCCAAGCCATCATTTTATTCCGCACATTTTATGTCTTTACGGTAGCTATTATTAAGAATCTCCTTTTTTGAACATAAAAGGGTTTACAATATTACAAGCCTAAATCTATGTACATTTGACGCAATCTAGTTAATGCAGTTTTTCAAAAATAAAATGCTTTGGCATTGGTTTGGCAATGGCAATATTTTGTCTGATGGTTCTATTGCATTTATGGAGTTTTCTTGAGCAAAATATTTTCATCGTCTGTTTAAATATGGTAGGAAAAACGAGTTGAAATTTAACAATTTTTATATTACAGTTGAGTTAAAACAGTGTTTTTAACGCAAAAAAGTAACCCGAAAAGACCTAGCACTCCAAAGTCAGTTGAGGCGATTTAAATCTAGTTAGAATTTTAAACACATCATATGAGAATTATGTTAGAGTTACATAAATGAGATTAGACATATGCCTGTGTCCAACAAAGTTGGCTCCTTCGACCACCCAAGTTCTTCTTAGCGTACCCGCACCAACGGTAAAGCCCGTTAAGCTTATGGAACGAACATAATAATTCTTCTTTCATTGTCATTTACCATTCGTAACCACGGATCCTTATTTAGATCTTATTAGATCTAGACTATATCCATCAGATACATAATAGTTTAACGGGTTTTACTGTTAGTACGCGTGGCAGGGAAAACTCCAGTGGTTAAGGGGGTCAACTTAATTTGACACGACGGAATATGTCTAGTTCAACTGAATCACACACGAGGGCGATCCTTACGTGTCACTGCCGTCTTCTCTTGGCAAGCAGTTAGGTAATGTATTTTAGAAGTCTCGTTTATGGTACTTTCGGTGAATCCGTTTGAGTGATCATGCCCCCTGAAAGAAAAAGTTTATTAAAATAATTTTATAAGTAAACTACTGAACTACAAGTTTTTACAGTCCTTGATTTCTTTAAACTATATCTATCTAGCTGATAATTAATAAACCACTACTAATTGTAAGTCTCAAATATATTAGTAGGAGTTTTATAAAAAAATCATAGTATCTGAATGAAAGCTTTGACATGTGCTATATTATTTATAATTAGCAAACCATCAGGCAATATAGCACATTCACAGAACAACAAAAGTATGTTTATCCTTTAATAGGCCATTATCTCTATTCAGATCCGCCTGGCAGTATGAAATAAGTTGGATATTCTCCCCTTTAGCTTTTACCGAGCTGTTAATGACGTTTTAATTCATGTTTTTGCGATACTAACTGGAACTTTATTATGCAAAAGAATCATTCTTTGTCGAGGTTAAGTACGGTAGTAAAGGTGACTGCGAGAAGAGAACGGGAAGCTATTAATTACGAATTGAAAGCCAATTAATTAAAGATACAAGAACAAAGTTGTCAGCCGCTATCATAACATTGTTATCGTGATGCTTTCTACTTTTAGAGGTATTTTGGACAGGTCGATAAATTTTATGGGAATAATTACCGATCCTTTTACAATCAGTCATATTGTCAATAGGCCATCGACAATACAAAAATATATACAGAGTGTCCTAGATCATGTTAAAGCTCCGGTTAAAATAGTATGTACTATATTATATTTATATAACATTTTTCGATAGAAAACACTTCTTCTTGGTATTATATGAAAAATGGATATAATGGATATATGTTAATGCTATACCAACAATTTTCGGAGTTACACGGTTTTGCATCTCAGCCATCGCATAGTCTTACTATATGAAACATTTTAATATGATTAAGGTAAACAAACGTTAAGCTTTTTACCTTACCCTTGGGATTTAAACCACCATCATTTTAGTAACAATCATTAAAGTAATAAGAAAAACAGGTGCTCCTTGTTAACTTCGATAAAATATATCTCTTTTGAGAAAATGGTTTCAGGACAGAAATAAATAACACTGAATTCATGATTGCTTAAAAAATATAGACGATTTTACGTCTTATTCTCCTAAATTACAATGTAAATAGAAAAAGAGAAATGTATTTTCAATATTTTAAAAAAAAACTCGAAATCTATTAAATTCAAAAATATTCCTCCGATAATTTAAATTTATATTATAAGTTATGTATATCAAAATAAATATTTTAAAGGGCATACCTGTTCCAAATACCCCTATTAGGTAGCTATAAAAATTTGGCAAGTGAGACTCGAATATTTCATTGGATTAAAGGTGAAATTCATTAAGTAGTAACAAATCAATTGAAAGAAAACTGCAATTGTCTAATAAGAGACGAATAAAGTTACAATAATAAGGGTCTTTATGTTACTTAAATGTAATATTACTTTTTGTATTAAAAAGTAATCTTTAGATTTTCGTTAAATTATTCTTTGTAGTATGGCAAAAATGTGAGTTCATTTTTTCAATTTGGAAATAAATGACAAAAGGGGCCTTTTTCTCACAAATCCTTTATTTCTGACTTGCTACCAGTTTCGGTCACTAAATGACCATCTTCAGGCAACAAAAGTTACAATAGGATTATTACTTTGATTTTGATATTTGATGTTGTATCAAAATTCATCTGGTAGATATATCGATTTTTGTAATTTTCTATTAATTCACCTTCCAAAATTATTTTACTTATCTTGATTTATCTCAGATAGATTACTCCACTTCTTATTTGGTATTCGTGGTATTACTAATTAGATTTTCTTATTTTTAAAAAACAATTAACATTTACACAACATTCACTTAAGACAATGGACAAACAGACATGTTGAAAATCATAGTTTTCATTAAATTTCATCATAGCTTTCGTTAAATTGCTTTTTTGTCTCTTGTGTTTTGAAAATCGCAGGTTTTAAAGAATCTACATGATATTAGTTGATAAGTTTTACTTTTAAATCGACAATTTACTAAATAATGAGTTTATCACATATTTGCTTGTACACCTGTAAGGACATTACCAGCTAATTTTTTCTAGTATACTGCTATTACAGACTTGTGATCTGTGGCAACAATACAGATACTGTATGATCAACTTTTATAACTGTTAATTAATAATGTAATTAAGTCATTGCAACTTTATAACTTGTGATTCAAGCTTTTTCGTGTTTTAAGAACATATTTTAGGAGCTTTATGAATAAGTCCTTTTAAATGTCATGTTTCGTGACCACTAACGTTACCACACCTAAATACGACTCCATCATGTAACAGTCAGCCCCTCAGTATGTTTATTTGAGTATTCATTATTGTATTATTATGTATTTTCTGTGAACTATCGTTTTGTAATAATAGTGACCTGAGTCCAACTGTTGCGACTTGGAAGTCAATATGCACAACCACCACGTCAATGTTAGTTGCATCTGCGCATGTCGGAAACGAAGATCCAAAATCACTGCGCCAGCGCGCGGGGACTAGACGTTTGTCATCATTTGGTTTGCGATACAATGTGTATCGTGATTTGGTTAGTTTAGTAATATGCGGATAGTTGTTTGAGGAGGATGTACTGATGTATATGTTTTATCTTACAAATGTACGTAAAATTATTGACAAATGACAATATCTACCTGGACTGAATTTTTTCTATGGGATCTAGGTGAAACGCCGCCATATCTATATTTTTCGAAATTTTTAATGATCCGATTAATCGTTGATATCGTCGGATAGGGCCTATTGGGAAATTTTTCTTTAAAAATAGCTTTAATATCCCTTACGAACCGACCACCAAAATACCATTTAATTATTTGAACTCTTTCAGCAATCTGATAAATATCCATTTTTATTTTTAAGAATGTATGTAGGTCTTCTACAACACCCTCGTAATAACTCACTTTTCTAATCTGTAACTAGATCAGAATAAAATAGGACTGGAATATAAGTCATTTCAACACGTCTGGCTCTACCGTAGTCGTAAACGGCTGTACCAACATACCGGATGCCTGCCGCACGCCTGCGCTCGCGATTAGTTCGCGATTGGTTCCCACATCATGTTTAGGTGGTGGTGCTATATATTCAAGATATAAGCTAACATAGCAATTCCCCCTTCATTCTGCAATATACGCATTAGGGTGATTCGTACTGTATATGGAGTACATTGTACCTAGCGCGCATAAACATGATAGAAAAAGAAATTCGATCAAATTAGCTGAATATAATATATTTTTATTCTATGGTATTCCATTGCTCTTCTCGTCTCCTAGTGAAGGTAAATATAATATATTATTGAAAGATAATATTAACTTAATACAAATTTTGTAAAACCTAAAGTTATCCAAGAGTTTTCGTTTAATAATTCTAAGCTGTGTTTATGCGACTCACAATCCAATGAACAAGCTTTTAGGGCTTCCAAAGGAGAATGAGGTCATTTTCTCTATGATAACATCTTTTGTGTTTGACGAAAAATTATCTTCCTTGAGATAAAAAGCACAACAAGTTAATTAAGGAAGCCGTGTAAAATTGATCTCCGCAGCATGATTCTTATTATAGTAATATTAATTGTATCATTGTAACATTTTAATGCGGCATCTCATTTATTTTTCAAGATATCAAAATGAACCAAAAACCAGGTGTAGAGTTAATTGCAAAGATTTCTTTAGGGTTCGGAAAAAAAACAAATAACTCAATTTTAAAATTTATACAAAACGTCTATTTTTTTAAATTGAATTAAACTATATATTTTGCATTAGTTGAATAGCATATGTTGTTCTGATTTCAAAAATATAACACACTTTATATATTTATCCAGTGGTTTACAATTTATTTGGAAACCACTGAAAACAATATAGTTAATACCATATAGAAATATTCGTGTGCGTTGGAAATAAAAAAAAAAAGTGTATTGAAGATAACGGTAAGTATGTAGAACATTATTTATAATAAATGTCTGTTTTTTTTTTCAATAAACAACACAAAGTCAAGCACCCGTCAAAGCCACCTCTACTCCAACTCGTCACCTACCCCCTCTGGTTCCGCCCCTCTTGGAGGCTGCGTGGGATGTCGTTTTGTCTCGAATTCATATCATGGCATTACTTGAAGTCACTGAAAGTTGACGAGACCAAATGCGGACGGGCGATTGAGCGCCAAAAGAGAAATTCTACCTCCAACCTCCATCCCCCCTGAAAATTTGCCGCGCTGAGCGATTGTAAGCAGGTCTTAATGGTGGCTCAGAAAGTCTTCATGAGGATGCTCGAACCCTTTTCGGTCCACCCCGAATCATTCGTCTTCTTCAAATCCTCTTTTTGCGTCTCATCGCCCTTTTCTTGACTCCCTCCAAAAAAAATGTGAGTTTGTGAAAATTCCTGAAAGAGGGCTTGTTGGGTAAGCGTAACCTTCCTTTGTATTTGTGTGAATCGACAATGCTCGTAAAATATGCTTTAGCTCGTAAAATTAGTGGAAACAGGTACTGTTTGGGTGGTCTTCCTTGCAGGCGCTAGACCAGTCGAGAGTTCAAGCACCCAAGTCACAAAGAACATTTGTCACGCGTACCAAGCATCTCTTACGAATTTCGCTATTGTCAATTCACACACACGAACGTCCTCAAGAAGACTTTCTGAGTCACCCCTGGCATCTATTGCTTAATATAAGACCTGCTGACAGCCCTTCAGTGAGGTCAATTTTCAGGGAGTGCGGTGGAGGTGGAATTTCACTTTTGAGGCTCAATCGGTCGTCCGCAGTGGGCCCCGTCAACTTCCGGAGCCTTTAAGTAATGTCATGACATGAATTCGAGACAAAACGACGCAACCTCCAATAGGGGAGAAACCAGAGGGGGTGGGTGGGGAGTTGGTGTAGGGGTAGTCTTGAGAGATACGAAGGGCGAAGGCGAGTTACGGCACCCGCATCAATTTATTTGGCAGCATTAGGATAAATGAAATCGTCCAACAGAGGTCAAACCATGCCAAAGCAAACGTAAATGCAGAGGTTCACCGCGTCTGGAAAAGGGTTGATGGAACGGGGCAGCGACTAAACACTAAGAACTGGTTGAGGAGGCCTTAATGTGTGCCGGAATGGGGTTTTACCTCACAGCGTCCTACTCAGTCCACCCTGTAGATCTCTAAAATTGCCGACAAAATCATCAAATTTCGACATGGAGTTGGTTTTAGGGATGTGGACGGCGATATGTTTAAGTCACAGCGTAGCAATTTCGGGGTAAATCGGCAAATCTCTATCTCTAACCCGAATAGAACACTAATGGCGCTAATCTAAATAGTGATACGCTAATTTTAACGAACAGTTTATATTGGAAGTAAAGGAACATAATATTTTATAGTGAGGGTATTTTTTAATATCCATTTTCCATAGTACACTAGTCAACAAAACATAGAGTATATTATGTTATTGGAATCAGAACAACATATACTAGTCAACCAATAAAAAATATACAGGGTGTTCCATTTAAAAAATAGAGGTTTTGTATATTTTTTCTGAGCACTAAAAAAACTTTGTAATTAACCCTGCAACTTGATTTTTGGTTTATTTTGATGAGTTAAAGATACAATGACCACACTGTAAAGTATGTAGATGTATTTGCCACCATTTTGTTTTTGAGGACAAAATTTCGTCTTTTTAGTTTTTTTTATAGTAACTCAATTTAAATACAACTATTTTATTTATTGTTGTAAATCAAATCACAGTAAACAAGTTTGATCGTCCACAGAAGCGATTAACAAATTCAATCTCAATAAATTACAAGTAAATTTAAGTAGCTAAAAAAATCCAAATTTATTGGGTCTATTTTAAGTCGCGCTAAAATAGTTTTCGTAAATTGCTAGAATTGTTTTTAGCTTAATAATAGCAGTTGCATCTCGCCGCAGTACGTTAAAATACTTGGCCACCTCCTCAATAAGACAAATCTAAATCAGCGAGTGGAGATTTATCGGGTGCATCTGTAAATTCGGATTGTAGCTTCAAAGAAAACTAAATCGTCCAAGGTATATTTTAACAATATTTAATGCTATTCGCTACAAAGTGTCTACTATTCGTGTTTAGTTAGATAAAGTGCAATAAAATTAATATTGAAATATTACAAAGTGGTTACCAAGTAATTAACCGCATAGGGCTAATTACTAGACACAGTTATCGCTGTAAAGTGCAATTTACGATGCTGATTACTCATTACGCAACGTAGTAAGACAATTTAACCAATTAATTAGGATTTATGTAGGGCGATGTAATTTCCACTAATCATATTTAGTTACACAGTTTGGTAACACTGGATATTTATACCCATATTATACATGTTTATGCGGCGTTTACATGCTCCATTTTCATTGATTTGTTGTTAAACACCTTCCAATGTCTAGTTTTGATAAACATACTGCCACATTAAATGATTTAGTCAATATATTCCAGATTCCAACGGCGCACGATAGGACATTAATATGAGGACGTTCTTCAAAAATTACTAGGTACATTATCTGGACATTTGTAAAATACGACCTAGAGTATGGATTAACCTTTTTGGGTGGATGTGGTTTTACCTCAAATAATACAAACCGTCAAGTACAGAATAAAGACAAAAAACTGTATTTTTTAATGCTATCTGGTAGAACATCCGAAACATATTTTATTAAATCGTTCTGAATTCTACTAGATGAAAAAATTGTGTATTTTAGATGTCCCGTTTAAGTCGCGTGTTTCAATGTGTATTTTGTAATTAACCGAATCAAGTCAATATAGTTGACTAGTTATAGTTTTCGAGGTATAAGCTTGTAAAATTCGCAAATTTTCCAAAAACTTTTTTTGATTTTTGGGTAAACAATATAAGTGGTTTTTACACGAACAGGCGGAAATATGTTACATATATATGTTGCATAATTTTTCCGAATGCTTCCGAAAATGTGCACCATTGGCCATTTTACTTTGGATACTGACAGATTTTCATTACATAAACATATCGTCATTTCCGTTATCAAAGGGTGTTAAGTGATAAAGTTGTGAATCTTAGATGTAGTCCACAAACAAATGTATTACATCATGTATATATTGGGGCGTAATGTGTATTACAGCGATTGTACAATAACCACTGGTTACAGTAACATATATTAATTAATTTGAACGTAATCATTATTTATTAGCTAAATTTTATTTCTACTCTGCAGTATTTAAATTGAGCTGAAAATCAGTTACGACTTTTGGTAACGGCAATGGGAAATGTACCGAGCTACTTGATCAATCGGTTTAACTTTGTACTGATTAGTTCGGTCCTGACTTACCGCGGACTTATTGCGCCTTGGTACATACACTTATATTTTTTACTACTTACGTGTTCATGTTGTAACTATTGTTAATACATAAGGTTAATATTGCAAATTAATAAACTTAAGTATTAAGTTAAGTACAGATTGTATTAATTTATTAGATTACGATGGAGGACTATAAAATAGTCCAGTTAATTTTATAATCGAATAAATAAATAGTATCTATTGCAATATTTTAATCTTAAATTCACAAACACTAAGAATGCAAAGCTCTTACACTATTCAAAATGCTTGTCAGCATATAGCAATATACTTAGTTTTCTCGAATTTAATCTCGACCGTAGATTACATGTGGGTCAGGTATCAAGGCAACATCAGGCACGCGATAGATGACTCCCACTGAGGTCGGTGGCCATACTTAAATTTCTGGTGAACTTAAACCCAAGTCGTCGTCAACACGAGTACCTACCTATTGTCTTTTGCAATATAAGTGGTTATCTGTACACGCAGCAATTTTTTATATTGTAAAAATCTGAGATGGTCTTCGTAATTATGGTCTAACATACATACAGAAGTGAGTTATGAATCGCAAATCATGCACTATAAACCGGAGTGGGTATTAGGGTCTACGTACTCCTCGTGCACGGAATAATGTCCTTTCACAATAGTTGAAATATTCAGTGGTGGCGTAGGAAACTATTTTATTTACAGACAATGCAATTTCGTAATTCAGAAACAAGTAAAGCTTGCCCAATTAATTCATATTTAGCCACATTAACTAGCAGATATAGGTCGACTAATATCTAATAAATATCAATAAAATGATCCATTTAAACAAACCGTGGCTATTTACTTCTATTCCTATCCCATTGTCCTAAATTTTAGGAGGTTGTACAGCACTTAAAATTAAGTGACACGCATTTTTAGCTGCTAATAAACGCTCTAAGGGGGTGTAGTAACCCTCAAAGTTACCCCCGGTCTGGATTTGTTCTGAATATGCATTCTATGGCAGCTACAGTAAATTAAAGATATGCTCTCCTAAACTTATTTGTCCTTATGTTTTTAAAATGAACTGCTACATCAATATGAATTTAAACCAAAGACAATTTGTTATGACCACTACGATCATTGTGTACAGAAACCAAAATCGTTTATTTTGGTTGCCATTTCTCATTTAGTTTATATGTTCTAATTTCTAATATACAGTGGAGCATCGATTATCCGAACCTCAGTTATCCGAACGACCGGTTAACCGAACCTCAAAATCAGTGCGTATCAAAACCATATCATCAGTGCGGGCGTTGTGCAGTGGTTGTTCTCTTTTCTTTTTGGTACACATTGAAGTGCAAAATAAATTTGTGTGTTGTATTAATGTTTGTTTGTTTATTTATTTAATTATCTATGCACATACACATTATGTACCTACACCCCAAATACTTTTTTTTAAATTATCGGTTATCCGAAATATTAGTTATCCGAACCACCATGGTTCACAATTAGTTCGGATAATCGATGCTCCACTGTATTCTAAAATGTTTATTACACAATATATGAAACAAAATCCAACTACTTCATATGTAGGTATAGTATAGGTGACCAAAAAACTGCACAATATAATCTTAAGATAACCAAACAGTAAACTATTTCTAAATATTATAATTAATACGACAAGAATGAGTATCTGAAAATTAATAGTTAAGATTGATAATCTACACTGTCGTGGTAGTTTATAAAGATTTATTAAAATATGTAATAAATAAATACATAAATATTTTTTACACCATCCACATATTATTACGGCCGGTGCACCACAGACATTGCAGGGTGATAACTGTGAGCTATGGAATGAAAAATCTACTGGTGTTACAAAAGTCGCCGGACGTTCTTGAAGGTAACCGCTCTTGAACCAAGCATACTTGACGAACTCTTTACACCTTAGTGAGGAAAACTGTAAATGTGTTAAGCCCTATAAACGTAAAAAAATGTCTCGTTGGTGTAGCTGGCTATTAAATGCTGATAAAGAAATAGTATCTGATAACTGACGAACGAATTGTTTACAAAAACTATATACATATAGGGGCTGTATGAGACCAATGGCACCTTTTTGGAATTGTATTAATGGTAACTACCTGATGAAGTGGCACAGCATATTCAACGTCTTCAGGAAGTTGAACTGACCAGGAGTCCATTAATAAAAGTGTCTTTTGGTCGACATGAGGAGCATATACGTGAGTGGACCACTCTATTACCAACTGTTTTTTAGTTCCCCAGATTTCGTGGCCATGATGTAAACATTTGTTGGACGGAATAAGGTTTGTTCGATCAATGGTCCCAAACGTCCACCTATCTCCTTCAAGCATACTATGTAACAGTGGGAATAGTAACTTTCCAGATGCAAATATTGTAAGCTGAATGGTGTAACTATGTTACGTCACAATAAGTTTTTGTACTTCACTTGATAACTGGACAAATAAATCACAAATATTCGACATCGTTATCAAGATTTTTTTTGTTAGAAACTGGTTTTTCGAATTTTTTTTTTGCAAGTTTCATTTGAATTTTTTGTTTTTATAGCCCCTTATTTGGGCGTAATAATCACTCCTCACAATATAATGTGGGTTTCATGTTTTTGTACGAACATACGAGAAGATTTAATTCCTTCAACTAATCACTATAATTATATAAAAAAACGGTATACTGAAGCATATAGCAATTAAAATAAAATAGCCCGTATGTTATTTTGATTGATTAAAAAAACTTAAATGAGAGAGAGTTTAATCTTTATGATTTATTAATGAAAATAGTGGAAGGTCGTATTGCATTCAAGGCATGTGAGGCTAAGAAAGTACTACTATTCTCACATCGGTTTGCAGAACCCACGTACATAGTTCCATTAAACTCTCATCCTGGAGTGGGTACTGGAACCTTCGGCGTAGAAACAAAAAACTGGACGTTTTCCACGAAATACCGAACTACTACCGAAAAATATGTTCACTAAAAATAGTAAGAAAAAAAAAATCCACATCGAGACTAGTAGTTTTTATATTTTTTTAATTGTTGGAAGTCATTTGAGTTCTTTTAGTGAAATAAAAAAAATCAGGACACTATAAAATGATGATTTTAAGTCGTTTCACGGACAAAAAAATTGATTTTTCGCACTTTTGGGCATGACCCACCACTCAAAAAAAATCTGAAAAAAATTTGAGGTAGTAAAAAACAGTTAAAAACGTAACACATTAAAAAATCTGAGCCTGAAGCTTTTTTTTGGTTAAAAGATATGGGATTTTTAAAGTATGAATATTTTTTTAAAGGTCATAATGACCTTGAATGAGCATGAAAAAAAATTTACCTAAAAATTAATCATATTTTCTGTACTCATGAATTTTTTCAGATTTTTTCAACAGTTAAAAACCGAGAAAAAAAATAAAACGTAAAAAACAGGGTTTTTTCCATACCTAGCTGAGAGGAAAAATTTTTGGACTTAAAATTCGGTCTACCTTTCATAATTAGCCCTAAGAAACACTTTCGTTATATTTAGCATTAAGTTTTTTATAACATGTTTACGAAATTGGACCCTTTTAAAGGATCTTCGCCTGTACATATTTAAATCACGTCCCGGCATCCCCAGCTGCTCACGCGACAAAACGAAACCGTAAAATCCCCATCTGTTATGTCTCGGATCTCCAGTTTTATGCTGTTGAAACGATAGTAGTATTTTCCGATTTTTGGCAAGTCTAAGAATGCGTGTCGTCTGCTACATTATAACACTTGTATGTTTGTATTACATGTAACTGACGTTTACTCTACTACCACATTCCGAGGTCCAGATGTATTGCCTCGAAGAAGCACTTAACGATGCTATTTTGTCTCCAGACTTGTATCATTATCGTTGTTTTAAGTCTTATATTGTCCCGCATGGAAATTACATTTTGAAATAAAAAGCCACAATGCTAATCGTGAGTTATTGCGTGTCGAAAGATAAAGTACTACTGGATGGTTTTAAATTGTTTTGGAGCAATGAACGAAGAAATTTTAAAACTGTTTTACAAACCTTTGATACATACAGGAGCCACAATACTTGACTATAAATCATAACATTATAGTAGAGGGTAAAAGTATAAGATGCATATATGAAAAACGTCAATGTTTAACCAGTCACCAACATTGTTGTAACGTATGTCACTGTAAGAAAACTTGGGGCCTATAATACACACCGTATAAGTCTTACAATTGCAACAAAAAATAGATTTGTAATGATTTCATAACACAACACATCTTACTACTCGTGCAGCTAGTAATTACGATGGACGAAATTTTCCATACGTAAACGCATTCTGTAACAACATATCAATAGTTATATGATTGTGTTACAAGATTTACTACAAGTATAGATAACGTTCTATCTATCTAACTCTGGGAAAATGTATAGTACGAGTTTACGACAACTATCATACTGTGAACACTTCTTGCCTGTCCTGTCGATTTCGGATGAGATAGACTTCGATTTTCTCACTAATGGCGAATTCAACGAAAGGTATCGTTTAAGTCGACGACAATTTGAAAACCTTTTTCGGAATATTGGGCTAACGCTTGCAAACAGAACAGTTCAATGGTACGAACTAACGCAACGCAATCAATTGCCATATTGAATGTTATACAAAGATTTTATGTAATAGGCGGTCTTCGTGAAGTGTCGAAATGTGGTTGTAGGTAGATTATACTGATAGCTTTAATTCATCTTAACGAATTCTAATGTGAGTGAACCAATTTTTTTTAACTTGACTTTTTTAGAAACTTTTCGAAAATGAGCGTGGCCGAACATCGTATATATCACAGAAGCCACTATCCAGTAAAATTGTCGTTAATCATAACAATATCAACTCACTATTTTACATTTGTTAACATCAAGGAACACAGTCTGTATGTAGGTACATATTACCATGTATGTATGTAAAAAAAATACTGAATTTTTGGAATTGTAGCAATTTACATTGTGTTAAAGAATTAAGCAGAACTTACACTATTCAATATATTACATATAGCGAAGGTTGTACAACAGCACCAGCTATCACGGGACTACTGAAATAAATACGAATTGAGGGAACCCCCATGATATGTTACACGAGTTGTCTATGTGTTGCATTACCGTATGCCAAATTTAGTTATGACCAATATGACCAGGATGGCCTTTCTGACCTTTATCACCAGTATGATTTTTATGCCCAGTATGACCTTTATGGTCTTTATGAACAATATGACCTTAATGACCTTTATGGTCAATATTGCTTTTATGATCTTTATCGAAAATACGAAATTTATGACCTGTGTGACCCACATCACCACATCACCAATAATTATTGCATTGGAGTTGGGCATTGTATTAAAATGAGAGCATAAAAGTGAGAGTATAAAACCACACACGAAAGCAATTCATATTAAAGTACAACCCCCCTTACCTCCACCCCCACCGTGGGACAGCAAATGTAACTATCAGTCAAATCAGAATAAATGCGTGAATTAGCTTGGCTATACATATACGGTTTCACAAATTTCCTCCATAAAACGACATCTCACATGAATATCTTTCTTAATTAATATTAAAATGATATTTTTTTCGAAATGTTTTTGAATTGGGAAATAAATTTGGGATGAATTAGTTCCATACTTTATGTACACCGTGTATGCCGTATGTGAACTAAATTATATTCTCCAATTGTGAAGAGAGAGGTTCATTAAGTAAGACAGATGCAAATGTTGTCATGGCGTTACACAAATCAGAGCGAACTGCTCCTATTCCAGTCCCTGGCTTTCGCGACACTGGGGCTTGGTTCTCATTGAAATAGGAAGGGTATTAAATCGACAATAAATGCGAATCATACCACTACGTGATACAAATTAATGTTAAAAATGTGTATTTGACCTATTTTAAACACTTCCTCTCCTTCAACCCCCCTCAAGTCCCCACCCTACTAAAAACCAAAAGTAAAAGGACACCAGAATCGCGATGGGAACGAGCGGACTTTTTCGCAAAGAAAGGGACAGAACTTCCTCTGATAGGGCTGGATATTACTTAGAATTGTTATAAATCTCTATATGGCGGCTATATGGCTCTGGGTGGGAGGAGGTTTCTAGTCTGGAATAAAACAAAACTTTGATTCAACTAGGTAGAAACCAGCTCATTGCGACTATTCACAGTTCGGCTGTCCACTCATTCTACATCTCACCACAATTGTGGTAAAAATTGATCCTGATTGTAGAAGGTGTGGAGAGGAGGAAGCTTCCACATAATATGCGAATGTCCAGGTTTGATACCTGTAAGATTCCATCTTTGGGACTTCAACAATAGAACCAAAAAATGTAACCAATGCTCCACTGGAAACCGTCCTTAAATTCCTTAATGAAACAGGACTAATGGAATGAACAGTCTGTATGGGCACAATAAGCATCGACATTAGTGCAGGGAGTTTGTACCTACCCCATCAACAATGTTAATAATAATAAAATATTTCAATGGATTCTTTTGTGCATTATTGTTAAATACTTATTTATATGTTAATATAGTCAGTATTTTTTTAAATAATTACAAAAAAACAGTGTAATTACATGTTTGCAATGCACATTGATAGTTGAAATTTTTGCATAAATTGCGAACAATTATTTATAATCAAGCTATTTAAGTCCTTTGATGAGTACATTAATGTAACTAAAATAGATTGCTCATCGTTTCTGATTACACGGTTAAAAAAAAGAAGAAATCACATGGAATTTTTCAATACAATTAAAATTGCGTTAAAAGGTAATACTTTTTTATGAATTTGTAACACGAAAAATGTTAATAAAAACCATTCGTGGATTTTATTTAAAATACCGATGCATTGAGGGGAAGTCCTTATTGTGTTGCTTTTGTACAAATTCGTAAGAGCCTAGAGCCTCCCAAATAAAAATATAAGTCGCCACTGGACTTATTTAAAACAAATACGCGTTTCAGCATTATTTGAAAATCAAATGCTGAAGACAAAAAAAGAGATTTTGTTACCTTTTTTTTGAACCTCAAATAACTATATTATAAATAAATATATTCATTTGAAATAAAATTTAACAGAAAGCCAACGAAATCGTGGTGGAATGTCAGTTTAATTCTAAAAGCGTTCCTTAATACTTACTGCTAATCGGTAAAAAAAAAATATTTGAATTATTTATTAAGGGGCTACATCCACCTAGAGGCTCAAAAATAAGGTTCCCAACAAATTTCATGAGTATTTTCGCATGTCTTCAGAAACACTTCAATATACTTGTATACTGAATGGCATATATCCATTGTTACAAAAAATTACTATATTATTTGGATCGCTGATCCCATAATGGAGGTCGAGCTCTTACGGCTAATATTAATTTTTCAGCGTCCATGCGTGCAATAGGTACAAACGGCTTCACGATACTGTCTACTTTGGGCTAATTAGCACGATAAAATCAAACAAATATGATTTTCAAACACACGCTCGCACTCGGCGCTATTAGCATTGCGTCGCACCGCTCTGTATAGCACGCTGTCGGAACATTTAGATAAATATTCGTATGTTTGTTTTACTAGCATCGCCTCGCATGGCATAGCATAGCATCGCATAGCGTGCAGTGGAAACGTACCCTTAGACGTTCCGCCGCGTGTTATTGAAAGCTTTATATCTTTTTTTAGAATTTTTGAGATATCGGCTTAAAATGTGTAGGGGTCATTCTTAAGACTATATATAATAAGAAAATATATACAATGAAAAAAAATCGATTTTTGTCTAGGTGGATGTAGCCCCTTAAGAGAACTAATGGGAAAAGTTACATACAGCTTTAACTATAAATAAAGAAATTAACAAAACACTTGTTTTTGAGAAACTTGCCATGCTGCTAGGAAAATATATCCAAAACCTCATTTCTTAATCCCAGATGAAGAAAATCTCTTGCAAAATTAAGAATGCTTTAACTTAATCTTCTACAACATTGACTTCCAATAAAATTTTAAAATACACATCTTTAAGACCTTTTTCCTGAAAAAGTGACCCTTAGCTGGAATAATAATGTGCATCTATAAAAATATAAATTTAAGAAAGTATTCCTTTGTCTTGTGTTGTTGATTAAGAGATTACATCTTAAACTATTCAGCGAAATAACGATAAGCTTGAAATTTTGAATAAAATAAAAAATAATTTCGTTTCCAAAAAACGAAAGACGCTGTGGGTAAAATATGTTTAAAAAAATGTCTCAAGGCTACATGATATATGGGAACAGTTATTATAAAAGATACATGATTCACAGTACGACAAGCCAATTTCAGTTTTGTGTTCTGGCAATCTCATAGTTGTTAAATAGTAAGTTAATTCACGTTTTGGAACTGGAAAGACCAGTTTTTATGCTTGCAGAAACAACAAGAAACCGAAAAAACAAGAAGAAAATGTTCTAACTAAACTTTCCTTCCTACTTACACCGTAATAAAACAATTAACTACATTACAAGTAAGTAATAAAGCTTTAACATTGGAATTACATTTAAAATTAGACTGTTAATTATGTACGCCATTTTAAGAGTCGGAGTGGCGAAAACAGCTAAAAAATAATTCTAGGAGTCGGTCGGGCCATAATGCGTCTCAGAGTTGGCATAATTGGCTGACATTGATCTAGTGTTCTTGTAGTAATGGCCCGGCGTCGAGACGCTTCAGTTACGCCACTTATTGTGTATCTCCTCCACACAAAGGAAAACAGCATACCGATTAGTTTGTCTTCGCATTTACAAATACTGTGTGTACTGTGAAAGCAACTCTAAGCTTGAACTAGGTTCTTTTTTCTTTTATTGTTTGTGCTGTGCCCAAAAAAACAAAAAATACCATATCACTTGAATTGAAATTGAGTTGATTTTTTAAAAGTTTAATTGATAAAATTAACAAAAGTATCAATATCAAACGGCAGATATAATTTCTATAATCATGCATGAGTTTTATAGGGCGAGTCGGAAAGAACACACAAAACTGCATGAGTATACCGGGTGACTGGTACCGCGACGTATTCCTTTGAAGAGGTGTTAGTAGAGACAATTTGCAGTCGATTGAACCACAATATGCATAATCCACTTGTTGATAGTTTTCGAGATATTTTAATTTTTGTGTTTTCTTAGAAATCGACTACCTTTTATTATTAGTAATTAATTACAATTAGTTGTAAAATAAAAAAAGGATGACTTTTTTTGTATTTTTTTTTGCCTCTACCTTTAATACACATAGTTTAAATAGTTTGATATGACAAAAATACAGCAGCTAAAACCTGCAACAGTTGTTAGAAACTTTAACCCAATTGTAGATTCACCAGGGTTTATTTCAAAAATTTGTGAATACATTAAACGTACAAATTATTTTAAAAACTTCTCTGCTTCATCACCTTTCAAATGAGGTAGAAAGTTTTGAGAAATTTCCTGTTACTTCCAGGAATAATAAAAAATTAGTAGGTGCTGACACAACTTAGTAATCATTCAAAATTGGAAAAATAAATAAAAGTCCATAAATTTATTTTACATTTTATTTGATCCAATTTATAAGAGATGTTAGAAGTGACTACCTCTATTTCTTATGCAAATACGAGTCCGTTTCCTTATTTCTGTTCTAGTAATCCTGTTGGAAAAATGATTTAGTAGAATTGTTGCTGCTTCTTGTATCATATGTATTAACTGTTCCCGAGTTCTAATTTCGGTGGCATACACGACTTCTTTCATGTGCCCCCACACATAAAAATCCAGGGGTAAGGTCGGGGCTCCTAGCAGGCCATAGTATAGGCCCTCCTCTCCCAATCCACCTGTTAGGGAACCATTGATCTAATAATTCTCTTATTAGCCGATAATAATGCGCAGGACATCCATCTTGCTGGAATATCATCCTACATCTGTATGCTAGAGGTACATATTCTAACAAAGGGGCCAAATGATTATTTAAAAAATCAGCATAAGTTGCCCCGTTCAAGTTATCGGGTAGAAAATGAGGCCCGATTAAATTATTTCCAATAACTCCCATCCACACATTGACGCTAAATTTCCTTTGGAAACTAGTTTGGCGTGTTAACCGTGAATTTTCTTCCGTCCAATAATGCAGATTGTGAAAATTCGTGATACCTTCTCTGCTGAATTTAGATTCGTCCGTCCACAAAATTCTAGTTGAAAAATTTGCATCCTCGGCATCGGTATTTAATAGGAATCGATAAAATTGAACTCTTCGTGCAGGATCGTCCTCCTCTAGTCCTTGGACTCGTGTGTAATGTTACGGATGTAAGCCGTTTCTTTGAATCACTGACCAAACCTTCCACTGCGATACATGAAGATCGGCGGCTATTTGCAGACTGCTTGTTGTTAGATCTTCATCTAATCTTCTTAAAATTTCTTCCTCCATATCAGGATTATAGCCATGACCTCCAACTCTATGTGCAACTCTTTGAACATTGCCAGTTTCAGAGAGGCGTCGAAGTAAAAACGATTTATGCGGATTGAATAATAGGTCCTAAAATCAGGTAGAAACTTTCCTAATCCTTATCTTCTAACTTAGAGAACATTAAGATAACTTATCTGCTGAGCTATTTTTTGTATTATTTCTGGAAGTAACAGGAACTTTCTCAAAAATGTTTTCCTCATTTGAAAGGTGATGAAGCAGAGAAGTTTTTAAAATAATTTGTACGTTTAATGTATTCACAAATTTTTGAAATAAATCCTGGTGAATCTACAATTGAGTTAAAGTTTCTAACAACCGTTATAGATTTTAGCTGCTGTATTTTTGTCATATCAAACTATTTAACATCATTTTTGTAACATAACATAAACTACTATGTGTATTAACGCTAGAGGAAAAAAAATACAAAAAAATTAACATTTTTTTTTATTTTACAATTAGTAGTAAATGATTTCATACATTTCTAACTAATTTCTAATTTCTACAAAAATTAAAATATCTCGAAAACTATCAACAAGTGGATTATGCATATTGTGGTTCCATCGACTGCAAATTGTCTCTACTAACACCTCGTCAAAGGAATCCGTCGCGGTACAAGTCACCCGGCATAATTCTTAAATTACCATATTTTTTATACAGTGAGAATCAAAAGTAAGAAAAGGTGCTTGTATTTCTTAAAATATTTGTTATTGTAAAAAAATGTTTTGATAAAAGTTTTCGAACGTATTTTTTTGCCATAAACTGGCGATTTTCGATTTTTCTTAACGTAAACAAGTTTGTTGCTATGGCAACCGACGTTGCTTTTTTGAATGGCATGGTCTGATTTACTTTGTATTCTTGAAAAGAGCATCTCTTATAAGAACCACAAAATTATAAGATGGTTTTTCGGTTCGACTTTGTTAATCCAATTCTTATCAAATCTGCCATGGAAATAAATTGATGATATTTGTAGCTACTAAGGATAGACACCATTCGTTCTCTTATTTGCATTTTATCAGATTTGTAAATATTCAAAGATAGGAAAACGCTACAGTTTTCTGGTTTAATAATTATTATTATTATTATGACAGCATTAAGCGAAAATCAAATAAATTTGGTTTTAATGATGGTAGGGTAGGCTAAATTTATCTAAAAAAATTATTAACCTAGTAGTGTCAAAGACAAAGCACGAATTGGAAGACCAAAAACATCTGTAGCCGGGAACAATGCATTAGATGCCTTGTTATCATTGTGCAAGAAAATTTACATTTCTACAAGAGAAGTTGGTGGACTTGCCAAACATATGTATGTTCCACCCATATAAAAAAGTCCCACCCATATAAAGTACAGCTGGTACATTAACTTGAAAACGGTGATTTTTAGAGTCGTGTTGAATTTTACTATACTGTCATAGGTAAACCTAACGAAGATTCGAACTTTGGCAGAAAAAATATATTCTTAAATGAAGCTACTTTTACGTTTATAGTGCGTTTTCTCTCACCATAGCCCACCATCATGAAAATTTCAGTTTTCTGCTTTTCGCTTAATGCTACCATAGTAATAATTATTATTAAACTACAAAACTGTTCGGTTTTCCTATCTTTGACTATTTACAAAGCTGATAAAATGCAAATAACTGATAACGAATGGTGATTCTACTTGACAGCCACAAATGGCATTCACTTATTTCCCTGGCCAACTTGGTAAGGATTGGAAGTCGAACCGACGGGGACCATTTATAGTAAAGTTATTTTTTTTCTCAAATTTTTCTTATGAAACCCTATTAGAATTGTATGGTCCCATGTTCAGGAAGAGATTCTCTCTCCAAAAACACAAAGAAAATCATACGATGCCATTCAACAAAGCAACGTCGGTTATCATAGCAACAATTTTTTTTAGATTAAGAAAAATAGAAAATCTTCAGTTTATGGCAAAAATTAAGCGGCAAAACTTTCATCAAAATAATTTTTTTTAAATAACAGATATTTCAAGAAATACAAGCACCTTTCTTTACTTTTTACTCTCATTATGTATGGTATATGGGTGTAAAAAAAACTAAAATATTGTTACCCAAATGTTACTTATTTTTAAGTTACAGCGTTATGACAAAGTTTCCCACAAACATAATTTGAATTCAACCCTTCGTCTAACAAATGGTGATATTTTCTGTTGTTTCGACACTCTTATCTTAAATAAATAAAACAATCATAAAAATACCCTTCTATACAATTTTTACAAAAATTCAGTTAGGTTCTGTATAAAAAGTACCAATTCTCATCATTAACTGAGGTTTCAGTGGTTTCCGGTAAATAAGTCGCGTATTATGGTTGATATTTATTATTTAATTAGTAGCCCTTTCATTTTACACTCACTGGGTCAGACAATGTGATGATGATTTGTAATTAGATTGTCGGATACAAAGTTAAAGTCAATAACCAATCCGACGTAGTAAATACAATGCATAGAACAATGTGTTAGGTAAATTTTATTATGACGATAATTATTTTTTTTATTATTAATTATTATTTATTATTATTATTTGAGAACAAATCAAAATCGGTTAACAATTGAGTTCTTTTTTGTTTTAATTATCTTTAGGTGTAATGTGTACACTTGGGGTTCGGGGTGTTCTTCCTGATACAACTTGTATCTGTACAATTAGATGCGTATATGAATTTGTACAATTCATGGTGATACAATTATTCTTTATTGGTGAATATTTGTGGCATCTAATCAATAAAGTTTTCTCAGTTCTGAGCTATCTGCATTAGTTTATCACTCAGTTTTGAGCTATCTGTATTAACTTCATCATTCATCATTTCACTGTTACAAAAAAAAACTCTGATTCATAAATTTATTTTTTAAAAACGTAACTTAGCCACATAGTAGTTTCACCAAACAGTTGAGTACTACTATTCAATTTATCGATATTCGACAGTTTCTTAAATGCCTAAAATGTTCAACAGTTATGGCCTGATTTACCTTTTATGTACGTACATCTACTTTACTATAATATTTTTGTAATACATATTTGTATGTATCTATTTCTATATTTGTTATAAAAGGTTGAGTAAAAGTGAAATTAAAATGTATTTTGAATATTTGGCAAATCATTTACTACATTTAATTACAATGATAATATTACATTTACTAAATATAATATTACTTCTAAATATAAATAAAAGTACTTCTGTTCAGGTAGTGTGCATATTGGTTAACGCGAGGATTAACAGAAAATAAACTCGTTGCTTTTGCATAAAATGGACCCCTAGATTATATCTAAAGTATATCGCTAGATTCCGTATAATATTGCTTTTTCTATGCCTTACGCATTGTGTTTTATGCCACTCACGCAAATACCATATAAGTAAATCTGACTATTTTTATCCTCGAAATTATCTGTACGCGTACCATATCCCCGAAATTATATGTACATTTACCGTGTTTTTATTTATTTTCTTATGTCGTACTTCTAATATACAGCGTGACCCATTTTCGACGTTTTTGTAAGGTATCTCGGTTATTACAGGAGATAGAAAGGTGGCGTTTTCTGAGAGAAAATCACTTCATTTGAATAATTTTTATATTGTTTCAATGATTTTTTCATGTAGAATTCAGTGGAAAATTAGTTTTTTACTCTTTTTGTTTTTGAATTATGGATCAAACCTACAATGTTTTAAAAGGAAGCCATATTTGGCCATGGCATGTTTAATAAGAGCATGTTTTATGTTTTTCAGAAATAATTCTGATATACTTAAATAACAAACCTATAGCAGTTTAAAATAAACAAGTAATAAAAAAAATACATAGGTGGCCATGAATGTTCAAAATGTTAACATTTTTTATACTTTTAATCAAAATTGACACCGCTTACATAGCTTAGTTTCTATAATATAAAGCAAACATATTATATGCATACAAGTTAATTAATTGACATCATAGTTAATAAAACAACATTAACAATAACAAAATTAGAAAGAAATGTTTCGTATATTGCTCGAATCGTTGCCTGTTATGTTGAATACATCTCTGAGACATTCCTCAAAAGTTTCTCTATCGCTATTTAGTACCTGGTCTTCATTTCATATTTCTCCTTTGTACACTTTCTTTTTTTTAAAAGTCACATACAAAGAATCCTACGGAAAAAGTTCGGGGATCTTGCTGACCAACTAATAGGACCATTAATTCTATCCACTAATTTTCAAATTGCTAGTTCACACCATTATTTATTAAAGCGCCCTGTATATGTGCATTCTGTTGAAGACATACTCTTCTTAACTGAGCGAGGAGAATGTTTTTCTAAAATATCTGGAAGACATATGTTCAAAAATTCTACATATGTGTCATGTACCATGTGATACTACTTATCATGGAAAATATGATGTTTCAATTTTCCTAAAAATATTAAATTTGAATCTCACTTATTGCTGTCGTTCCTTTGTTATTATTTTTGTTTTAAATATTCTTGTGAGGTTGGCTTCTCTCAGGAAGCCTTAAATAGTTAAAATGGTACTACAAATAAATAAATAACTAAAAACTACTTCAATATTTCTTCCAAAGTTTGATATTGTTATTGCAGTTTTATTTACTGTGATATCAATTTATATGTTTAATATTTTTTGTATGTTATAGGAACTAGTTCGGTGTTAATTTTGATTAAAAGTATTAGAAATGTTTACGTTTTGTTCATTCATGAGCATCTATGTAACTTTTTTCATGTAATTAATTGTAAACTGCTATAAGTTTCTCATTTATGAAAATATACATATACAGATTACACATTATATTGTACATTAAAAATATGTGTAATTTGTCCAATATAATCTCATAAATTAGTTGTGTGTATTTCAATTTATATTCCTATGCTGTAAAATGCAGCTATAGCACCACAGAAAAATAAATTGAACTACACACAACTAACTTACTAACTTACATTGGACAAGTGCCAAATACCTTGTAATGTGCAATCAAAAGAAATATTAAACACGTGATTTATTTTACGTTTTTACTAATTTAATTAAGATTAAAACAATTTTAATCTTCTCCTGAAGATGCCAACTTAGTTGGCGAAACGAGCATCGAGAAAATTATAGTAGTTCGGTGTTTCGTGGAAAACGTCCAGTTTTTTGTTTCTACGCCGAAGGTTCCAGTACCCACTCCAGGATATATTTTTGTTGTTTTAAAAATTAACCCATAAATAACACAGCCACACAAAAAAAGTTTCTGACCTGGAGGTCTCACTATGTGTACTATATGTTTTTGGGGTCGCTGAATCCGAATCCGGGGTCAATTTCATCCCAGCACGTCTGGGTTCGGCCATAACCTCAAAAAACACCCTCAAATTTGCTATATCCGTTAAAACCACAAACCCTATGGCTCCGAAACCTCATAATCCTATAATACAATAACCAATTGTAACCTAATAACTCCATGTCAATGTCAATAACCAACAACCTAATAACTCCATAACCCCATAGCCACATAATCACATAACCCCATAACCCTAAAACCCGGTAAAAAAAAGTTTCTCACTTGGGGATCTGACTATGTGTACTGTATGTTTTTTGGGGTCGCTGAATCTGCATCCGGGGTCAGTTTTATCCCAGCACGTTAGAGTTCGGCCATAACCTCAAAAAACACCCTGGAAATTCACCATATCTGTAGAACCACAAACCCTATGGCTCTTAATCCTCATGATACTATAATACAATAACCCAATAACCCCACAGCCACATAACCCCACAACCATATAACCACTTAGCCACATAACTACATAAATTTATTTATTTATAGATTTCTTTATGGCGTATATTTGCTTGAGAACTGTAAAATCAGTTTCATTGTGAGCGATTGCGTTACATGATTACAGGATCGATTTATAGGGTTATGTAGTTATGTGGCTATGTGGTTATGTGGTTATGTGGCTGTGTGGTTATTGTATTATAGTATCATGAGGATTAAGTACCATAGGGTTTGTGGTTTTACAGATATGGTGAATTTCAGAGTGTTTTTTGAGGTTATGGCCGAACTCTAACGTGCTGGGATAAAACTGACCCCGGATGCAGATTCAGCGACCCCAAAAACATACAGTACACATAGTCAGACCCCCAAGTCAGAAACTTTTTTTTACCGGGTTTTAGGGTTATGGGGTTATGTGATTATGTGGTTATGGGGTTATGGAGTTATTAGGTTGTGGGGTCAATTGGTTATTGTATTATAGGATTATGAGGTTTCGGAGCCATTGGGTTTGTGGTTTTAACGGATATAGCAAATTTGAGGGTGTTTTTTGAGGTTATGGCCGAACCCAGACGTGCTGGGATGAAACTGACCCCGGATTCGGATTCAGCGACCCCAAAAACATATAGTACACATAGTGAGACCTCCAGGTCAGAAACTTTTTTTTGTGTGGCTGTGTAATTTATGACACAAAAATGAATAGGGGTAGCTTGTTTCAACCCTATGTGGATGCAGAGGAAAAATAAAAATTTTACCCCAGGATATCCCTCTTTCAGTGGTAAGACACATACCAAAATAATGTATTTTTGGTTTGCTTTGTATGTGCAAATATGAAAGAACTCTTTTGAAATCACCTGTAGAACATCTCCCTCAAATTTTAACATAATTATGGGACACCCTGTGTATCAAATGACATGAAAAATGTAAAAAAAGCATGTTCATATAGTTCAAATACCCTTAATATACTGTTAAACTGCAAAAAACTAATTACGTCACTGAATTCTACATGAAAACTATGTGGGGAACCTTTGAGACAATATTAAAATTATTCAATTTGTGGCCGCTACAGAGATGGTTAGAAATGGTAGAGTAGGTTTTTCAAACATTCGCTCTAACTCAGAAACTAGAAACGTGATGCTCCTAGTGGGCGCTGTGCCTATCAAAATTTAGTTAAAAATCTAGTGGCAATTTCCTTCAAAAAGTAGCCTAGTTTCGCGAAAACAACATCTTTCTATCTCTTGTAATAACTGAGATACCTTAAAAAATGTCAATATAAAAAATGGGACACACTATACAGACAGATAAAATAAGATTTCATTTCTCAAGAGACGACCTTTCGGTGAAGAATGAACATCACTACAAGGATGTATATAATTTGCTTTTTCATTTACAACACACATCTCCGAGTGACAAAAATTCATTAACGTCATAAATACTCTCGCTTTTAAACTTTGTTTTAATAGTACTAATCCTTCGCTTATTTTAAGCCGTTATTTTATTTATACACAGTTCAAAAATATTATAACTACGTCAGAATACTATATGCATACGCTATCTAGGTAATGCATCTAGTTCGTCTTCGTTCTTAGTGGGTCAAGATAAGTTTGTTTAACTTTGGGTTTACGTCGCACTGCGTAAAACGTACCAATGACGTACAGTGACGCAAACAATAAATGTGTTAAATTAAAGAGGGCATCAATGTAAAAGCAAGTGGATCATATAAATAGGTGCACAGTTGACAGACGGAATTACATATTTTATTAGTTCATACATTACACAATTTATACCTATATATAAAATAGCCTGTATGGATTGCGTTACCTAAATGATGCAAGTGAGTTCATAGAAAATGTATCTACTTAGAATGTTGCGAGAAAAGCGAAACAACGATGACATTTTCCACGAATGCTATCACGTTTCGACGCACTGTTTTGCTCACCACGTTAACAGCATTAGGAGATAATTATAACTGTTCTAGAATTTCAACAATGATGCTGATGTAATTTCCAACTGCCTAAATTTCCAACTGCTCTTGAATTCTATAAGCGTTGGAGGGTCAATACTTTAAGCAGACCAGAAAATCTACTTTTATCAGTAATATCGTTTTTTTTTGTACTATTGTTGATATAAGTCTTCAATTAACGGTAACCAAAATTCTATTCTCTTCACCATCCCTCACTTATTCCTTATTTAACAAATACGCAAAAGTAAATGGATTAAGGCAAAAGTGAATGGATTAAGGACAAGACACTCTTAAATTGCATTTTTGGTAATTTTTCTGAAACGTGTTCTTGAACAGCGAGAATGAAAAAGTATTACATTGGTACATTGTATACGTATCGGGTGTCTACGAAGATCGGGTACTCTGAACAACTTTGAAGCGGAAGAGATATGCGTTTGTATTTTGATTGTTGCAAATAGCTCATTTGGAATATTTTACCATTTTTGACGTTTTCTCGTAGTCAACTTGATTTAAGAAATTTAGTCATATTATTGGCTAAATAAAATGTTCTGAAACGTCGAGATATTAAATTTAAGCGAAAGTCTGTCTGTCTGTCAATCCGTCTGTTAACCTTTCTTGTGTACACGATAACTCGAAAACGCGTTAATATATCAATTTGAAATTTGGAAAAATTATATACCGTAATGAGGTTTGGAGCTGATTAAATTTTGAGCTTACTCGGTTATGGGATTGGGGGATAAATGGGGGTAATACACTTTTCCTTGCCTGTAGATAATTTGCAAGCGATATGCACTTCAAATTTGACACACATACAGGGTGATTCAGAATTATGGTGCAAAAAAGTAATCACAGATAGAGGTCTTAAAATAAAGAGACACGTGTATTTTCGTTTTGGTAAATTTCGATTTTTTAAGGCCCGTAGGGGCCCATGAATGGGACGTTGGGAAAACAGTTTTTTTTTAGATATCTCGATAAGATCGATTTCAATGAAATTTGGATGGTAGTCACAAAATAACCTTTCTAATAGAACCCTTAAAATATGTTTAGACCTGCCGCAAGGGGTGCTACATAGAGTCACTACATCGCAGCTTTCCGCTTCCATTTTTTTTTCAATTGTATTTTATGTTTTTCTCTTTTTTTATTCAGATGCAGAATTTATTTTTACACCAAAAATATCCTCTTGTCTATTTTTCATATCACGCATCCATTTCGAGAAAAATACGAAATTATGGTGCAAAAAAAGTAATCACATATAGAGGTCTTAAAATAAAGAGACACGTGTATTTTCGTTTTGGTAAATTTCGATTTTTAAGGCCCGTAGGGGCCCATGAATGGGACGTTGGGAAAACAGTTTTTTTTTAGATATCTCGATAAGATCGATTTCAATGAAATTTGGATGGTAGTCACAAAATAACCTTTCTAATAGAACCCTTAAAATATGTTTAGACCTGCCGCAAGGGGGTGCTACATAGAGTCACTACATCGCAGCTTTCCGCTTCCATTTTTTTTTCAATTGTATTTTATGTTTTTCCTCTTTTTTTATTCAGATGCAGAATTTATTTTTACACCAAAAATATCCTCTTGTCTATTTTTCATATCACGCATCCATTTCGAGAAAAATACGAAAAACTGTTTCAATGATCAGACTTACAGTACTGCGAAACTACAAATTATCACAATTGCCATGGAAATAATTGAACAAATTAAAACATCAACAATGACATTTTGAGGTTTACTATTTTTATTTGCCAATTAGATTGTTGTGCTGTAAGTTATTTAATTAAAAATGTTCCTATCCTTATTTACCATTATAATGGCTGAGCGTTTTACGTTTCCTGAAATGGCAGACATGTATGTATTTAGTTTATGGTTGGTGTAACAGCAACTCAAGTGCTGCAGTTAGGAGATATAGACAAGTGTTTCCTAATAAAACACCCTCTCGAAAAATGTTCGATAATATTGATCGCCGCTTGAGAGAAACTGGTACATTTTATAAAACTAATCGTTTCAGGAATTGTTACCAACCGATTTCCAGAAAAGGTTAGAATTTTGTAGAAGCATGTTGCAAAAACACAGAGATGATCCTTTGTTCTTTAAAAGGATCCTTTTTACGGATGAATCGTGTTTCACAAAATGTGGGATTTTTAATTTAAGGAATCACCATGAGTGGGCCGGATGCAAACCCGCGTGCTACCGTAACCAGACATTCACAGTTTCGATATAATATTAATTATTGGGTTGGAATATTAGGAAACAACGTCCTAGGCGCAATTGAACTCCCAAGTAATTTAAACTCTGTGAATTATCTTGATTTCCTAAGAAACTACAGGATTTATTGGACGATGTCCCCCTTTGAGCATTCCCCAATTACTGCATGAGACATTTCGTGCAGTAATTGGATTGTTTCACGGGCTGTCTGCCATGTCGCACCGTCTTCTTGAAACCACATGTTGTCCACATCAATATCATCAAATTTAGACAGAAAGAACTCGGTTATCATGTCGCGATATCGAGCAACATTAACAGTAAGCAGTTACTGTTACTGTTAGGTACTGTTGCTAAAATGAGGCTGGTCAAGCGCCTCATTTTCAAAGAAGTATGGTCCAATGACGCCTCCAATCCAAAATCGACACCAAACATCCAAACGTTGTGGACGAATTTGTTTTTCGACAATCACATGTGAACCCGAAATGCGGCGATTTTGACGATTAACGAAGCCATCAAGGTGGAAATGAGCTTCATCGCTTAGGATGATTTTGCTCGAAAAATCAGCATTCACTTCACAAATCCATTAAACGAACGCTCTTTGATGTGCATGGTTATTAAGCTGCAGTTATTGTGTCAATTTAACTTTGTAAGCATGGAGACGCAGGTCTTTAGTGAGCATACGTTGTAGAGAGCTTTTTGAAATTTGCTATTCTTGTCCACTACGCCGAATCAATGTTCTTGAATTTTCACCCACATTCTCACGCACTGCTTCGCTATTATCATTTGAACGGTTTGTTATTGGACTACCAGTCAGCTCTCAAACTGTTTGCTTTTTTTTGGTGGCCAACACTTGACCGCATAAATGGCGGCAAATTCAAATATTGCGCGAATTATGGGACACCCTTTACAATCCGGTAAACAATGATGTGTTTGTCAAATTAGTGCATATTTTGAATCTGTGTAGTATATCAAAATACATACATATGTATATATCGCAGTAGTATGATTGTCACTACCTAATCCCAGTATATTAGGATTTTTGCCTTATTCCGAACAAGCTTCTTAAATCCAGAGCTAATAATAAATGAAATTAATTATTATTCAGAAGGGCATACTTAACACCATCAATATTTAGTCTGATTCAATATTGAAAAAAATGGACGTGGACGTAGTGATTCCTTAGGCAGCGTTTTTTTAAAGAGCTTTTTCTATTAGCTATGACATACATATACAAGAAGTAGTGAGTAGATAAATACATTTCTCATTTACGGAGAATACAGGAAAAAGAGGTAGTCGAGATATACAAAAGATGTAAATATGCATTTGTATATTTACATCTCCATACCATAATCTAGTACATACCTACTCAACAAAATGATGATTGGGGAAGGATCAGCCAACAATCCACAAAAAAGCATTCATTGTAAATGAAGAAACGAGAATCAACATATTGGCATGTGCTTAGAGATGGATGTAGATATATCCATTTTTGTAACTTTTTTAAATCATCTTAATTTTATGAGGCCTTAAAATCTCATTTATTTAAGTTTAATGCGTTTATACATTTGGTGATCCCATTTGAAAAAATGAGTTAAACAATCTTGAAATTAAACATTGGTCCTAATTTTATTGTCTTGATGAAAATCCATTTTGTATTTACCTCATCCACAGATTGGAAGACAAAATTAGAAAATATTAAAAAAAAACGTCTAAGAAACATATATTATTTCGTTTCCCTCTTACCCAGAATCACTTGTAATTTAAAGTTATGGAAAAATATACAGGATGTCATATTTAAAAACCCACTTAATGTTTCAACTTATTTTTCAACTCTAATTGGCTATAGATAAACGTGAAAAATGCCAAGATTTCAAATTTCGTGGCATTTGCAATAATGGAAACTCAAAATCGCGTATCTCAGAACATAGCAAAACTGCTGCTTTGCGTTGGGCGAAAATATTACAATTTAATCAAAGATTCCTTAAGAAAGTTAATAGTAGCTAAGATACAGGGTACCAAAGTTATAATAGATTAATTTAGTTATAATAAATTGTTTTGTTTCGTGCAAAAATAATAAATCATAAATAAAAAATGAAAATTTGAAAAAATATTGTACCAACCTTGGCATTAAAACGATGATTTTTATTTGAAACAATGATATTTGAATAATTATCTTTTACTGAAAACGTAAAAGTTTTAATTGGTTAAATTGGTTTAGTAAATAATTTACATATCAATATTTCTTCGTATACTTTCCTAATCTGTAAGGGAGACCAGCTAAGTTTTCTTCACATCGGAATATTAATTACACTAATTTATTTAACTAAACGGATGATTAGGTTCAAAAGATAATTTAAACATGCAAAGGTTTTTTGTAGGTAGGCGATTACCTAATAAACGTCTTTTAAATAGTATTTGTAAATTTTACGTTAATTGTATTATGTTGTAGTTATTTAATGAGTTGTAATTAAGTGAAATACTTAAAACGTTTATTAATGTAATTAAAAAAAAACAGTATAAATAAACAATTTATTATAAGAGGACCAAGAAAACATTTCAAAAATTCTTTAGATTTCCCTCATCAAATATCTACATTGTTATTATGACTACGACGTATAGTCTAATTCATAATTGTTAATTACTAAATTAATTGTCAAATTTCATCTTTAACTAATTACTTATACAGCGTCCGCTATAATGTTCACAACATATAGATAACATTTTTATTATTGACATATACAATTTTTTTTGTGATCGATTCTGCATGTCAATACCGAATACCTATGAATACATTTTTAAGTAGGTACTCGGTATTGAAAAGTAAGGTTACCTAGTGGATGAGCTATCAAAATATATTATTTGACAGAAGTGCTTAAAATTTATTTCGAAGTGCTTATGCCAAATTTTGATTATGGAATATGGCCATAAAATTAAGTAAAAATTGTAAATGTGAATCTTCTGGGAATATGTTGAAACCATAAAATTATTGAAAACTACGTAAGCTGTCTTTAGACTCCATACAGGAAATTGCAACAAAAAAAGACCTAGTGATAAATGCTTTTTTTTTCTTATTTATTGTTCTGAAAATATATCTAACCAAAATAATTCACTATTTTTATTATTGGGCGATTAATCTTTTTTTAATTGAGACTACTCTAAAAGAAAAAATCACAATAATATTTCACACACATATGATATCTTGTGCTTCTGTGTTTGTCAACATGAAAAATCAAGAATATTCAAATATGGATATCAATTTATTATAAGCTTAAGATGCTTGGAAAAAAACGGCAGTGACACTATGACTGTGAACTTTTTAGATGCATTACATTATTTATTATTTAAAACGTTAAAAAGTATTAATATTGTAAAAATATGTTAAAATATATTAATTATGTAAATAGTATTTTCTAATAATAACTATTGAAAATAGAGAAAACGTAATGCTTAATTATTATCAGCATTAATAGTAACATTACCATTATTAGTATAATAGCACCATTTCCATGGCACGCTAGTGAAAAATCAAATGATTTGTTAGAAGTTATAAGCAAATATAACTATATAACTCTTAAATATAACTATAGAGAATGCTAATGGCACCTAAAACGCGAAGAAACTTGATTCACTATAAAATGTTGTCACAATTATTTAATTAAACTATTAATTCCCAATTATTAATCTGGGCGTTACAGCATCTGTATTCTGGTCAGAGGTCACATGGTACTATATTAAAAAAAAATAGCTGATGATGCCGTTAGAGGTACACAAAGCAAATCTGGGTTCCCTCCGCGTGCCAAAAGCAGGTATCTATTTTGGGAGCAGGTATTTGGAACTGTTATTGCAAAATGCTTTATACCTGGATGTAGCGAAACAATACTTCGGCAGGGTACGCTTCCCGATGACCTTGAACACAGTGGCGGATTTACCAGCAGGCTGAGTAGGCTGAAGCCTAGGGCACAGAATACCCTACCCATACAGAAGCGACAGAGCGTGTCGGCACCTTTGATCTTGGGGAACATATTTTTTTCACAGTTCTGCCAGTTATTAGTACACTGAGCGAAAAAGTTGTTTTTGTACACTAATCAAAATGTTCAATTAATAAGTGAATTGTAACATGAAGTAAAAAGTCTATCGTCTATATCAAGTTTTGTTAAGAATACACTTAGGTTTAATTATTTTAGGGAAAGACGGCAATAGAGTAATTAGGTACTTTCAGGTATTTTATTTGTATAAATATTTTGCTTCATATTTAATAATTTCATAATATCATAATTAATTTAGGATTAATAAAGCAAATTATTATTACTACATGTAAAAGTAAAGAACAATTTGTAAATGTAAATTATGACATTTTTGAGGGTATTCTGTGTAAATATACATTTACCAAAAATATATAATCTATATGCTTCCACTGCTGGTTGTACTCGCCAATGGCACAGCCCCGGTACGTATCCACAGGTATTTCTAAACTGTTGCTTGGACCTTAAAATTAAAAATAAATAAAGAATAATAGGTTACCAGTTTTCGATAATATTTTGAGCAGTATAAATGGCTAACGTCGATAATAATAGTAAATTAATAAACAATGAATAATAAATGAAAATTTAGTCCTGTTGGTCATTATTATTACTAAAAAAAATATTGCAATCTGAAGGACGAAATGCTACAATATTTTTTTTTAGTTACAATGAAATATTTACCTGCTAAGCTTCCACTGCTACAAATTCTAAAATTAAAAATAAGAAACCAAATAGTTTTTGATGTAGACACAGATAAGCAAAAAAATTAAAAAATATGTATACGTACATATAATAAGTATGTCTATATCTCAAAAACCGAAGCATTCATAATTTTTGTTTTATGAAAACCAATTCTACTTAAAAATGTGTATTAGAAAAGTATTTGTCGAAACCTAAATACCTATTGATATTAAATTAAAAATTCAAACATTTTGATACATAACGCATATCTACACAAGTAGGAAATTATTTTGTTTAAACGTATTCGTTACCTTGTACACATGTAGATGTTGGTACATGTAAAAATTTTGTAGGGAAAGCTTGCTCAAATATACGTTTATGAGTTGCACCTCTAGAAATATATTTCTCTTCGAAGTGTTCCTCGCACAAATGATAATTTGTATATAATACGTCTGGATTTATATTACATAAATCATCCCTATTACACGCTTTAATCCAAACAGCAGCCCTAAAAATATAAATTTCTTATAATTCATATATTCTTATAGGTAAATAAATTTTTGTAGTCTCCAACTTTACATACTTTTGGGGATCCATTGGAAACAAAAAAAAAACTTGTATTTCCATCACTTTGGGAAAAGCATGGACGATAGGCACACCTATTTCTTTTAGCTTTCTTGGCAGAATCCATTCTCATTAATAAGTTTTGTTGGATGTTGGATGTAGATACCCAATCGCGATCGTAAAAACGTCTCAATACTTTCACCGGCACTGGCTAAGTGATTATAATATACAAATAGTAGTCACTAATCTGAGTAATCACATAAACACAATCAGTAATATCACAAAAACTGTACTATATTTGAAAATAGTTAAAAATCAACACAAAAAATAAAATTTAAAAGAACTTATTTTTTGACAGAACAAAAAGTAAACATTTAGACGTCAACTGAAGATAAAATTACAGTGACGTTACTGCCATTTATTAAATGGCCGCCACGGGTCCCGAGGTCAAATATTCCGGTCCCTCGAAATCGGCTAGCTGTCGCTTCTGTATGGATAGGTATTCTGTGCCTAGGGCGGCAGATTTTAGGGGGCGGCAAATTTGGCCCAAAAATTTTTGTCTTACAGAAATAAAAAAAAACACATAACGAGTCTCACATGTTTCTCACGAAAAACACATAACATTTTAAGAAAACGAGTCTCAAAAATTTAACAAAAATTTCAATATTTTAGTACTGTACAGTATACTGAACAGTCTATCGTCTGTATATGAAAAATTACTAAACGCTCTGTGAAATATACTTTTTGTGAACAATAAATTATAATAATTAAAGAATAACTATAATTAATATGATTGCGAAGTAGGGTATCGAATTTCAGAGGTCAGTAGGGGCGGCAGAAATTGAATAGCCTACTGGCGGCAAAGGACCCCACACAAAACAAGTGGGTGAGGGAGTACAGGAGGTCAAATGGACTGAAAATTTAGTATGTTGTACTTCATGACATCCTGATCAAAAGTCCTCATGGACAGAACGCCTGAAAATCAATACTTTTAGAGATACGAAGTTGTAAATGACTGAAATATTGCAGCACCTGCAAAAGGCATGCTTGAGTGTATTATATCGTACAAGGAGTTGTTTAACACTATTATTTTACAACATTAATATTTATGAAGACATTTTCACTCGATCATTAAATTTACTCGAGAATGACCTTGAAATATGACTTAAAGGCAGAAATCAAGGTCATATCAAGGTCAAGCGAAGATAAAACGATTATATAAATCCGAAAAAGTAGATGTAAATGTTTTTGGGGTCGCTGAATCCAAATTCGGTGTTTACTTAATCCCTAAAGGTTAACTAGGGGTCATTTCAAGGTCATTCAAAATCAAAACGAAAAAACTGGTGTATTCTTAACCCCAATCACCTAAATCATCCAAACATCAGCTGCTGTAATCATGCTACCGTCGGCATTAGTATGATGACCTTGATTTTCGCCTTTAAGTCATATTTCAAGGTCATTCTCGTGTGAATTTAATGATCGAGTGAAAATGTCTTCGTAAATATCAATTTTGTAAAATAATAGTGTTAAACAACTCCTTGTACGATATAATACACTCAAGACTCAAGCATGCCTTTTGCAGGTGTTGCAATATTTCAGTCCTACACTAAATGTTCAGTCCATTGGACTGTACCCCCTCACCCACTTGTTTTGTGCGGGGACCTTTGTAAATCCGCCACTGCTTGAATGCTTCCCAGGACGCAGGCATTCTCGTATAAAAACCGAGTCATACGAATTTCCGCCACGGTGAGGACCATTCGCTTAGTATTTATTTAAACAGCTTTTATTTTTTTGAAAATTTTGAGTTCTGTAGAAGTTATGGAAATTTGAATTTTTATTTCATCATAACATTTCGTCTATGAGATTTTACAATAGTTGTATCTTTAACGAAAATAAGAATTTTGCAAAAATCACAAGTATAGAAAAAATTATATTTACTCGGTGATTATGAAAAAAAATATTCTGCAAATATTTTGCAAGCCGTTTCCGAGATAGGCCCAGAGGCAGCCTTTTTGGGACAAAAAGTTTTCTCTGAAGATTTTTTGCTATTACAGCCTTCTGTTTAGAACTAGTAACCACCCCTTAAAATATGGTGTGGGTCCCATACAAGTTAATCAATTTGTCAAATTGCAGTAACATATACTAAAATGCGTTTTATTATAACATACCAAAATTTGCTGTCCTAGCTTCAAGCGTTTTTAGCAATCCTGTAGATACAACCAAATCGGATACTTTTATGTGTATTTTTAGCCATTATCGAGGCAACGAAATAAATTGCGACATTTTTGTCCGGGTAGCCATAGCGAAATTGCACTGGATTTTTTCTGTCAAATATTGACGCGGCATTAAACTTACGTCATTCACATTTTTATTTCAAACACATATAAACAGAATTTAATCTACCGGGATATGTAGATAATATAGGAATAAATCTCGGACCCGGGGGAATTATAAGACAAGTTTCTATGTCTGGGGTGAATCCACATTTCACTTTCACTTATTATGGTTTTTGGTACCCCTCAAAAAATATTATTCATCCACTGGAAATTCTGCATCATAAACCTTCAGTTGTTGAGTACAACAATTAAGACATCAAAAGCATAAAAGACTACCAAAAGATTTTTGTTGTGTTTTGTGTCGAATGTGTTGAATGGCATAAAACAACAAAACAGGTTTTGTTGAATGCGTCGATGAGGACATTGCTGATACTTCTATCTCTAATAATCCAGTAAATAAGCCGGAAAATACTGTAAAATCTGGAAAAGTTGATAAGCAGCTCCGATTTCAAAAATTTTTGTTTGCACGTGTTCTTTAGACCCTCAGGAACATTCATCACCACTAACATCTGCCTTGCTGTGAAAAATTTAAAAAATATGGTAGTTTTCCCACCGCCAAAGCTTCCCCAATAGTAAAAGTGATAAAACATTTTAAAAATTCAAAATTTCATCTCGGAAATCGTCTTTCGGTCGATTCCAAGGGCAAAAATCGAGTGAGGGTGGTTGCACCCCATTAAAACCACCCCAAATTTTTAAATTCAAAATTTCACCTCGGAAATCGTCTCTCGGGGGTTTTCGGGGTCGCTGGTCAAGAATTTTAAGTTCAATTACAAAAATTTAAACGTCTAATGCAGTGGAGCAATATAATTCCACTTTCAAGTTTTCGATAGCTGATTCGTTTGTAAGCTGTAGGATTTTACTTTTAAGTATGAGGTTTTCGCCGTGAAAAAATCAATATTCATGTTTCAAAATTCCCCCTTCATCTGTTTACCATCCTCTAATGTTGGCACTTTGAAATTCTCTCTTCATCTGTTTACCTTCCTCTGCAGGCGGTTACGTAGTTCTTGCTTATGAAAGGGGCGCTATATGCATACTTGCAACTACTTTTATACTTTCCCGCGGTATTATAGTATGCCTTTTTCCATTGCAATCTAGAGGGACGGGGTTCAAATCCCGGCTCCAACCACTTTGGCACCTCTATGTTTTTTTTTCATATGTGCCTATCACTGTAAAGTAGCTCCTCGTAAATTGATAAAGCATATGAAAATTTGACTGGTAAAGAAAAACTGCTCCGTGCCAGATATACTATGTTAAAAAAAATGCTCAAAACATCAAATCAACCAAAAAAAAATACAGTTAACATAGCCACATTGCCTCCCGCTGCTAACGGTTTCCGAGAACATTTGAAAAGAGTTTACTATCAACACCAAGAGCACTCTTGGATAGGATTATTAGTAGATTCAGATCACAATAGAACCGCAAAATTAAACCCAACTGATTGGGGTTGGAAAGTTATGAACGGCGTCCTGCATCCCATAAGAATGACAGAACCACCCGCGCCAAAAAGTATTATGGATGCAATAACATGTGGATGTCAAACTGGTTGTGGTACAGCTTGTGGTTGCAGGAAAAATGGCGTATACTGTTCACAAACGTGTAAATTTTGTTACGGATCAAACTGCACTAATTGCGAGCCACCTGCAACTACTGATATTACAGAGGATGAAGTGGTTTTTCCGGCTGAAATGATAGTAGAACAAGATATAAGTGAAGATGAAGAGGGGCCCACTAATCCTGCATCAGCAATGCTCGAAAACGACTCTGATTACGAATGATGTCAACTATATTTGTAGATTGTAAGCTCATTTTGTGTACCCAGTTTTTTAAATTAAAGTAAATTTGAAAAACGATTTTATTACACTCGTAATTTATTTTTTCAATAATTTAACTACAATAAAACCAAAATTCGCGCGCATATCATATTGAGAGTTTGAATTGTTGTAATTAGATTCGTAATCAGCGACCCCGAAAACCCCCGAGAGACGATTTCCGAGGTGAAATTTTGAATTTTTAAAATGTTTTATCACTTTTATTATTGGGGAAGCTTTGCGGGTGGGAAAACTACCATAACTTTTTCATTTTTCATAGCAAGGCAGATGTTAGTGGTGATGAATGTTCCTGAGGGTCTAAAGAACACGTACAAACAAAATTATTTGAAATCGGAGCTGCTTATCAACTTTTCCACATTTTCCGGCTTATTAATTGAACTATAAACTGTTTGACTGCATGTGTGTATGTGTATACAATAAGAGTTACGGTACTGCGTACATAGGTGGTCAAAGTTAGGCAAATTTACTTACGTACAACAACCCCCCCCCTCCTATCTCTTAGCGGAAATCATCTAAAGAGTAACGTTGCCAGATCTAACTGTTAACTCATAAGCATAATATGTCTTTATAAAAACCCTGTATTTATAAGATGTTCATGTACAATTAATTAGTACAAGCCAATTTAATTTTCAGACTGTGTTGCATATAATAAAGTTTACTATTAACTTTTTCCACTACTGTGAAACAGCTTTAAACAGCTAATATTACTTCAAACAGCTGTAAAAAAATTCTAAAATATCTAATAGGAAGATTATTTTTGTGTGTATTATGATGTGACAACAGCGAAAAAAGACAGAACGGTTCGGTGATAAGGCCCCTGCACACGTTTGGCCAACTAGTTGGGCCAATGAGTTGGGCCAACGTGTACAAGACTACTTGGCGTAACTTGGTCGTTGGCGGCCAGCGTTGGCCGGCCAGCCGAATGTTGTCGGTTTTTCGTGAACACATCAAAGGATCTTGGCGCAATCCGGCAAAAGCGTTTACACGTTGGCTTCTTCTTCAGTTCGTGGTTGCCGTTAAAGCGGAATATATATATAATTAAACTGACAGCTTGTTGGGTATTCAGTCTACTAATTACTTATATAATTATGTAATCAACTTATCATGAATTGTTTTAATTCGCCTTGTTCTGTTTCGATGAATACTCAGCATCGACCATTTTATGTTGCGCCATTTTTTTTAATCACTCTTCTTTGGTGCACATTTCTATAGTAATTAAAAGTGGTGTACAAGTAAATTGCCGCGACTGCGATAGTTTCCACAGCCATCCTCGTCAAATGGCCAATGCAGAATGAGCAACGCCAACGTGTAAACAGTGTCCTTATTTTTGGCCCAACTCATTTGCCCAACTAGTTGGCCAAACGTGTATAGGAGCCTATACACAAATGCAAGTTCTGGCGAATCAAAACATAGTCTGATTCAGGTCACTATTATTGCAAAGTGATAGTTCACAGAAAATATATCATAATACAATATTCGAATAAACGTACTAGGGAACTAACTTTTACACGACGGAGTGGTACATATTTAGGTGTGGTAATGTCTCTTATGAAAATGAATCTTAAAAGAACTTACCCACAAAAACTCATAAAATGTTTAAAACAAAAAAATAATATTACGTTTTAATTAGCGTATGATCTTTTGCATAGCATGTTTTTGCAACTTTTTTCGTCTCTTGTTAAACAGTTTCAGTTTCGTCACAGCTGATTTTGTGTTCTTTAATGAATTTCACCTTTAATCTGACGAAATATTAGTCTTACTTGTCTCAAAACAGGTGCTATGGGAAGATGTACTTGGAACAGGTATACCCTTAAAACAGGAAGACATCATACCTTATTGAAAAAGTCCCGTTGCTACGTCGAGGTATCCAAAATTTTATGATAACAGATATGACGTGTTCATATTCCAAGGACATACGTGTTCCAAATACCTGTTTGGCAGGTATAAAAATTTGGCAAGTAAGACTCGAATATTTCAACGGTTTAAAAGTAAAATTCATTAAGTGATACCAAATCAATTGTAAGAAAACTGCCATTGTCTAACAAGAGACGAAGAAAGTTGCAATAATATGGGTCATTATGCTTTTTTACTAGTAATATTTGTAGTAGTAAAAAATATTTTTTTGTCTTTATATCTCCGTTAAATAACTTCTTTTTCTTTTTTTTTTTTAGAAAATCGCAGGCCAACTTTTATAAATTGTAATTAAAAATCTAATTAAATTATTGTAACTTTATAACTTGTGATCAAGTCCTTTTAAGTGTCATGTTTCGTGACCACTAACATTACCACGCCTAAATACGGCTCTATCGGTAATAGTTAGCCCCTCAGTATGTTTATTTGAGTATTTATTATTGTATTATGATGTATTTTCTGTGAACTATTGTTTCGTAATAGTGGTAACAAGAATCTCACTCTGGTGCGACGCGCCGGCTGTCTACATATGAAACTACGTTAGTAGCATCTGCGCATGTCGAAAACATGCATCCAATTCACTGCGCCAGCGCTAGAGGAACAAACTCGTCGTTTGGTTATAGTAATATTAACTGATGTCGCCGGAGAGGGTCTTTTGGAAAATTGTTTGTTAAAAATGGCTTCAATGTCCCTTACCGACCGACCACTAAAATACCAGTTAATTATTTGATATTTTTCGGAAATCTGATTACTATTCATTTTTGTTTTTAAGAATGTATCTAATGCTTCTACTATACTCTCGTAATAATGCACTTTTTTATTCAGTAACTAGACCAGAATAAAATATAAAATGTTATTTCAACCCGCCTGGCTCTACCGCACTCGTAAGCAGCTGTACCAACATACCGGATCTCCTCCCCACGTCTGCGTTCACGATTGGTTTGCGATTGGTTCTCACCTCGTGTGGCGGGATATATTCAAGATATAAGTTAACTTATCAATTCCCCTTCATTCTGCTATGTACGCAATAGGGTGATTCGTACTGTATATACATTTCACAAACTTTTAATTTCAGCGAACAAACTTTGAAAATGTATATTATATTTCGATATTATATTTCATTAAATTGAGACAGAAAGTACGAAGTACATAAAAGTTGTTCTGAACTACAATAATAATAAAAGAAAGTAAAATTGAAATGTTTTTTACTTTAGCAGAGTAATACCATAATATGTCAAGTATATCAAGTACCATTTTTTTTTAATGGTACTGGAGAAGAATTGGAACTTATAAGAAAATTTTCCATTTAACGCGTTTCGCCGCAGATGTTGTCATCATCAGGAGATGACTTAAACTTAATCATTTTAGTTTAACTACTAACACTTAAATAACCATGCCGACATGGTTGAGTGCAAAAAGCGTTTCTGCCTAAAGTGGAAGTTGTTCAAGTTTTAAACTTTGTCTAAACTTGTTCAAGTATTAAACAAAAAAACAGGAGGCAGAGGAGGTCCCTCCTCGTCCCGATTTTGTTTCTGGCGGCGCCTATGGGTGGAATCTGAAATATTCTACTGTGTACTATTTTGAAGCATCATTACGTCGCCTTGCTTGTGTGATATAAAACCAAAGCGTTAAAATCGTTTTATATCGTTCGTAAAGGCTTCTGAAGTTTTCGTTTATGTTTTTCTAAAACATTGTTTTTTGAGGAACAAGATTGTTATAGCAGTTAAGTATATACTGAGTATTTCATCTACTAGACAGGATATCTTATAAAATACTAACAGTTAGTTTAACTCTTATTAATATAATTATTAGTTAATCTAACTGTATCTAGAAACGTATCACCTGAAAACAGCAGAAAACTTGCAAGTATTACCAATTTGAGTAAAAAACTCAATATTGATGTTGATAACTTCTAAATAATAATAGATTAATAAATAATATTAATGGGAGCCTTCATTGTTTTTATGGTAAAGAAGGTCAAGGGCGTAGCGATGGGGGCGACAGCCCCCCCCCCAAAGGGTCAAGTAAAAACCAAAATAGTCGGGGGCTTTCGGTCGCCGTTGCCACTACTGACCTTTTTTTTTGGCTTTTTTGTTTTATCTGCAGCGATCGCCCCCCCCCCCAAAGATAAATACTGGCTACGCCCTTGTAATGAACCATACGAGGTAAACTTCCGCGGTTTTCATTACGAGTTTTTTTTTCAACAAACAATCCTTGGATAGCTCATGGACAGATTAACGAGTTGTGTTTACAGCCAAAAAGCCTGCACCATACGGGAAACTGTTTTATTGTCATTATTCAATATTTCAATTTGACAAATGTTGACACAAGCCTACTTAGGAAAAATATGGCAATATCAGCGCTTCAAAAAAATCTACAACATAAATTGAACCATTTAAATGAAAATAACTTAATAACCGATATATTTAGACGACCTAAACAAGAGCACCTTTTCTCTGTAGAATTGAGCGTTCTTTTAGATTCCCGACTTGTTTTACATATGGTTCAACAGATAAATAATATATGTTTTAATTTACCTAAATAATACAGTGAAACAAGCGCCCTCTAGGAACAACATCAAAATAAGCTTAAAATTCGTAATTATCACGCCAAAACAAGTAAAACTATTTAATATTATAATTATTATAATTGTTTTATACTATAAAACAATTTTCAGATTTATATTATCAAAACTTTCTCAATTATTGAGGAATTCCAAAATAAAATTTAAACTTTGAACATGCTGTCTGAAACCAGCGACATTGGTTTAAGACATGTTGAGCTGAATAATAATATTTGGGTGTCTAGTATCTCCAGTTTAGTGTTGGTCCATTCTTTCTGACTCATCCTGTATGTGTATTCAAAAATAGAACAGATTATAAATTCTAATGAATTTATTGAAAAACCTCAAGAAAACAACTACAACGTTTCTACTCTTGTTTCCAGGAACCGCCCCTTTTGCAGTAGGAATGTTTCTAATGAATGATAGAGTTTTAGTAGTATTTTTATATCTACATATCAATATAAAACAGCAGTGTTAGGAACCCTCTGATTCTGATCTCTTGATAAATTATTGATTACACTTTTATTAATAACAATACAAAAATTTAAAAATAGTTTTTTTATTTAGAATTGCCGATATCACTTGATGTAAAAAAATTTAGACTGTTGACCACAAGACGAATTTTAATATAACTTGCTATTTGTTTATAACAATTCATATTATGTATATAATAGGTACCTAATTCGGTAATATATGATAAATACTGAGCAAGCTTGTTTACTGTAACGTAAGTTAATACAATATAAACATGTTATAATTAGACTGCACATGAATATAAAAAAAACTTAATTGTGTAAACACACAAAACAAACAATAGCGCTAGAAATTATTAAAAAAAAGTTTTATTTAAATTCTATATTTTCATCATTTACAAAAATCTAATAAAATATGTATAATGTAGAAATAACAAAATATGTTACCGAATATCGTACTGCTGTCGCTGAATTACACAAATCGTCCTTACAGTAACAGTTCTTTATTTTTGGAGTTATCAGCCCGTAACCATCAACGAATGAACACCCTTCCTTGTAAGCATTTTTAACAACATTCCACTCTTCTCTCCAGTCGCCTTTTTTATTTGTTAGCCCCGAATATATCTGACTGGCGCAGCCTCTTTCAAATTCTATTAGAGGACGCCGAATAATTTCACTCATAATAGTCTTCCTGCAGTAAGTCGAATTTACACAGTCTACAACGAAGGCTTCAGAGTAGTCAAAATTCTTACACAATTTTTTCTCCTCATTTCTGTTCGTATAATACGGATGCGCAACGTTATAGCACTCGAAACACTTCACTGAATAAACATATTTTGGAAGAAGACACACAGTCAGTAAGGCGACGAAACCGAATGTACTCATTTTAATGATATTCAATTTAACGTTATTATCCAGCCTAAGCAAGCTCTCGGTATAGATATACTTTATATTGTTATACTAACTACAATTATCGTAGCCAGTGGCGTGGTTACAAAATGTAAACCCAAAGGTGCGCATTCATTTGTAATAATGACATTTTTATATACCTACCAGGCACAAATGTGTACAAAAAAATGAAAATTCTTGTTTCCAAATTCAGTGGATTCAGTCAATTCAATTATATTCACCTAAATGTATTTTGGTAATTGGAAACACAAAATTCATTTGTACAATATTTCAATATTTTCGGTTCTCTTTAGAAACTTTATGTTTTCTGCGATATTGTACCTACATAATATGCACGAGAAATTGCTTACTGGAAAAAAAATGTTTGTTCTACTGCACACAATTTAATATTTGTTTTGCGATTTATTTTGTAATATAATTTATCTTATAAAATGTGAAAAGGCAATACAGTAGAACCCCCTATTATCCGTGCTCCACGGGACCGGACGAGGCACGGAAAATAGAAAAGCACGGATAATCCGAACATTTATTTATTACATATGTACGTATACATAATAAAAAGATAACAGAAAAAAAATAAATGTCATAAAATTGCATAAAAAACACAATTCTACATAAGTAAATTTTTACAGTAAATAAGAAAAATAAAAACTCTAGATAGGTAGGTTAACTTGCATTTACATAAAACGGATATGTATTTTAGGTAGCTATGCCTTTGAATAAAACTTCACTTTGGTCTGTGTTAAAATTCGTCTATCGTTTCCGTCGAGTAATTTACGGTAACGCTATTTCGATAAATCTTAAAAAATGCAATTTCAATAATGGGAAATCATGGCATGGATAATCCGCAGGCCGGATAACCCGCGCACGGATAATCGGGGTTCTACTGTATTTAGTTATTTTCATTATATTGCAACTGTGGGTGCAATAAATATGAGAAATAGTTTCAGTTGCTCTATAGTGTATTCTGTTAAATGTAGACGATATACATACATACAGTGAGCAACAAAAGTCATGATACACCCACTTTTTGAAGGTTGCTTAAATTATGATAATTTTTGTACTACAGTATTGATTTTGTTTGCTTCCAATAGGATAAAGCTTCTGAAATTCTGCGTCTAATAATCCTAAGTTGAGGGTGATATGTCGATTGTGTGAAAATATATCGCTAAAAAATAAATTGCGGTATTTTGAAAAAATCGTGAATACCTCCGAAAATATTAAATCATTTTACTCATACTAAGGTTATCTTCATAGTATAGATCTGACTAACTGAGCCATTTTGGTAAAAAAAATTCTAGACGTGAAAAATTTCTAAATTGAAGTAAAATCATCATAAAAATTAAAAAAAGCCCTGTTTGCCACACATAACTCTAAAACAATAACGGATTAATATACCTCTAGAACTCGCTCTGTTTTATTAAAGTTTCATGAACAGCGTTCTCCTACGAAAACTATTGTACCTAAAGATGTAATTTTTATGATGTTTTTGGTTAAACTTTAGAAATTTCTCATGGTCTAGGAAAAATGTTTCCAAATACAATTACCGACATATAACCTTCAACTTGAATATAACCTTCAATTTACACCACATTATAAAATTATTTTTATATGGTATGTTGTTGTTAATTAGATATACCCAATTATTATTTTTAATTTCATTTTTAGAGACGCTGATGTCTTACGTTATTGTTCTCACATTCAATTTTGTTTCATATTGTTCTAGATTAGGTATCACAAAAAAACTATTGAGGTGAAAACTTAAAAGTGCAATCACTATTTAAATTCTTACATCAAAAACCTTATACTATAAATGACATAAGTCAGTAATAACTCACATAAGTCGTTGGGCGCATTCAGGGACGCTCAGCGGCTGAGTAGCTAACTTAGCTACTTCCCTGAATGGACGTGGCTGACACTGTTTTGATCTCAGCGGCTGACCAATTTACTAAGCCTAAAATATTATAGCTGAGATGCTGACTGGACAATAATTCGATCATGATTCTCTGTCGTTTTATCTGTGCTGTGAGCAACTGAATTTAACCTACTTTTAAACAAAAGTTATAGAAAAGAAAATATTGCTTGTTTTTAAACAAAAGTTATGGAAAAGAAAACGAGCCTTTGTCCTTTAAGTGTGTTTAAGTACAGAACACGGCAGGGAATTATGAATCCATGATTCATGAAAGTTATCTATGCCATATAATATATTACATTTTCTAGATCTTTGCGAAACTCATACAAAGATTCAGGGAGTTTTAAGCCGCTGACTGTCAGAAAAGGCTAACTACTAACACATAGCGGTCAGTGGCTGAGCGTCCCTGAATGCGCCCAATTATAACTTTAAGCGTTAAGGAGATTACGTGTAGGTAAAGAAAAAATTTTACCGCTCCTGTTTGTTTCCCAATGCTTTAACTGATTAAAATGAAAATCCCGTCAGATCCAAGTCTTAGTTATCAAATTTGATATCTTTAAGTCAAGCTATTCCACCCGTCTGTGTTTAAAGTTAATAGATATACATACGGGTGTACAGACAGATGGACCGACTGACTGACAAGGAGGCAGGCCAGCAGATATAATTTTTTTTGCTCTTCATTAAATCATTTCAAAATTATATAATTATTTTATATAATATACATATCTACTCGTAAGCGATAAGAATTTTATTTTTCATTTATAGTATCAGCTTACTTTCATTTCACCACGTGGATATGGAAGTAAAAGGGTGTTAAATATGAACAAGTGCAATATACTGGTTGGTGCCTTCAGCTTTGTCTTAAAACTGTGATGAACATTCCTTAAATATATGTATCTGTTCCAAATCCCCCAAAATGTAACTTACTTTTATTTCATCTCTATAGGTTGAAAATTATTATATAAATGTATCCAAGAATGTCCATCTACTTTATAAAATCTTTTATTTTTCTACTATTTATTTATATAAATCCTGATAGGGACGCTACTGGGCAGATCTGTGGTTATTTTTAATATTATTATATAGTGTAAAATTTTTATCACGTGCGCATACGGTTTACTCACTTCAATGACTCATGTATATTCCGAAAACTATAACGTTTATACTTGCATAATATTGTTTGTCGTTTATCACATAACTACTCACTTAATAATAATAAAATTTGTATTTGGTGAACGGACAACGGTCATTAGGAGTTCGTAGTCTATTAGTGTATTCACTATAGTTACCTATCTAATCGTTATTACTGAAATAGGAGCTTGAGACAATGAACTAGGCAGATCCACATATAAGACGATTTATAAGGTTTATTGTAAGGTGCATTTGGCAATACGTTTTATTGCAACTCCACATTATTAATAACCGAAATAGTACCGTAATAGGCCCTCGATAAGAGCTGACGACTACCCAGAGAACTATTTTAAATGTGGTTCAAATCCGGACAATATTCTACCACCACAATAATCGTATATATACATATACATGTTTGAAGGGAGAATACAAATATCAGTGATGTACAATTTTTTTAATTTAACAAGCAATATAATATTTAATATTATTCGCTGAACTAATATAAAACATTTACCTTAAATTATAGAGTGAAATGTATGGCCATCAAAAAATATACAAGAAAGAGAATGTAGTCCTAGATTTTTTTAATCGGTATAATGTACTTCATCCTCTCTGACGAAATGAATTAAAAAATTATTTCCAATAAACCTAAATTTTATTAAATATCTATCAGAAGTCCCGTTTACCTTAAATAGAATATCACGCTCTTGTTTTAGTACCATAGGAAATTGACGATGTAAGTACCTACTTCACTGTCGCTAAAAGTGTTTTATTAATCACAATGCTGCAAAATTAATAAGGTCAGTGGGTCATCTTGAGGAAAAAGCTATTGTTGCTACCTTGAATATAGATCCGTTCAAATTAGATGAAATACAACTTCATACTCTTTTATAGGCATGAATTTGAGGAATAAATTATTAGGGAAGGTGGTTTAGAGTTCAGAGAATGTGGTTTAAGGATGGTTTAGAACAAACCATAACATTTTAAAAATATTTCTACAAAAAAATAATAAAACCGTTTGGTTGTCATATATGCAGGAGGTTAGAATTCTTCTCGTTTATTACATATACATATTATGTTATTAATAATTTAACAAAGACTTTATCATTTTACTATTTGTCCCGTTTACTCTGCTGTACCGTAAACTGTTATGTACGAGGTAACATTGTAAACTGTTTGACAAAAACCAATGAATGTGATAAACTGCGTACTGTTAATATCGCGTTCATTATCAGGACGAATCAGAATACATCAACATATAAAAAAAAACAATTTGCTAACAATTTGCTAACATGAAATCATGCAATTTTGAGAATCATACTCGTACAGGGTTATTCCGTATATTTAGACAGCGTCTACTGCGATTTTTATAAACGCAACAAATTAATACCACATGATTAGTAAAAAACTCGAACTTGGTAAATATGGAAATCCCTTATATTTTTTTAAAAATGCAATAAAACCTTGTTTTTCTTGAATTTAAAAATATATAATATATTGACATTTCATTAAGCTATTTTGGAAGTATTTGTATGTAAAAAAAGTGATTATATTGTTTTACAAAATACCAGTTGCCGTTAATAGATAGATTAATAGATAGACGGTCCCAACGCCATTAGTTAATTATTTTGATCTGGGAATTAATCTAGAACTAACACATTATAAAATTGTTTTTTTAATAGATTTTATATACAATTTTCAGTAACCAAAATGGAAGCAAGTATAAACATTTTTTTTATAAAACGATTTACAAGTGTTGAATGTGACCGAAGTAATTGTCAACACATTTTCCGTAACCTTTACTAATATAGACAAAGCATTATAGAGTGAAGATGTTCATTCAATTAACCGATACATTTTTGGATCGTTTCTCTTAAATCCTCAAAATTTTGATTTCTTTCTATGAGTCTCTCTCCACTTTAGAAAGTCTCATAGAAAATTATCTAGGGATCAGGTCACTATTTGGTGGCTAGTTAGTTTCCCATGAATTCCAATCCACTAATAAATAACAATTATTTTTAGTACCGTTCGGATCGTTATCGTTCGGTTGTTTATTCATGACAACTGGATTTGGTGAAACAACATTATCACGTCCTTTACATGCCAATATTTCGAAAACAGCTAAAGCAAATGTCCATATATCATATACCTATATTTTTTATTTGACAAAAAAATATTGGTTTTTTTAAAAATACACATGGCGTTCGATAAAAAATTTAGTATAATTCTGTCACAAACATATCAAGCATAAAAAGTTTGTGTTTTTTACTTTAAGATGTTCATTGCTGTGTTACGAAACATTTTATGTATTTTAGTGTATAAACCCTACAACTGTTGTATTCAAAGTTTTTTAACATCTCTTGTAGGTAATAAACGCAGTAGGCACCGTCTAAATCTACAGAATAACCCTTTACAACACAGTTGAAGGTCAATGTTTCAGCAAAAGAGTTACTACACAAAAATCGTTCTAATCAAGAACGTGGGTAATTCCTGAGAATGACGTTTTCCTGGAACATTTATAGTTTTTTAGATATTCTGAAAAGGCAATAGATTTTCCAACATTCCAATATATAAGTTTCTGTATTCAGCATTTAAGCTCTAAATATGACACATGAACGCAGTAGATTCTCGAATTCTATGGTTTATGGGAATGTGAGGGGAAAAATTAGTTATTTTGGAAGAAGGCAACGAAAACGTTACGTGGAAATGGTGAACAAATAAGGGAGTCTCTGAAACCGGCAGCATATTTTCCAACATTCCAATATGCGGGGTGTCCCATTAGTAAAACTGCGGATACTTTGGGTAAAAATATTGCTCAAACTTACCTCACTCCAAAAGTTAATATTAGTCAAGCTACAGGGTGTCAAAAGTATAATTTTATTTTCGCTTTTCGTAAATAACTTTTTTAAAACCAGCATTTTTGGATAAAATTAGGATTTTTTTTTGGTAGCGAAGAATTTTTATTTATTAATAATTTTGACACTGATAATAGAGGGCGCTTTCTACGGCATCACAAATACATAATAATCGATATAACTCTTTTGGGCATTAGAGTTTTTTACCTTTTTTATTAAAAATATTGGTTTCTCATCAATTCTACACAAAAAACCTCACCTTTTAAATGTCGTCCGAGTAACCGTTTTAGAGATAATTGTGTTTTAAAGTGCTTAGTGCAACCCATTTAAATCATGATTAGGAGATACCTATACCCGTGTTATAGTAGGCTTTGACAAAAAAAAAATAAAAAGCACAAGGAACACGCTCTCAAATTCGATTTCTGTCAAACTCTCTTATGTTTTTTCAGCCTCGTGACTGCCTCGTGAAAGGATTTTTTAAAAACTTTAAAATCTCCGTTACAATGCATCGCAAGAAAGCTTGATAGAAACGGAGTTTGAAAGCACTTTGCATTACTTTAAACGGAAATATTTCGAAAACAGTCACTCTGAACGACATCTAAAATGTTCATATACACTTTTTTGCGTAGAAATGAGGAGAAAATTGACATTTTTAATGAAAATGTAAATACTCTAATGGGCAAAATCTTTACATAAGTTTTTATGTGTTCAGAATGCCGCAGAAAGCGATCTCTATTGTCTAAGTTAAAATTCCTAGTCCAAAAAAAAAATCCATGTTTCTTTAGAGTTTTGTGGGTTATATTTGTTCATTTACTTGTAGATTATATTTTAGACCTGGGTTTGGGTATGGATTTTGTGATTATGGGGTTGTTGGGTTATTTGAATTTAAGGTAATTTCTCATGAATTTCCCAGATATCATCTACACATCTACAGACTCTCGGGGTATGGGGTTATTTAGTTTGAGTTTATGGAGTTATGGGGTCATAGAATCTATATACGTTTCTCCGCAGATATTTATTTTAAAGGGTTATACGCTTTGAGGTTGCTTAGTCGCATCCCCCTACACATACCCACGATACACACATAACGGTATGCTGAGTTACGAACCCAAATTCGTCCATCTGTGCGCATGACGTCACGTTGGTACACGGAGTACCAGTTACCACGGATAGTGCACAGAAGGGTTGTGTATTCGATCAAATTTAAAACGTGTTATTCGGGAAAACGTTAGTTAGTTGGGTGTTAATTGTTTTTTTTGTGTTTATGCTGTTTAGACAAATAATTAGTTAGTAGTCGAACTTGTGAAAGTGCTATATCATATCCAAAGGACAATGCCGGGCTGTGCAGTAGCCAACTGCAAAAATCACAGCAGGAATACTAAAGGACAAGGAATAAAATACTTTGCATTCCAAAAAAAATGAGGACTTGGCGAAGAAATGGGCACACGCTTGTCGTCGAGAAGATACAATTAATTTGAAACACGGTAAGTAAAAATCTCTTTATTAAACTTGAACTGCTCACAAAATTAACAGGAACGATTAATTTTTCGTGATTTTTTTAAGTGTCTGCGTAATTTTAATCAGTATTATTTTTTATAATTATAATTTACAATGTAAATTTTTTTATATTATATAATATGATTTTTTAAAGTAATGAAATTCTGAATATTAATCGTTTTGTATCCTTTTTTATATAATTTAAGTGGAAAATACTTTGATAGGTCAATCTCTTGGTGTTATTACAAAACAAAGTGTTCTAATGAAAACTAATATACTATACTATACTATACTATAATAAACTATAAACGATTTATATTCGTATTTCGTATATTCTGTTTAATATTGTACAAATAAAATAAATTTGCATTTGATGTACACGTATTATTTGTCCTTTTTAATAAATTCAAATACACACTTCCACACTCAGGAAATAATGTTATTAGAAGCCCAGTAATTGGTACCTTTGGTAAGGTACAGAGGTAAGTATACCCACATAATACATATACTTATTGCCCTTATAGGTATATGTTTTAAATTAATCTTTGTTTATTGCTGCAAACATAAAAGCAGTCGTTTGCGGCCCTCAAAATGCCAATTTTAACTAATAAATGTATCCTAAATTAAATACGTAATAAATTAGTTTTGTATTGTTACCTATTAAATTTAACTAGGTGAATATCTAACTATTTAATAAAAATAATATCCTATAATTCGCTCATATCGGGTTATATGCAAATTATTGTGTTTGAACACTCCTTTCACTCCTTTCATCCGCGTTTCTCATATGAAACGCGGGATTTTGTACCAGTCTGACGTCATACGCGCGAGAGAGATGGAGAGTTGCATGCGCGCTGGCATACCGTTATGTGTGTATCGTGCACATACCTACATACTATGGGGTTTTCTGGGGATTTTTCTCACCTAGGGGAACAATCAGAGGTGATTGGGTTAAATCATAGATTTAGTAAGTATAGACTGCTTACTCCTTAGGATGGCGATGGGAATGTACATGAATTAGAAATAGACAGGCTGCTTAGACTAATAGTGTGGGTTAAAGTGTATGGGTTAAAAAAAAAAAAACAAGTGTATGGGTTAAACCAAGCTCATATTCGTGTTTAGGAGGTCCATTTGAAAGTCACACTCAAACTTTTCGCTCAACCAACTTTTTTTTGTGGTCATATATAATTGATTTATACCTATCAAAACATTTGTTGTGTTTGTGATCATAAAACGTCTTGCTAGTTCAAGCGATATGTCTGTGTAAATATGTCTGTGCTTAGTCTTATTAATATATTTAATAATGTATTTTCACAAAGGTTCTCTGAAACCCAATAAATATCATTAAAACTCTCCATTTAAACAAACCGTACTTATTTTAATAATTTCATAAACTCGATTTTCAACAGATTATTACATATTACAGTATATGTGCATACTCATCCACCTCATCCATTGCAAACATCGTCACTGATGCTGTTTTTTAAACTGTACTAAACCGCGACTGCCTGTTTTATGTTCAATCACGCGAATTACTCATTTCATTATTTTATTGTTGAACTATAAATATTTACAGCCTCGATGAGTTGCAAATATGATGTCCAGTTGTATGTCGCACTATTCTTCCGTGATTTACACCTTTTCCAAGATATAAAGTAACAATAAAATCCCACGCGTAATAATTTTCGCATCGGATCATGAATCGTTCTTATGTGGTATTATTTCAATATTTATGGGACATATAAAATAATAGTTGTCAAATACCTGTTGTAAAACAAAAGCACTAAACCATAAACCTGAAATATATTATATATTTTTTAAATATTATCCTTGTGTCGCATAATATGGCATATTAAGATGTTAGTTTATCGCAACTGTGACAATTCTATTGGGCATTACGCGTGTAAACGTCGATAAAACAATAAAACTATTGCCATCCGTTACCTCGAACTCAATGTTCACATATGTATTATTTTTCTTTGTTTTCTTTAGCATCGGTTTATGTAAATGATTGGAAATATTAGAATGTAATGGCATTTTGAAATGAACTAACCACAGAATTATATGTATGTAATTTATGAGATTTTCTATTTATTTAAATATATTCATTGTTTCCTTGTATACGAGAAAAGTAATAACCAACATAAAATTATATAACTAATGTACCTATCTAAAACAAAAAGTACAAGGCGATATTCTTTATAGTTGACACACCTGAATATACCAGAAAACAAATTCCATAATATGATTCAGTATTATTTTCTATATACTATTTTAATAATTGTGAAAGTTCATAAATAATAAATTAAAAATGTATGTATTTTTGCTAAAGTTCTACTTTGTAAATAAAATAAATTTTGTACTTTCAAATATCTGTAATTTTAGAGAAACATCTGAGTAAAACCCATAATTTTAGTATTGTAAAATACTTCTGAGCTTGTGTGTACACAATGGGACTGTCTACATCAGAGGTTCCCAAACTATTTTGTCTCGTAGACCACCTGCCATGTTTTTCAGTTTTGGGTAGACCCCTGCTTAGCTAATATTGCATTTTTGAAAATTCATCAACTTCAAATGTGTTTTGACTGATTTCTAATTGTAGTGAGGTGTAGAGTGAAGAAACAATAAAAAAACACACTTTAATTTTTATACATTTATTAATAAAACTTAAATTAAAACGAACCAAATTAAAATTAAGTACCTATGTATTACATAAAATTAATAAGTAAAAATAAACGCTTTTTAGTGGGAGGGATGAACTTGATGCCATGATAATAGATTTTCAACGTTTGGCATCATTTTAGTGAGATTTAATCTTAAATCTCCTCGATAAATGATGTCCAGTTTGTTTCTTTTTTTGTTAGAAGCAATTAAAAACTGTCTTGCGATATTCCATAATACGGGATAAGTTGTTGAAGCCAGAATAACTGATATACGTTTCTAAACTGTACCTTAAGTTCTTCGTTAGCGCTTAGTGCTTATTCCGATCATCTCTTTTAATATGACATCCGTTTCTTCAACGTCACCATATAATAATAATAATAATAATAATACTCACCCTATAATTACTCCGAAGAGTAACCCTAGAGGTCCTCTCAATCCTCCTCCCTATTTGCCAAAGCGCACTGGGAGCGACTTTTTCGGTGATTATTTCGGTAACGCATTTGCTTTACAGTTCTGAGGAAACCCAGAAAACTCAGAACATTACCAAATCTAGGGCATGTGCGGTTTGATTGGCATCTATGCATCCACACCTATACTAGTGTGTACTAGTGGTTGCATATCAAGTCCTGACAGAGAAAGCGAGACAATTAAAAATCCTCTACCTCGGCCAAAACTCAAACAACGCGCACAGCTTGTCAAACATAAGCCCTTCGAAAGCCAGCGTACTTCAATGCGAAGGAGCAAATGATGAAAGTTCTCGTCATTTTATTCACACAACTGAGCAAATAATCGCGTATTCAACGCATTGCCCCGAATGCGGTTTACTGCGTTAACGACAAACTGAAGAGATTCATACAATCTAGCACTCAGATTTTTGGCAACTAAATGGCACTAATCGTCGTCGGTCTGTTTCTTATGTTTTCAGCTAAAAAACTAAACAACAAATCATCTTGGTGTGTGGGTTATAACATTAATGGAAAGTCAAAATTAAAGTCGCGACCTGCTTAAATGAGATCCACCATCGTGGACCCCCGTTTACATCTCATAGACCCCAATTCTATTTTTCGCGCAGATAGACCCCTTGTAGGTCGTTGTCGACCCCTGGGGGTCGATATAGACCACTTTTTGGTATTATTGGTCTTCATGAACACAGTGTAACGTGTGACATATTTTGAGTTTCTAAATTCAACGGTGGCGTGACCACTTCCATCAATATTGATGGAAAAAATAAAACGCTTTGCAGAAATAAAAATAGTTTATTATGTAAGTACTGTGGTTTATTATGAATTATATGTTATTGATTTGTTGAAGAACTTTACTAAATACAGCAAGTTATTTGATGTTATGAAATGATTGTTATGAAAATATTAAAAGGTCATATATACAAAACGATGAATAGAAAATTATTCTTGTCTGTATTAATGACAGTTTTAGATAAAATTTGCTCAAATTCAAACTAAGCAGCACAGCGGGTTGCGGATAAAAAAAGTGAAATCACTTTCAACTTATGTACATTAAACTCAGAATGGACTTAAAATATTCGTAAATATTTAAACACAATTATTTCATTAGTGTAACTACCGCAGATGATAATGCTGTTTTCGTTATTGTAGCAATTGTTAATTAGTTGTCGTTATAGTCAGCAAGTCAGGGTGTTTACTTACGATAACGTTTAACAGTACCCCAAGGTATGTAAAAAATCGGAAATTTTCCGTAGAATTCAATGAACTATTATTAAAACAAATTAGAGACTTGCGTCGTATTCAAAGTGGCGGTCAAAGTTGAAAAAAAAAATGTTTTTTTCAGTTTTTTACGTTTTTAAGAAAAAAGTAGGCGCTGTACGATAAAAAGTTAAATGAGAAAGTTGTGTAACTTTTCAATACGGAGATTTGATAAGCCCTGTTGGATCAAAAAAAATTACAAAATGAATGAGTTATTGCAAAAAAATCTGCTCAAAATTGCAATTTTTAGAAATAGCTGTATCTCCGTGAAAAAAAAAATTACGAAACTGGGTGAAATTGTAGTTGAAGACAAGTAGAATAAGAGCGTTTTTGCAGATTTGCAAAATATTGCAAATTTTTTGCAAAAATCGATTTTTTAGAAAAAAACGCGTTTTTTTCAATGTCCAATAAGCTCATACAGGCAATAATTTTTTTACACCCAACAAGTCTTAAAATTTTCTTTAACATTTATGCTGACATGTGACAATATTGCGCCCATTACGAAATGATCCCTAATATGCGAAAAATCGGTTGAAAAATTATTTTTCTGCCTCACCACAAAAAAAAAAAAAGTTTGTTACGCTTGAGATTTTAAATTAAAGCTTGGTGAGATTGCAATAAATGACGGTGGTAAACGAAATAAATACATAAAAATGTATATTAAAAATATATAACGTTTTTATTATTTTACATGTATTGACATTGCTGTTGAAGAAGACGTTTCAGTAAATAATATTTTTTTGATAGTTTTTTTTTTTTGCTTTTTTTATAGGAAACTCGCCCTCATCATCACTGCTACTGTCACTACACATTTTATTCAATGTAATATCTGATGTATTGATATTGTCATCATCACAGTCATCACTATCGTTAGCATCATTGCAACATTCTTCTCTTTCTAGTTCAGTCTCTGCGATATTTGACTCGTCTATTTCTTCATCATCAGCCATAACTCTCTTCTCCTCAATATTTGAGCAATTTTCTTCGTTACACGTTGAACAGACGTTAGAACATTTTATGCCATGTTTTCGGCAGCTGCAGGTATTTGTTTTGCAGCCGTTTGTACACATACGGGCTATTTTCTTTATAACGTCGTCCGGAATCATTGGTTGAGAACTGAATTTTGGCAGCAAATTATTTTGCTTGCTATCAAGTTTCCAACCCCATTTTTCGGGTCCAAGAAATGTCCAAACCAGGCTTGCAATTGTAAATAAGTTCGATACGAATGTTCAGCTGCAGCACCCTCCGTAGGTGGAAGACTCGCCAAGTGAAAAGATGACCTCGATGTAGACTCTTTAAATTGTAAATATCTTAAATCATTCAAAGTACCAGTGCATTTCTTCGAAGAGTACAAAGCAGCAATTATTTCACACCCGACTTTTCTAATTTCTTCATAGCTACTCTGATTATGATAAAAATCTTCAAATTATGGGAGTCCTGTTTTTCGCTCGTTAAATACTTTCAATACTTTATTTTTTCCCCTTGTTTAAAAAACAGGACGTTGTGTCGCACCCCGATATTATATAAAGTAATCCAACGAATCTCTTTAAATTCGGATATTTAAAACTGCCACAGTTGTAAATTTTATCGATTTCCTTACCCTTTCCAGGCTTACAAAAGTATATATTTTTGTTGGAAGGAGCTAACAGCGTTAATAATACCAAAAGATCAGTGTCTTCGCCAAATATTTTTACAATTTTATCATCTTCTTGTAGCTCTATGGCAGTCGTGATAATAAATCTGTCGGCATCTTCGTCACCAATTTTGGTTAAATAGTTGTTTTTATGCGAGTCTGTACGTAATAAACATAGATATGAATTTTTGTTTATTTTTTTCGTTAGACAGTAGCTTATCTTTTGGATACAAAATTTACGCAAAATCTACAAAATACGCCGTCAGTTCAGCGCAGATCAGCGTTGTCAACTCAAAATGTTTGACACATTTTGTGTGACACACAAAAAAATAATTTTTCAATCGATTTTTCGCATATTAGGGATCATTTCGTAATGGGCGCAATATTGTCACATGCTAGCATAAATATTAAAGAAAATTTTAAGGCTTGTTGGGTGTAAAAAAATGATTGCCTGTATGAGCTATTGGACATTGAAAAAAACGGGTTTTTTTTTCTAAAAAATCGATTTTTGCAAAAATTTGCAATATTTTGCAAATCTGCAAAAACGCTCCTATTCTACTCGTCTTCAACTACACTTTCACCAAGTTTCGTAAAAAAATATTTTTTTTTCACGGATACAGCTATTTCTAAAAATTGCAATTTTGAGCAGGTTTTTTTTGCAATAACTCGTTCATTTTGCAATTTTTTTTATCCAACTGGACTTACAAATCTCCGTATTGAAAAGTTACACAACTTTCTCATTTAACTTTTTATCGTACAGCGCCTACTTTTTCTTAAAAACGTAAAAAACTGAAAAAAACCATTTTTTTTAAACTTTGACCACCATTTTGAATACTACACAAGTCTCTAATTTGTTTTAATAATAGTTCATTGAATTCTACGGAAAATTTCCGATTTTTTGCATACCTTGGGGTGCTGTTAAACGTTATTGAAAAAATACACGGTATTATCGACAGATTGATTGATTAATGATCTCTTTTTTTTCAAAAATTATTTTAGAAAATGAAAAGGCAACTGAACTACGGATATCAGATTATCAATATCTACCAATAAAGGACAGCGGTATGAATATTGATATGAAGTCTTGAATAACTTACTTTTTCTGCTTGATCATTTATTAACACTTCATTCTTCGTCACTCTCTACAGCTCTTTACTAACTCAGTAGTTAAAAATTAACAAATTAAATGGACTTAATATAATATAAACTATAAAGCAACAACTGTCATTAGTTGTCACTAATGGCACAATTGTCACAATATCAATGATCAGTGTCAACTTGATAGCTTCTTATTTTGAAATTGTGTGGTTATGTTTTTGATCTTAGCGTTAATCGTTGTGCTGGATTCCTTTAAACTCAAATCAATAAAAAAAAAGAAGCAACAAGTCCGGACAACGTGCAGGCCTTGCAGGTATGACCTTTATTGTCAATATATCCATAAAACATATTTAAATAATCGCTAAAAATTTGTGCATTATGAGGTGAACCACCATCTTGCTGCCAATGAACTGTTCTGTAATGATAAAACAATGTCAGCACACACAAAATAATGTAACATAAGTAACGAAAGACAAAAAAACAGTCACAAACAGTCACAAAAAGTGTCACATACCATAAACTCTGCTGTAAACACTAGTTATTTATTTTCCATAAACTTCTGCTACTAAGAAACTCAAGTCTTCAAAATATTTCAGAAAAAAAGTTATATGCATTTTTTTATATAAACATCCTGCGATCAAAAATATAACTTTCCAAAGATATACAAAGTTGATCTTCAAATGACTGAAAATCCCCAAGTTATACCAATAATATCAAGTAAAACCGATTTATTGGTGTAATGAAAACACTTATTAAAGTTAACAAGGCTGTTTTTAATTTTGCTAGCTTCAGTAGTAACAAAAAAGTGATTTAGTATGGTGAATGGGGGTCAACACATTGGGAACAACAATGGGGGTCAACTTCAAAAATTCTATGCACCAACAGAAGATTGTGGAGATATAATTGAATTTTCTTTTAATAAGTTATAAACTTAACTGCTGACCGAGGCATATCATGTTAATCAATGTGCTTGGCTGTGGACAGTTGATAAAATACTTGCTATTAGAAAATATTGATTTAATGGTGCCTATGCCTGCGCCCTCTGTAAATTTTCGAAAGTCAGTTCACTTACGTAGAATGCTTTACTTAGTCTAGTTTCACATCGATTCGGTTAGAATTTGCTAAATCAACTTATTTAAAAATTAAGGGGAGGGGGGGGAGAGGTTGTTATGGACAGGCTGTAGGTATATAAAATACGAAATATGGAAATTGTTTTCAAATGTATTTGCAATAGAAATTTGTAAACGCTGTTACGTACATCCGAAAGCTTGTAGAACCTAGGACTTCTTTAGAAAGTTTATTTTAGTTACAAAAGTATCCGACCACTAAGGTCATTGACAAATAAGTGGTATAAAATTACACCAGCAGTGTCTAGTAGTGAATGGCGAAGTTAGCCTGCAAAAATTTTAGACTTACAAAAGCAAAATTAACTACTATGATTGTATTTTATGTGTCCAAGTAATGATAAACTATGTGAAAAAAAGTCGTTATAAATGGTTCATCCTCATGAGCGGCAAATACAATAGTTGTCACTATAAAGAACATAACATAGTATACAGTATGTGTAAAGCCGATATCGGCCGGTTGTGAATAACGACAAATGCTACACTTCTTGGTGGTGAGAGGACCGGTCTTATTCCCTCACTACCTTCGATGCGTGTGCGGTTGCTTCTTATCTGTCGTCTCACTTCTTTCCGTCCTTTTTTCATAATTGGCCGATGTCGGCTTTACACACACGGTATATAGAATACAATGAAAAAAAAATAACGGAATACTAACATTTTATTGAACAACCCTTAACTTTAACAACAGTTTTTAATCTTTTTTAGGTTCTGAATACACGAGCTTTCGACTAAATTCGACGGTCACATAGTTCCATTCCCTTATCAGGTGTTCAGTCATCTTTGTTAAAAATACTATGGTTATGCAAAGAGCGTTTAACCGCAGATACTCGATGAGGTTTGTGTTTGGCGACAGTGGAGGTGTTTCCTTTGGTCGTAATGAATTTTACAGAAGCCATTCTTTAATTTTCCGAGCATAACGTTTGGGGTCATTATCTTGCTCAAAATAAAAGTCTCCATTAAACATTTTTTCAGCACTCCAACATACCTAACTTCTGATTTAATACATCTATATAAACATAATAATCTATTTTATCTTCTGCAGCGTAGTTGTACTGTACAGTCGGTAGCAATTTTCTTGATAACGTTTTCGATGTTTTCTAGATTAAGTAAACACTCACCCATCAGTGAAGATGACGTGCTGCCAGAACATTGTTGGCTTGTGCAAATATTCGTAGGCGAAAACTTCTCGTTTTGCTCTTTTCTTGTTATTTAATGGTTTTTATGGGGATGTATAGGGACCACATGACTGGGTAAGGGGGGTAATTATATGGACAGACAGTGTACCTACCGAGTGTCCCAACTATATTTAGACAATATCTTGGAAATAGTAAAAAAAAATGTTGAATACAAAATTTATTTGGTTTAAAAAGATGTGTAAATCAATTTCGTTTTTTTTATGTACAGAGTACACAAAAAAAGGCAACACGTTATGGAACTTTTATTTATAAAATGAAATACTTTGTATAACTTGTCTATGGGACACCAACAGTTTAATCTAGAGTCATAGTCAGTTTCCATATTCTTAAATGAACAAGATAAAAAACTGGACGTTTTCCACGTGGAAAACGTCCAGTTTTTTGTTTCTACGCCGAAGGTTCCAGTACCCACTCCAGGATTAATAAGATGATTAAATCTTATTAAATATCAAAACAACGATTTTTATCATCAGTTCTGTGTCACGTTGATTTGAAAATATTTTATAATAACATTATGGGTTTTTATGTTGCTTTACTATTTCTTATTATTGCGTTAATACAAAACTGTTACCTCAAAAATTTTGCAAATATCTCATAAACCATTAACTAAGTAAATAGGTAAATAAAAATAAACCATTAACTAAATAAGTGTAGGACTTTTTTAGTAATCTTTATTTAGAAAGTAAGGTGAATCTAAAAATGGAAAAATATACAGGGTGTTCCATTTGAAAAAATAAAATTCATTATTTAAAGGTAAAACTCATCACCTAACATCAAGTCAGCTCTTAAAAAACTGCGATTTTCTAAGAAAGTTATTTCAAGAAGTTCCAAAGATGTGATACTACTTTTTAACTATCCTATGACCCATATTATTGCAATTCTATTTGTCTCCTGTTAGACGATTGTAATTGTATTCAAAATGTTTTGATATTGTTGAATGAATTTACCTTTAATCCGACGATATGTACCGGGTGGGCAAATTTCGATGTTTTTATAGGGTATCTCGGTAACTGTAAGGGCTATGGAAAAATGAACCCACCTTTCCCGACCTCTTTTTTCGAGATAAATTCATTGGTGAAAACCAGAATTTGCTATATCTTTTCGTTTTCGAGTTGTAAACGAAAATTGATTTTTTTGAGTTTTCGATTGGTGTCGATAACTCGGTTGTTTGTATAATTAGAAGAAATCTGTTTGCACGTTCTACAGGCACTTTTTTTAAGTAGAATAGGATTTCCTTAACATATTTTTTATATCTTGTGTAGTTTTCGAGTTATGGCATAAACTTCTATTTTTTTTAAATGGAAACCATAGTTGGCTATGATTTAGCTAAAAAGAGGATTTTTTTCTCTTTACAACGATATATAGTTTGTGGGGTCTATGATGAGTGTTTATGCGGAAACAGTTAAAAACATATGTTTTCTAATAAAGGACAGTATAGTAATTTCAATGATTTTGCACAGTAGGCGCCTGTCATTTTGAAAACAGAACAGTTGGATATTGGGATGTAAATACACAGTTACACATTACTGTTTGATTAATTGTTTATGTTTGGTTTTTGCTTGCATTATAGTTTTAAAGTTTCGATTAAAGAAATTGACAAGGCGCGATGGCGTATCAAAATTACGAAAAGTTTAATATGCTAGAGTGTTTTATTCAAAATGGATATAATTCTGAAGCTGCATCGGAAGCATATTTTAATCGCTACCCTGAAAGGAGACAACCTAATATGTCCATCTTTGGTAGACTAAAAGAAAACCTCGTTGAATACGGAGGATTTAATAAACCAAGACCAAAAAATTATCGTATTCAAGATGCTGAGGATGTTGCCATAAATGTTGTTGGTATGGTAGTCGTAAATCCTTCAATTTCAAGTAGGCAAATTGAAGCAGAGTCTGGTATATCGCGACGAAGAGCACTTTCAGTTTTAAAAAAACACAAATTTAGACCTTATACAATAAGGAAACAACAGCTCCTTCCAACTGATCCTGAACGCCGACTGGATTTCTGCAATTGGTACCTACAACAAATTGAGCAAGACCAATTATTTTTTTAAAAATATCATTTGGACAGATGAAAGTTACGTAAGTAGTGCCGGAATTTTCAACCGACACAACAAACATTATTGGTCTGAAGATAATCCTCATCAGACTGTTGATGTTCAAAATCAAGGACGTTTCGGTTTTAGTGTATGGTGTGCCCTATATAATAACCGCATTTTAGCTTACCAACTTTATGATGACAATTTAAATGGTCAACGGTATTACAATATGATAAACTACCACATAGTAGAAGAATTTTTAGACAACTTGCCACTTAACGAAAGACGACATGTATTTTTTCAACAAGACGGGGCACCACCCCATAATACTAATTTAATCTCGGAATTATTAAATACTAATTTTTGGGAGAAATGGATAGGGAACAATGGGCCAGTAAAGTGGCCTCCTCGGTCGCCAGATCTCTCACCGTTAGATTTCTTTTTTTGGGGAACCATTAAAGACAATTTATACAAAAAGACAAATAATACACTGGTTCAACTGAGAGAAAATCTTATAGACTGTCTGAATTCCGTTTCAAATATTCACATCTATAATGCAACAAAAAGTGTTTCAAAGCGATGTGAACTGTGCATCGCAAACAACGGACGACAATTTGAAAACTTTAGGTAAATAATCATGCTCGTATTTTTTTTTTAATCTGTCTAGTTTTGTTTTTGTAAAATATATTGTATCGTATTTTTTACATACATTATTTGTTACAAATTTGATTGTTAAGTGTGTTAAACTTTCTTGTTATGAATATGTTATAATTAATTATTAATTAGTCACTAATATGTCATAATTAGTTATTTAAGTTTAATATACCATTCACTATATACGACTGTTACTATGTATTTATGTTACTTTTCGCAGGAGTAAATTTCCATAGCAACAGATATTATTATTAAAACATTGTTGTAACAATGTGTTACTATAGAAACTTACTCTTCCTGCAAAGAAAAAAACAAAGTAAGTATACCTATACAAAAAATTAAAATTTTTAACTGTTTCCGCATAAACACTCATCATAGACCCCACAAACTATATATCGTTGTAAAGAGAAAAAAATCCTCTTTTTAGCTAAATCATAGCCAACTATGGTTTCCATTTAAAAAAATAGAAGTTTATGCCATAACTCGAAAACTACACAAGATATAAAAAATCTGTTAAGGGAAATCCTATTCTACTTAAAAAAGTGCCTGTAGAACGTGCAAACAGATTTCTTCTAATTTTACAAACAACCGAGTTATCGACACCAATCGAAAACTCAAAAAAATCAATTTTCGTTTACAACTCGAAAACGAAAAGATATAGCAAATTCTGGTTTTCACCAATGAATTTATCTCGAAAAAAGAGGTCGGGAAAGGTGGGTTCATTTTTCCATAGCCCTTACAGTTACCGAGATACCCTATAAAAACATCGAAATTTGCCCACCCGGTACATAATATCCGAAATATGTAGATTGTTTTTGAATGTAATTGCAATAGAAATTTATAAACACTGTTACATTCGAAAGCTTGTAGAACTTAGTATTTCCTAAGCGCGTATGTACAATGTACATACTACAAATTATTATACGTAAGCAGTGTTTACACGCACGAAGCCAATGTTTTGCAAGAAATTTGTCAGTATGTCCTTTTTGCGTTCAACTTCACGTACTCTGCGTCACAATAAATCGGCCTCGTTGCAAACAAACAGAACACCACTGTAATTTTATGCGTCCGAATAGCTTAGAGCAAGTGGGCCATGTGCACGCGTAATAATTTTGCCGTTTCAGACGTAAAAGCAATTATTATATTAAAGTAGCGGTAATTAGAGTAGATGTGGGTAGACTAAACAATCCAACAGTTCATCTGGACACTTTCTTGGCGTCTACGGTGTCCCCTGCACCTGGCTGGCCGTTTCTGCGAGACCTAACACGATCGAATTTTAGATACGGGATTTCAGATTATTGTTTTGGCATTCTCTCTTTTGACGGAGGTGCTGCGGTATTTCAGCGTGTAAATCTAGTAGACTGTATTGTGAATTCAGTTCAAACTATTCGTACAGGATAACTACACTCTTCAAAGGCGTAGGTACAACGGCCGTCTTAATTATTTCTCCAAGATCCTAGAAAGCGGTTGTAAAAATACAAAAAAAAGTGTGAAATTGCATACAACACCGGAAATATGTATGTAATTTCTAAGCGTGCCCAACTTCTCACTATTTTATAGAGTAGGTACAGTGCAAATGAAAGAAATAAATTTATTAGATCGTCAAAATCGTGAAATTATCAGTCGAACACTTGTAAAAAATCATGAAACAGGTCGAATTTTACTTTTAAATGTACATTAGGGTGCCACTTATTTATACAGGCGAAAAAAATTTTTTGATTTTTTTAATGGACTCCCCCAGATGTGTTCCTTTGAATATAAAACCTAACTCCAGAAAATTTCAGCCTAATCGGATAACATTAAAACGTGCCGACTTGAACTCTTAGTTTCACTATCTGGGTATTGACGTTAAAACCAACTTGTTCTCCCGTAATTGTTTTATTTATGCATATATTGCACAGACACTGAATTAGTAAACTTAGTTGGAGGTAAAATACACTCGTATAAATATAAAAAAATCAAAATCTCTTACATGGCACGTGGTATAAAGTACCTATATTTATATTTGTAAGTCTGGTACTATTTTTTCCTAATGTTTCTAATTTTACGTCTGGATATTCTCTTCGGTAATCTGCAATAGCCTGAAAAATACAAAACCTTGTAGGTATTATTATTGTAATGCTGTTAAAATTGAGTCATATATGTTTAAATTACTTTAAAAGTACCAGAACTAAATATGTCTGCTGTTCTGTATTTTTTGTTATTTTCTCATTGTAGTCTGTCAGAAGTTTGATTCCTCTTTCTGCTGCATCATTCGTTACCCTAAGATTTTTAATAACCTCTTCTCCTCGCAAAAATAGTGGATCATTTTTCCATTCTGTCGGTGGTTGATTTAAAAATTGGTGGGAATTGAAAATCTTGGAACTTGGAAAAATGGTTTAGGATTTTTTTTACTGTTATGTCAGAAATTTGCTTAACTGGATAATTGTACAAAGACCTTAATAATTTTATATCGGCTAATGGTGTTTTTTCTGCCCGATGAGCCACAAACCAATACTGACAATAACATTTTACTATAAAAGTGTTAATTTGTAATAACGCTTCTGTTTCCGCGGCCGTTAACTTAAACTGCTCTCGAAAAAGGTATATTTTTAACGAATAGATACCTTTAGCCATCCATCGAGCATGGTGGTAAGCACCAGGTTGCTTGCATGTAATCGGTCTAGAAGCATTTTTATATCCTAAAAACAATAATATTAGTTCTAAAAAACTCCTTGTAGTCATTTCTAGGCCATTTTTCTTCCAACATTTTTCTACAGAAATTAAGTATCGACTCAAAATTTTCACTTTCTCCCAATATGTCTTCATAGCCACTGGCATAATTATTTACATCTATTTTGTGCCAGTAATCCTTGAACCGTTTAAATAGGGCAATATCAGGACCAGAGGATGGCATAAAGCTTTTAAAAACTGTTGACAAAATTACTTCAGAAATATGATGTCGACAACCGAAAAATAATAGGTATATCTCTATTTAGCCTCTCTCTCGAGGAAGGTACAGGCACCATTTAGTCTACATGTATTCGAAGCAGTCGTATCAAAAGAAGATGCTTGTATTTTGTCGATTAGTCCCCACTCGTTAATAATGTCGTATACTGCCGAACTGATCTCTGCACCAGTGGACGAAAGAAGTTCAGGAATCCCTAGTATTTTCTCAATATTAGTTGCTGATGCAATTATTGCTAATCTTTCTACAGTGTAATTTCCACTAGAAGGCTTAGACAGCATTTTTCCATCCCAGTGGATTGTGATTGCTTTGGTATTACTGCCCAAAAACATTTCCCTGCTAATATTTGCAATATTCTGGCGAATAGTGTTTCGCTGTTTGCGTACCGATGTTCTCTTAATCACATGGATCGAGACCAACAGCTTCCAAAAAGTCATTTAATAAGTGAACTGCGTACTTATTATTGAATTTCAAGGTCGAGTCGGCACGTGTTAACATTATCCGATTCGGCTGAAATTTTCAGGAATTCATATTTGCAACAAGTGTAACAAATTTAAGGGGAGTATGCTTTAAACTTTAAATGTTGAAAAATAAGTGGCACCCTAATGTACATTCTTTAAGATACTTTTCATAGGTGACGTCATATGTATGCGATAACGCTTTCGAAAGGTCGTTTACGTCTCCAGTCATGCTTAATTAACTGCACTAACAGTCAAAAAATTTATATTGCGACGATCCGACCATGACAACCTACATTGTACGTCCGCCTCGGTAAACACCTGTGTGTGACGTACGGGAGACGTTCCGTATGAATCTCGAGTATAATAGTCTAAGATCCCGACCTAAGTCGACCACCCCTCATCCTTTTTCCTAATTAAATAAGGTATCGGAGGTATATATGGCCCAGAGGAAAATATGGCCCACTGTGCTTTAAAGTAGTTTAAATGAATTTTGAGCCAATCCGACAACACTGTTCCTAAACACCCGTAGAATGAAGTCACATGACATCATATTTGAACGAACTGAGCGAGCGGGTGTCCATGTTGTAAATTAGAGAGGCCAAGTTGATGCGTCGCTGTAAATTTTATAATACTTTGGCGCTTGTAAGTACTGATATTTTTCTTAAATCCTATGTGTTTCTTTTAATTACTAAAGGTAATTACTGATTTATAAAGAAAATAGACTTGGACGCGATTTGATGTTATATAGCCCAACTGACTGTAGGCAAATATGGCCCGGGCCATATATCCCGCCCATGGGCCATATATCCCGCACATGGGCTTTATCAATCCGCTTTAGCTTTTAGATGACATATTCTCATGCTTTTTTTTTACTTGATTGAAAAGGTTGGTTTCAGTCTTTTATGAACCGCCATACAGAGCTTTCCAGAAGAAGAGCACAGTCCATTAATCCGGCTCGTGCTCAAAAATTGAACAGATTTATCGTTGCTGATCATTTTTCTGCATTATAAAAAAGTTTTAAATGAGATGGATTTAAAAGACAAACCACAACTGATCTATAATATGGATGAAAAAAGGCTGTCGCCTGACCATCCATCATCAAGAAACGGTTTTGGCAATGAAGGGGGCCAAAAGGGTGCACTTAGTTGCACCAGAACATGCAGAAAATGTGACTGTGGTAGGTTGTGCAAATGCGTTAGGGAATTTATTTGATGGGAATATCTTGGATGGTAGGTAGGGAAAATCTTTGATGGTAATAATTACATCTACATGCTTGAATTGCATGTAGATGTAATAATTTTCTATGTGGGCCATATAAACCTGCTAGTCGGGAAATATGGCCATTTGCAATATTTTTTTGTTTATTTATTATTTACTTAACAAAACCAAAGAAAACTAGTTATGTTTAGATAAGGATAAACGTTCTGTTAAATGTGTTTCTGTAAGTTTTACGATAATTTTCAATAAAAAAAAATAACATAAAATAAACATTTGATGTTAGATGGGCCATATATACCTCACATACCTTATATATTTTATACAGTAAAATATATAAATCAATACAATGTGCTAGGGTTGCCGCGCCATATCCGCGCAAGGCTATTTTTAATTCAAAATTATTTAATGCAATTTTTGCGGACATTACGGTCATTCTTTTTCTTAAAAAAAAATAGTACCATTCGAAAACCAAATATGTACATAAAACGGCAAAGTAAGGTTGCCTACCATTTTTCCCGCCGTATACGGGGTTGCCAGGTGTAAACAGGTGAACTGATATTAGTAAATTACCCTCATCGTTTTTCCTAATGAATTATATATGAAAATGTAGTTAATTTTATTGCGGATATGATGGTATAGGGTTGCCTTTGTGAAAGTGCGCAGAGTCTAGGGTTGCCGCGATTTAAAGTATGAATAATTGAGTAAGAGATAAGGCGCGACGAAGAGCACTGCAGTCCATATATTTTTTTGTAACAATAAATGTATTAATTGTATTTAAAAATGATTTTCTTTTTATTGACCCTGTTTTATAAATAAAAATATATTAGTATATGTTACTTATATATTGTTAATTTACTATTATATTTATATACCTAGCAGGTTCTGCATGCGTTAAATCGCAAAAAAAATAAGGAAACATACAAATGCAACAAACTCGTTCTCATATTTATTACTAAAATTATTATTATTGTTATTTTTCTTACTATTAATATTTTTGTTTATATATTTTATTTAGTTTGTTATTTATATATACCAGATTTTCGGTTGAAATATTGCATATCTTTTATCGCTTTTTAAATACTATTATTTCATTATTATTAATTTATATCCACACTTCTCAGCGTAAACGCTGAAAAACATTCACCCATTCAACTTGCAGACAGTGATGGCTTGATATCCCATCCCCGCCTCCAGCAGGAATTAGACTCAGGCGAGGGGAGGAAATTCATCCTGTCCCAAAACCTTTCGAACAATGTGACACGTTTGTAGTACAACTGCCTTCTGGCCATTTCTAATAATATTATAAAACTGTCCTAATGCCGCGATGTTCTTGGTGAATCTGGTCGTCATCACTCCCTCTGCCGATTTGCTATTATTATTATTATCATTTTTTTATTGTGATTGTTGTTGTTAATTATTTAAACACAGAACACTTCTGCGTCCTTCTCTATCACATATATTAATACGTGCAGTGCTCTCCGTCGCGCCTTATCTCTTACTCAATTATTCATACTTTAAATCGCGGCAACCCTAGACTCTGTGCACTTTCGCAAATGCAACCCTATACCATCATATCCGCAATAAAATTAACTACATTTTCATATATAATTCATTAGGAAAAACGATGAGGGTAATTTACTAATATCAGTTCACCTGTTTACACCTGGCACCCCGTATACGGCGGGAAAAATGGTAGGCAACCTTACTTTGACGTTGTATGTACATCTTTGGTTTTCGAATGGTACTATTTTTTTTAAGAAAAAGAATAACCGTAATAACCGCCAAAAATTGCATTAAATAATTGTTAATTAAAAATAGCCTTGCGCGGATATGGCGCGGCAACTTTAGCACATTGTATTGATTTATACATTTTATTGTATAAAATATATATTTAATTAGGAAAAAGGATGAGGGGAGGTCGACTTAGGTCGGGATCTTGTACTATCTGGGAATGGTCGGGAAAACGGCTAGCGGCTACTGGCACTTATGTACGCGATCCTTGTACAGGGGTAGTATAAGGTAGGCCGATAGAAACGGAGAATGTTAGTCTTTCTTCGATATCACGCGTCGCGGTCTTTGTAAAAGAGTCAAATGTAAATTGTACGAAAATAAATTGGTGTTAGTAATTAGTTTAGTGTATAATCTGTATTTGTAGTTATTTAAATAAATAGTGTTAGTTGCAAGTGCGAGTTTGAATTTTTCACACCTAACAAACCCGTAGTGAAGAAAACGTTATACGTTTTACATATAGCCCAATCAACGGGGAGAAAACCGGTCACTAATTGTTATCAGCAAACAAAAAATATGGTCGTATAGAGAAAAAAATTCTAAGAAAGATGGCGTTTTTTGCGACTCGAGTTTTAATGGCGAACATAACCAAAAAAATCGCAAAAAGGAAAAAAACGGTTTTTTGCAAATAAAAAAAGCTTCAAGTCCTACACAAGAAAGTTAAATTAGAAAGTTGTAGGTCTTAAAAATGCAGCGTCGAATGAGATCTGAACGAAAAAATCGGTTCATAAACATTTGAGAAAAAATTTAAAAAAATGTCAAAATTCTCGTTTTCGTATTTTTTGCTGTATAAATTCCAATTTTGTTTAAACAGACTTCTTGTTAACTAGAAATACAGCCCAAGACAAGCGTAAAATGACCCTTTTTCAAAAATTCAAAAAGTTTTATTTTTTTCGGGTTATAACGATTTAAAAAAAATACGTTTTCAAAAATCAGCTTTTACAAAGGCAAAAATGATCGTACAGAAACGATCGTGGGCTCATTTTATTCGCGAAGACTTGTACTTTCATACCAATGTACTTTCATAACTTGTACATTCAAACCAAATCGCTTTTATTTAATTTTTGCATAAAAAATGCGTTATAAAATTGTATCATTTTTTCGAACCGGTTTTTTTTCGAATAACTTTTTTAATTTTGGTTTTACATTTTTGGCCATTGCATATTTAAAAACTGCCATTCAAAACACGCATTAAAAAAAAAATGACGGTCCTACGACCTCAGGGGAGCCGAGATATTTTTTTTTTTAGCTGAGAAAAAGATAATTTTGCGAGTGCGATTCGATTTGGATTAGTGTTTAGTTTTCGATGCGCCCAAGCGGAGTGTCCGTCCTGTGTTGGCTGGCGCGTACAGCACCCAACGCTGTTCATTCGCAAAGAATTATGTCAACTTAATTTATGCGAAATGATTTGAAATATTTTTTTTTAAGAAAGTAAAAGTCTTTGAGACCTATTTCGTGTAAAAATGAACTCAATCGGACGTATACGCCGCTCTCACGAATAAAAAAAATTATCTCGGCTCCCTGAGGTCGTAGCACCTTCATTTTTTTAAATGCGTGTTTTGAATGGCAGTTTTCAAATATGCAACGGCCAAAAATGTAAAACTAAAATTAAAAAAGTTATTCGAAAAAAAACCGGTCGAAAAAATGATACAATTTTACAACGCATTTTTTTATGCAAAAAATTAAATAAAAGCGATTTGGTTTTTTAATAGCATGAAAGTACAAGTCTTCGCGAATAAAATGAGCCCACGATCGTTTCTGTACGATCATTTTTGCCTCTGTAAAAAGCTGATTTTTGAAAACGTCTTTTTTTTAAATCGTTATAACTCGAAAAAATAAAACTTTTTTGAATTTTTGAAAAAAAGGGTCATTTTCCGCTTGTATTGGGCTGTATTTCTAGTTAACAAGAAGTATGTTCAAACAAAATTAGAATTTATACAGCAAAAAAATACGAAAACGCGAATTTTGACGTTTTTTTTAATTTTTATCAAATGTTTATGAACAGATTTTTTTCCTTCACATCTCATTCGACGCGCATTTTTAAGACCTACAACTTTCTAATTTAACTTTCTTGTGTAGGATTTGAAGCTTTTTTTTTATTTGCAAAAAACCGTTTTTTTTTACTTCTGCGAATTTTTTGGGTATGTTCGCCATTAAAACTCGAGTCGCAAAAAACGCTATCTTTCTTAGAATTCTTTTCTCTATACGACCATATTTTTTGTTTGCTGATAACAATTAGTGACCAATTTACATGGGGGCTTTCGCTCGTTGATTGGACCAATATACAGTAAGCGGCAGCCTACTGCGTACATAGGTGGATATTAAATACATATTAAATGATACTTTTTTATGTCATAGTTAGGCGAATTTACCACTAGTGTCTACCAGCACCAGGTCACGGCCGATCCGACCAATCAAACCGAAAAAGAAAACGCGCATGCTTCTAGACAATTTTACTGCTGAGAAATAAAATAAAACTGTAAATCCTGTAATCAATTTTCATTAAATAATAAGACAATTTTTGTCTGTATTTCCTTGAAAACTAAATTTTAATATCAAAAAAAGAATCAAGATAAGTTAGTAAGGTGATTGCTTTAAACCTTTCATATCAAAGTTTTGTGACTTACTGACTTCAAGTTTGCCGCCTTCACCGCGTTACACAGGTATTTCTCATTGGCCAGTATCACCCGTGACCTGGTACCGGCTAGACGCTACTCGTTTGTTGTCGTACTTGTCGTTTGGTTAATTTATATTTTATATTAGTATGCGAATAGTTGTTCGAAGGAGATGTGCTGGCGTATGTGTTTTAGCTTACACACATACGTAAAATCATTGGCAAATGACAATATTGATTGATGATATGCACTTTTATAATCAGGCACTAGACCAGAATTAAATATAAAATGGTATTTCAAATTTTAACTCAAAACAGCCCTACCGACAAACCGGATGCCTTTCATACACCTGCGCTAGCGATTGGATTGCGATTGGTTCTCACCTCATGTTTACATCTACTGAACAAAGAAGTTAAATTATCAATTGCCCTTCATTCGACTATGTACGCATTAGGGTGCCGCTTACTGTATATACGAAAAATATATTTCCAAAATTATAACCCAACTACATCATATATTCAAACTAACGACCATCAGCTATAACGCAGTAAGAAAGATCAACAGTAAACTTTTTCAAAATGTTCCAGAAAGATTTATTCAAAAAAAATTATGGAGAGAAAATTTGATTATTACTTCCACATCCACGTTGTGGAGTAGGAGTATTTATGGATTTTAGAAGAAAGTAGTTATGGATTTTTCTTTTTAAATTATTATTATCTAAATAGGCTTAAAATGTTCTGAAACATGGAGTTTAAGAGAAAAATCATTTTTTGTCTGTCTGTCTGTCGGTAAACCATTTTTGTGTACACGATAACTTGAACACGCATTAAGATGACAACATGAAATTTGGAACAATTATGTACCACGATGTGGACTGGAAATGATTAGATTTTGATCTTAATCGATTAAGAAGTTAAGGGGGATAAATGGGGGTATAATACTTTTTCCTTGTCTATAGGTAACTTGCAAAAGATATGCATATCCAATTGAAATTTCAGACACATGTATATCATAACAAATTCAAAGGTTTTTAGCTTACTAGGTTGGGAGACTAAGGGGGTTGAAGTGGATAAGTATTCGAAATAGGTAGAACAAATGTTTTCGACATATATTTTAATAACTGTACAGCAAAAAGTGCACCATAAAAGTCTCCTACTCTTCTTCGCCCCACAGCCCCTTTGAGTACGGGTGGCGGATACAATAAAATATTTATACATATATAATAAATATTTCATTTAGGTTATAAGGGTCATAAGGTTATTAGGCCATGCATATTGGCCATAAAGGTCATAAAGGTCATACTGTCCATAAACACCATAAAGGTCATACAACCTGATGCTGTTAGCGGTTTAGTCTAATTATATGTGGAAAATACATACATACATTAATTACTGTTTTTCATTGATATACCTAAATAGGTTTGTAATTAGGTTTCCAAAATATTGATCATTTAAAAAAATGTGGATGTTTCCATAATCCAGAGGATGTATTTCCTGTGCAACGGTTACCTTGTATGGATGTAAGTGCAATAGTTTTCTTAAAGCCTTATGGTATGTTCCAACCGAAAGTCCTACAAAATAAAAAGACACTATTTGAAATAAACAAAAAATGGAATGTGAAACACTGATCTGTATACTAGTGGATAGACAGTAGAATAGCCTCCGCCTTAATAAACTCCGCCTTTTTCGGCAGTTTTGAACAGTAGCCATCTCGTAAGGTAGTTAGTTATTTTCTTCTCTTACCACGTTCAACGTATTTTATTTTATGTATATTCCTTTTTAATTAAATGAAAATATTTTTGTGGAAAACAGTGTTTTTTTTGTCGCACGACGCTTAACGTATTGACTTTGTTTTTTATATAGTGGTCTCTGAAAAAAATGTTCTCAATGCTTGTAGAATTCACACCGAACCAACTTTTTTTGTTTTAAATACATTTAATTTAAAAAAAACATCGTGGATGATTATTTTTTTGATTAATTTTATCATCTGATCCATTCCAAGCCAAACACTATTTTCTCTGTTCTACTAACTAAATTTACTCCATAATCAAATTTATGTTTTCAAGTTTATTTAATACAATGTTCCGTTTCAAAACGTTTTATACATTTTCGATTTGCCAATGTCTCGTAATAAATATTTGCCTCAAGATATGCCAACAAAAATTGCTTGATGCATGATTGTAGTGAATATGTAAATGAACCATCTTTATTTCGTGATCCGGTCAGAAAGTGGACCATTAAAATAAAGGCGTCTTGTACAGGTGTAAAAACCATCGTAACACTGAAATATTGCATTAACGTAATGGATCTTATCCTAATCATATTCTCCAGAAGAACTTACCATAACAGCAATAAACTATTAAAATTTAGCTCTGACAAGAACTTATAAATGGTAGAAAATAAATTAAGCATACAAACTAATCAACAAAAGTATTAGGAAAAGCAAACAACAATAGGAAATCAGAATTCGATGGATGGACGGCAATGAACAATAAAACACTAAATGTTAAATATGCTGTTATGCAACGCAACGTTTTCAATAATGTAGAGTCAGCGCGTGAGAGACCCCGATTGGCGAACTGTCACATTTAGATGACACTGGGGAACAGCTGTTTTGGTGCCGAGGGTTTTTGAACTGATTCTATATCAGTTTGATGTCCTGAATTCAAATATCGTATTCATTTTTCCCTATCAGCTCCAGTTTTTAAGATATACAATTTTAGAGAAATATGAGTTCTATGATTTTAACTCAAATCTCAAGTGTAATAAACAAAAGTAGATTCGAATTTTTTATTTTATTTATACCAAATACAATCTTAAGTCAAACTTACAAACAAAAAAAAACATTAAAGAAATCAAATATAGTCACTCGACACTTCTAAAACTTCTTTTCCGCGACATTCTTGAATGTTTTTTCAAACAGTCCCTCTTTAAACTCCAGCAGTAATCTGCCATCATGTGGATGTCCCATCTTCCTTGGTAGCGGTCCTCCATAATTTTAATATCTTGGTGAAATCTTTCACCTTGTTCCTCACTCATGTCTCCTAAATTTTCTGGAAACCGGTCCAAGTGGCTGTCTAGATAGTGTACTTTTATACTCATATTGCACCCTAATGATTTAAAGCTGTTCAGCATCTTGTTAACAATTTCAACATAGTTTTCAGCTTTATGTTTGCCTAGAAAATTTTCTACAACTGCAACAAATGATGTCCAAGCTTCTCGTTCAACTTCATTCATTGAATTTATGAAGGCAGGATCTTTAATTAATTGTCTTATTTGTGGGCCGTCAAATATCCCTGCTTTGAGTTTTTCTGTGCTCAACTGAGGCAAATTTACCCCTATATATTCAAAACAAGGCCCATCCTTATCAAGAGCTTTTACAAATTGCTTCATTAAGCCCAACTTTATGTGTAACGGAGGAAGAATGATTTTTTCTCTTTCAACCAAAGCGTCGTTAATGACATTCTTTCCCCAACGTCCATGTTTTCTCTCAGAGGCCAATCTTTTCTAACCCAGTGGTGTGTTTTGTCCCTACTATCCCAAAGGCACAAGAAACACGGATATTTTGTGTAACCACTTTGCTGCCCAAGAAGAAAGTTCACCATTTTTAAGTCTACACATATCAACCATTGATGTTCGTGATACTTTATCTTCTGCAAGACTAAAGCTATTGTGTTATATTCTTCTTTCAGTTTCGTTGAGTGAGCTAACGGTATTGAACCATATTTATTCCCATTATGTAGAAGGACACATTTTAAACTTCGCTTTGAACTGTCAATAAATAGGCGCCAATCATCTGGAATATATTCAGAAAGTCCCATTTCTTTCATGAGTCCCCTAATTTCGTGACAAAATACAAGATTGTCTTCTTGAGAAAAGAATGGTAGCAGATCTTTTTCTCTTGTACGGTAAAAGGTAATTTTGGTTCCTTGTTCCAGTAAATTTTTGTCGTTTAACCTAGAAGCCAGTACTTCAGCAGCTTTTTTCGATAAATTGAGATCCCTGGTGAGATCATTTAATTCGTTTTGATTGAAGCGTTGAGGAACTGAAGACGTCCCCTCATAGTCACTGTTAGTTTCATTAGCATCGGAAGAGCGATCAGAGGGACAATGTTCGTTATCAGAGATATCTGGTAGCTCATGAAATGTTGGAATCGGTATTTCATCTGAGTGCGGGATAGGGCGTATTGCCGAGTCTAAATTGGGATAGGTCCATTTATGGCGGTTATTTCGATTGATTCCATTAATATTTGCTAAACAGAAATAGCAATCATCGAAGTGGTTTTTTGGTTCTCTCCAAACCATTGGTACGCCGAATTTCAAACATTTTCTTTTGCCGGTAGTCCACTGCCGTAATTGCTCTGTGCAAGTTTTACATACAAGATGCGGGGCCCACGTTTTGTCCTGATCACCAAGCTTAACTCCAAAGTATGCCAAATATGCTTGCTTCACAAAGTCAGTAATAGCTCGTCTGTTTTGTTGGAACATGTATTCTCCGCATATATAACAAAACACATCAGGTTGATTGACACAACTTCTTCTTGAACTGGACGCTGAACTCATTTTAATTCTGTTCAATAACACAACACTCTTTTCTTAACAGAAAATAACACGCCGAATTCGATCTACTCTCTTTAGCAAGAAGGCACAAACTGACGAGACTTACCTGAGTTAGGGGTATAAAAGGGTCAGTTCAGGTACCTGGGAGGCAATGTTTCCACTATTTATAGATTTACCTGGAATTTACTCATTTACAGACTGACAATAAAACAATTGCACCTACATTAATGATTATAAAATAATTTTAGAACTCTCAGAAACCAATAAACTGCATAGAAACCAGATATGTAGATAAATTTATGTATCTAAAAAAGTAGAGCTGATAGAGAAAAACGGATTGCACCTATAGATTTAGCTTCCCAAATATAGTTAAAATCAGGTCTAAAATCCCAGGCACCAAAAAAATATTTTTTTTGTTCCCCTGTGTGATCAATGACTAATCAGTTAAGGCGCCTACAGACAGGCAAACATTTCTTGAGATATGTACGTGCGTAGTTGTACGCGCGTACATATCTCAAGAAATGTCTGCGTGTCTGTAGGCGCCTTTACAGTTAAGTTCTGCACCACAAAGCTGGCAGGGAAAATTCATTTTAATGTGACAATAACCTTATATCTAATACTAACAGGGAATGTAGCCAATGTAAACGTAGAAAAATAACTGCATAAAAATAAGTAACTGGTCCCGTGGTTTATAAACAATACGGAAGCCTCTGTATATATTTTAAAGTATCTCTGTATAAAGTATCTCTGTATAAATTGTATATAAGCATACATGATTATACATGATTGCCTTTTTGTGATTTTGTCGGGACCATAACATACACACTTTTTTTACTACTTACTTTTGGCTGGCTTAAACCACATGGCGCCCTTATAATGTTTATTTTCTTTTGCCTACTATGGTAACCCCGCCCGTCTTCACTGAGACTAGCGTCTGCCAGCTACTCGTATAGTATAGTACAGAATGTCTCAAAAAGGAAGATTGTGATATTCCGGACTGTAATATCAAATAAAATGCTCCATTGCTTCAAATCCGATTTTCTAAGCTTTTGATTATCAGAAAGCAATCAAATGTTCGATGTTGGATATACATAATATGCCGGGATCATATACCAGGTGGCCTACAGCGTTTCAGATAGATTTCTCGAAACCGTAAAACGTAAAACGTAATCCACACTAAAATAAATCAAAATTTTCACTTACATATTAAAAAGGGTAACTATTTTTGCGTTATATTTTTTTATTATTTGAATTTCGGACAAGTGACATCAACTTAGACATTTTAAATGGTACACCCTGCACATTATTCCATATTTTAAAAGACTTATTAAATAGGAATTTAACTTTGTTGTAAAATTTGTAAAAGAAGTTATCACTTATTTTTAAAAAACATCTTTTTTAAGTTTTTTTAGTTTTTTTTTTAATAAAAAACATCACAGACCTTCCATCTTAAGCAAGTATCTTAGACGTATTGTACATACAAGATACAACTGCTAATCTTTCGATATAGCGATTGGTGCTAGAACTAAAGGAATTAGCTACATAATTTGCTGAGTGAGGCATTGATATTGACATCAACCTTTAGAGTCCTGGGATTTTTTCTAAGAAATAATATATTTTTTTCTACACAATTCATGTACAAATTGAAGTAATATCCTACGCAGAGTTTCCAAGTTTGTTACTGGCACCGAGAGGGGCCATTCCGGGACGCAACATAACGACCAATAATCATAAAGCCGCGTACTGACTTGAATGTGCATGCGTTGAGTCGAGGCGCACGCACATGGATATGCGTGTGTATCGACTCAGTACATTTGTTTAAATATATTTCCCCGCACGCATGTGTGTTGTCCTTTCCAGCCATTCGTGTGTTGAAATAATGGCAGAAGTTATTATTGCTGGTGCTGCGTATATAGTAATTTCCAATATATTAAAAAAAAAATAGAAAATCAAAAAACCAAAGCGATATTGGATCCACGAAATATACAGAACCCGAAGATGTTTGGGGGGCTCGAAACTTTTACTGCAGTTGCATTCTGAACATTTCCAAAACTTTAACTTTTCCGCTATTTCATCCCAAGCATATATCTCTTTATTTTTAGAGAAGTGGAAGCAATGCTTTGCATCCCACAAAATATAAAATATTCATATAACTCACAATTCACAATAACTCACAATTACATTATATTATAATTCACAATTAACTGCAAGCAGTCTTCGTTAGACCACTCCATTTTTGTGAACACTGTTAATCGCGCGACGCATGCACGCAGACAAGTGTAGACTTAGAAAAACCCGTCCACACTGAGCACTAGTGATGTCAGTATTGTAACTATTCGTTACTTTTTATCCGTTACTTGGCGAAGTAACGGTCGTAACGGATACTGAGTAATCGTTGGAAAAAGTATTCGGTACTAAGTACTGAGTACTTTGGAACTGGCTCCGTTGCCCCGAGTCATGATTACATGTAACGACGAATATTTCGGACTCGGTAGTATTCGTACTCGTACTTGTACCTGACTGTAACTTACCACAAAGCGCGGATTTCGGATATTGAGTTTGGTATTGGTGTTTATTAAGGTCGATCGGATCTTTTATATCGATAGGTAATCTGTAATTATTCAACGTGATGAACACAGATACCTAATAATTATTGTGAAATAAGTATATCACAGAATTTAATTATTTATTTACCTTCTTTAGTGCACTCTGCAGGAGAAAAATGAAATATTATGTTTTTAATTGACATACACATTTTATATTTTCTTATATTGTAGAATGATACCTAGGTACTGTTAATACAATCCAATTTTTTTTAATGAAAGGATTCCTCAGACGAAGAAAGTTACAAGTAACTGTACTTCTAGTAATGATAAAAAGTAATTTGTACCGTCGTATACATAAGTAACTGTACTCAGTAACGAATACAAAGTAACGAGTACTCGGTATAAAAGTAACGATTACTCTGAGTACTAAAAAGTAACTGTATTTGACATCACTACTGAGCACACACGCACAATATATTTCCTTTGAGCGGAACAAGAGACCGACAGCCGACGGCTCAGACCATGTGCATTCGCGGTGACTCGCGAGAAGTTAAGCATGCGCTGAGTCGTTGCGAATGACACGTCCAGATTTGAATGTGCATGTGCATGCGCCTCGACTCAACGCATGTACATTCAAGTCAGTACACGGATTAAAGGACAAATTTTCATTTGCATCGCTTTTGTAGGTTTCTGGTACCGCTTGTTACGATTCTGATGTCAAAATAAACAAAAAATTGTAGCAAAAAAATGCATTACGAGACTCAATTTACGTTATAAAAGTTTTTTAGTTTCCTTTTGCGCAGAGCTAACAGCGTGGATGTTGAAACAATGTACTTTTTTCGTCTAAGTTGAAACTAAGTCTTTTTTGTTATACCTGTTCGTTGTCCTTTTTTTAAATTTCATAAATTTCTTGATTGTATTTTTTTTTCATATTTCATTTTTATTACTAATCATTTTGAACGTCCCGATTCACCACTATTTTAATTTTTTTTTCTGACGAAGAATTTATAAGAAAAGTCTTGCAAGTGATCGGACGTACGAATATAGAGTCTACAAGATCACTTTTCTTATGAACTGGACTAAGCCATATGTTGGTGTTTTGAAGTTCATGTAATACTATCCAAATCTATACTAATTCATATTACCTAAATAGCCATAAATCATTGTTATTACTCATTGAACCAAGTGAACCATTGGAACCATTTCTGGATTAAAAAGGTTAATATCCAGCGGCGGCAGTTTGAAATTCTCATATTTTCGTAAGGAAGCACGGATTCCATATTTTAAGGGGTTATTACTATACCCAAATGGAAAGCTAGAATAGCAAAAGAACTTAAAACGAAAAATTTTCAAGAAATATTTGAACCCCCACAAAATCTTGGAAACAGATAGCCCAATATTTCTGAAACATATATATTATTTTATAATTGTAATTATAATTACCATTTTTTTTATAATTACCATGTGAATATAAAAACTTTTATGCCAATTTTATTCTTACGGTTTTTGGAAAATTTTTATTTTTGTTAAAGTTAAATTAAAATTAAATTAAATAAAAAAAAATTAAATCAAATTTCAGTTGTAATAAAATGTTGATATGAAATAAAAAAATGTCCGTAACTTGAATAGATCTCAAAATTTCGAAAATAATCGATTCGAGACAATAATAAAAGGAATTGTATTTACTTCATGATTAAATGTTTCGCAAATATTTTGCCGACCGTTTCCAAGATTTTCTGGTGGTCCAGACATTTTTTGCAAAATTTTTTCGCATTTCGTTCGACATTTTTTTTTGCTATCCTGGTACCTGGTAGGTGTACCTGCTAATTGTATTTTTCATTTTTACGTTAAGTTCATGTTGAGTTTAATGTAAGTAGTTCCTTTCCTCCTTATTTTTAAAAATTATTTATCATCTAAAGATGCCACTGATGTGAAGCAACCACACTTCGTGTTACTATAAATGGAAATTTTACATTTGAGTTATTGCAGTTTTTTGTTTTTCAGACTTTTATTTTATATCGTATCATTTTTGTCTTGTCGACCTTATTCTATTTTTCATAATATCAAATCATTAGGTTTACACTGTTTTCTTGTTTTTATTAACTATCATTTATGTATGTTAGGCGTTTCGTATTTGTAATGGTTAGGTTTTTTAAATTTCGTACTTTACAATATTTTTTACCTTTGATTTCAACAAATCATTTAATGTAAATCTCTTTAACACTAATAAATAGTAGAGTAATGAATACTTACTTATTTATATTTCACAAAGCATTAATATTAATTTAAATTTAATGTTTATTTACAATCTATTGCTGGCTAGTCATGTCCGTATTCCCTCCGCTGCTTCAGTGGCGAGCCAACTGAACTGATTCATAAAGTAAAAAAAAAATTTAAAAAAAAAAAATAAAAATAAAAAAAAAAAATAAAATAAAAATAATATAAAATATAAAAAAAAAAAAAATAAAAAATAAAAAATATTATAATAAATTTTATTAAAATAAAAATATAAATAAAAAAAATTATTAAAATAAAATTAAAAATTTAAAATAAAAAAAAAAAAAAATTATAAAAAATAAAATAAAAAAAAAATAATATTATATATATTATATAAATAAAAATAGTACGATTTTACTCCATTTAATTATATTAAAAAAAATTCAAAAAAAAAAAAAAAAAAAATATAAAAATAAAAAAAATAAAAAATATTAAAAAAATTAAAAAAAAATAAAAATAAATAAAAAAAAAAAAAAAATGTTCAATTATAAAATACCATCCAATATAATAAAATTATGTTATTTAAATAATTTACTTTATAAATAAATTAAAAAATATATTTAAAAATTAGTATTATAAAATTTAAAAAATTAGTTAAAAATTAAAAATAAAAAAAAATTAATAAATTTTTTATATAAATAATTTTTATAATATTTTAATATAAATTTATTTTTTATTTTCTTATTATTTTATTATTATTTGTCTTTATTTTTTTATTTTGTGTTAAAAAATATGTTTTTGTTATTTATTTGTATTTTTCCTAAAAGAGTGACCTAGTCAATTCCCCAGAAATGTTCTGTTTCTTATAAAGAGTTTTATTATTATTATTATTATTATTATTATTCTGTCACATGTTGCGCGTTTTTACTTAGACTCCAGGTACCCATATATGCATCTACAGAGCCCAGAAATATTCAAATCGCCTCAAAATAAAACTAATGGTACCCTACTATCAAAGCATAATGCACCCCAAACCATTACTCCATGTGCAAGGACAGTATGGCATTCAACAATTACAAGTAAATGCCTCTGTTCCCCATGGAAACGTCTCACCCTTCTGCGTTCGCCATCAACCCACAAACAGAATCGGGACTCATTCCTAAAAACCACATAATTAATGCCCATTCCTGGTCCCAGTGCATTCGTTCATTACACAATTCCAGCCTGCGAGCACTGTAAAAAAAAGAGAAGAGAGCAGCGTTAAGGATAGAAAGAAGGCAGAACAACGACGTTAGGTTCTCGTTAGGAAAATAAAATCACGGGATCGTAATAAACTCGCGTATAAGCATAAAATATAAACAAATATAAAATCAGGCATAAAATATATAACACTATATCGATAACAATAAAATTAACAAAGTCCTTAATGCACGTTAAGTTTAGGTGTTATTGCATGTGGACAAAATCTTCGGAACTGCCCCCGCGTCGCGCGTCTTCGGCTTAGCTTGCGTAACACCCTTATTATCACGCTTGCGCATCTTGCAGCTTTCGACCCTTTGCGTAAACGGTAGACAGGGACGTCTTTACATCTTCTCCCGTTATCTTCTAATTTTCCACAAGCGCTATGAATTGAAAGAAGGGATAGGAATAGAAACGCTCGGTAAAAACATCCATAGGAATTTGTTCGTCTAGGTACGGGCGCCATAGACTTCGTTCTAAAGTTTCCCTCCAAAAATTTCCCACAGCTCATGTTGTGGAAAATCTGTCTCTTATCGCCGACATTCTCAGATGACGTTCTTCACGACCTATAGTCCTCCTAGGACGTCCTGATCTTCGACGATGCCCATGAACACCTTCTTTAGACCACCTGATCCAACATCTTAAAACAATTGTTACGTTATAGTTTACGCGGTTGGCAATTTCCCTAAGAGAAAATCCGAGCTCCCATACCAATAATTCGGCAACGTTCAAAGTCACTTAAATAACAATAATTTTGAATTTATCGAATTCTACGCATCGTAAATAATGTTTACTACAGAAATGTAAAGAAAGGACTGACAAGAATGTATTTATGTTTAACAAAAACTGATTGAGAGTATGAAGTTTTGTTATTTCCTTGAAATTTCATGGGAATGTTAAAATATGCACGTAGTAAAATTTCATAGTATTCAATACATTTTAGTTCTTACATTAATGTTTTAATAATTAATTATTTGTTGGAGAACTATAATAAATTATAAGACGTAATTGAGCATTTGTCTCTTTTTAAACATTGTTATTGTAAAAAATATTTACCAAGTGTTTAAGCAACGCATTATAAAGCAACTTCATCAGTGAATGTAAAACTGATATAGTCTACATAAAGTTCATTTGAAACGAATTTAATAAAGCTATTATTTTTATTGCTATATTACGATTATAAAGACTATTTATTTATATTACTATTTATATTATTATTTCACAACTGTTACTGCATGATTATTATATTATTATCATTGTATTTACTTACAACAGACCAAACAATTATTTTATATTTAATTACATTTATTTACCCTTGCGTGTAATTTATTGCAACCAATAAACTACAGAAGTGGTTACTGTTATCGGCAAAAATCTCAATTACCGCAGCACATTAAAAAAGTTACTGACCGTAGTAACAAACGAACGGCCGTATATCACTTACTTTTACGATTAGCAATAAATATTTGGAAAACGTGACGACACCTAAACGATACTAGTGACAGAAATGGTTCATTGCCAAATTACGTATGAATTGTTGATCGTGCTGACGGGTTTTATTGGCAATAACGTCACAGCTTGCATGCTTACGTCTTGACCGGTTGCTTTTTTGTTATGTTTATGATGTTGTGTGGGTTAATTTCATTTTCTGGGTCGGTGCAACCACGTATAAGCGCACATGTAACCCACATACGTTAAATTGGCGCAATGTTGTAGTACCGCGTTAAAACAGGTAACCATTAGCTGTGAGAAAATAAGTTATTTAGTCTCTTATGACGTATAGTCCTGCAAAAGTTTACATACAGCAGCAAACTAACAGTGTAATAATAAATTAACAGCAATTAATGTAACTTCTATGTATTTTTTTGCGATATAATGCTGGATAAAAAGTTAAAAAAATAGGGAGTCTGGAACAGTGGCCACGTTTTTAAAAAAATTGTAATAAAAGCCAGAATTAACCTTTTTTTTCCATCCTGATAGCAGTATTAGGTGATAAATTTTACATTCTTCTCTACAGAAGACTGAAAAAAAATATTATTTTAACCAAAATTTCGGAGTTACAAAAATTTAAAATAAAGTGGCCAATGTACCTACTCTGATGGTACGACACACTGGTCAAAAGGATATGGTACAGCGGCCTTTACTGTTTAAAAAATAGGAAACAATGCAAACGGGCGATATTTGTTAGAATAAAGATATATTATGTTAAAAATATGTCACAAAAATAATAATAATAACAATGCAGATTAAAATTATTTTAAAAACAACTGAAATGTATATAGCAAAGTAGTTTAACTGCTAATCGTTAACAATTACTATACATGGACAAACTAGGGTAGGTATTTATTCGCTACGCATAATTTTCACCGCTCGTATTTTACTATTTATGTGGTCAATTTAAATTTAAAGTTAACCAACTTAGAGCGTTAAATCTGTAGCTGCTCAAGGTGTAAAGCAAAGTATAAAACATCGTTGAAGTGACTAAATATTGAAGTTCAAGAGATTTCCACATTTTCACAGCATTTCCGCAGACTGGTCTAAAAGAGATTATTACATAAAAACACGTCAGAAAACAACACCCTTTACAATAATACTAATACATATAAACATATCAGGTACGTATCTGTTATCCTCCCACAAGCTGAGGTTACGATATTTAATATTTTTATTTTACTTTTATTTTGGAAAGACTTTCTTCAACGGCATTCAGAAGAGAAAGACTTGCACTTTAAAATCCTAAACACAGTTTTTTGAGAAAAAAAAATTCGCGATGATACATAACCTCAAATACAGGCGAAAATAGCGTTTTTTGCACTTTTAGATTAGGATATTTAAAAAACCTGACGTGATAGAGCAATTCTGAGGCCGGATATTCGGATTCAGCGACCCTCAAACTACGCGAAATTACTATTCTCATTCAAAATACATTTTTCAAGTCGAGCTGTGTTATTTATGTGGCGTCGCCGTACGGCGCATGCGCTGTTGCGAAGTCAATGTAAAGTTAATCAATTGACCTGAGCCTTCTTACTCGAGTGGTTTTTGGGATCGCCGATTACGAATCTGTCATCATATCACATTTCTATATTTCCAAGATGGCGGCCCAGTACGGCGCATGCGCGTTTGAAAAATCACTCTAAAAATACAGACACCTATTTTTGGGCCGCAAAATATTAAGCTTCCTTTGTGGAAACTTATTTTTTTATTGATAAATTTCATAAAAATCTATTTCCAGAAAATTGTCTAGTTCGTAAAAAAACTATTTTGTTATTATAATTAGTCACGAATAAAAAAAGAATTAAAATCTCTTTCCGGATTAAAAATGGCAACTTACAATTCCCTGACAAAGGAACACAGTGATTTTTTTATTGGCAGAAGGTGACCTTTATCAAGAAAGAATGCACTCGACTGATATGGGCATTACCAGACTACACGCTTTTCAAGAAATTTTGTTCTATTTTCAATTCTTCCTTACATTTCAAGGCATTTTTCTGTGAACTAATGATTTGAAATACAGCTCATGTTTAATTTGTCATTTCGGAATTTTACATATCTGATTCATATTCGACGACCCCAAAAATTTCCGACTAACAAAGTTCCGGTCGATCAGTCAAGTTTACAGTGATTTTTCAAACGCGCATGCACCGTACTGGGCTGCCATTTTGGATGTTTAGCAATGTGATGACAGATTCGTAAACAGCAATCCCAAACACCCCGAGTAAAATAGCTCAGGTCAAGTAATCAAATTTACATTGATTTTGCAAATGTGCACTGCGCCGTACGGCGACGCCATGTTGCAATCTCAGAAATATTATGACAGATTTATAAATAGCGACCCCAAGAACCAAATTTGGCGTTAATTCATTGTTTTTTTTTTTGAGAATCTCGTCCACCATGTTGGATTCGTCATCTTGAATTTTAAAAAATCTGATTTCAGATTCGTGATCTGCGACCTCAAAAACCCCCATGCACCAAACTTTGTATAAATCTATTAATTTTTACAAATCTTGATTTCGGTCTGGCTTTTGAGGTTAAAAATGAGATTCCGATTCAGCGAGTCAAAATACTATTGAGTATGTTGATATGGTCAAAAAATATTCGTTTTTTATTTCTTTTTCAGCATTTTTTATGAAAAAAGTCGTATTTTTTTGTGAGACGTCTTGATAAGGACCGCTATTTTGGGTTATGTTTGATCATCACTCAAAACCCCAGACGGCATCAAAAAGTTCGCATCATAACGAAAATGATACCCGGAAAAGTATTTTTTTTGCAAAAATGAAATGGGCTCATTTGACAAAGAATGCCCCTTATGTATTATTATGTACCTAGAAAAAAAGGTGATTTATATTTTTGTTGCTACTCCAAAAATTTGCTTATCTATTACGTATACAAAATTACACTTTTACGATGGGATTGATACTTACTAATATAAAATGCGCACCGTTTCTCTTATTTAATCGACTTCAAATATCTTACCGGTTATAAATTGGCAACGCAGTGCCATAAAAAATGTATACCCTGTATTTGTAATTATATTACAAAAATACCTATTTTATTGCTATATTGTGTACATAAACACAAAACTTATTCTGGAAGGTCAATTTGCGTTCTCTCTGGTGCTGAAACGCCAATGCTATGGTAAGCGTAAATCACTTTAATTATGTCTCCTACGACGAAACCGATTTTTTCTGATATATTTATGGCCGTATCGAATGAGACTCATGTCAAACACTATTAATACAGTAAGTTGCCTTACATCTCTCACGGCAGACCACACAGAAAATGTTTCGTAGGAGGATGGCATAAAAATCGGTAATATCTTATTTCAGATGAGATCCAAATATGGAGAGGTCGTAAACTTCGGAGCAAATTATCTAATACTTTATCCAATCTATATGATTTTTGCAGGCAATTTTCAAATGGGTAATCCGATTGTATTTTAGAAAACAGCATATATTTCAGTAAATGTAATTCGTGTTTGGTTTACAATTTGAGAACCGTAGCAACCTACGGTCAACAAACCAACGTTTTTTGAATAACAGATTACACGGTGGTCTTTCTAAATAAAGTAACAGAAATGATACGTATGAATCTGGAGGTCAAAATAAGTTGTTTGAAGGAAAGAAACTTTAGTCCAATGTTGCACTCCTGCTGATATACGGAGTCCTAAAGATTTCTGAGCCAACTTACATTTTTACTAACAAATTAATAATGTTAATAAAATTTATGTTATTTATATTATATTAGTATTAGTATTATTATATTAGTACTATTTATATTAGGTTTATATTTTAGGCAACAGTTAGTATTCCAAGGTAATAGTTCCAAGGTAACAGTTAGTATTCCCAAGGTCCCCTATAGACATAGGGGACGCCTCAGTTGACGATGAGCAATGGCTATTTTCCACGGCATTCATCAACCATGTTCATATTAATAGTACTCATATCAAGTATACCTAAGCTATTGCATTATTGGTTTATTAATAACTAGCGACCCGCCCCGGCTTCGCCTGGTTTACGACATCACATTAGAAACCTCTAAAATTATCAGTGTTTCTCTACTATATTATGCATGTATTATACATATAAACCTTCCTCTTGAATCACTCTATCTATTAAAAAAAAGATCTATTAAAGAAAAGATCTAAGCATACATAGGTAGTAGATAGATAGGGACAGACAGCGGGAAGCGACATTGTTTTATACTATGTTATGATAATGTGTGTTGGCTTGGAAACACTTGTTAATTGAGTGATTTTTATATAATTTTTATGAAGTAAAAAATTAAACTTTCTTGAATTCCAAATATAGTACTTTATTGGTTTTTTCATGAGTGTGAACTTCGGTTTTAATAACAATTAACATCAAAAGTATCTTGGAAATATACCTCTATATGCATCGACTTGTAAATTAAAATATACTTACAAGTAACCATTTGGAAGTTAGTAGACAAAGAAGATATAAACTATTTGGAAAGTTATGGAGAAGCTATGGAGAACGTATAAACACACGGAAGGTACCGAAACTCACTATAAGAGTTCTTGTTAAGAATAAATGAAGTAGAAGCGACATATTACAAGCCTTCTAAACTGTAAGTAATTATAAAATTCATATTTTGGAGCAACACTTTCAACACTGGTTTATCTGTCAGACTGGATAAAAATTGTAATACGATACCCACCACGACAGCTGCGTAAAATATACGTTTGGTTACATATATATTAAGGAAGTATGTTTTAATTACCTTAGACAGGTAACCGTTCCACACAATTGGACACGCAGCATTATAAAAACATTAAGGCGTAATATAGTTATTTGTTTTTTAACTAGTGCAGAAATGTATAATTTCATTTCCATTGTGCTTTTACGTACCTATGAGTTTATGGCATACCGTTTTGAAAGCCTAAAAAAATACTCAAGCAATTATATAATTCCAGTTGCAGCTGCTCATTTACGCGTACCTGCTATGGTATATACATTGAAACACTACTGGTGTAGGCGTAGGCCAGCTGAAATATTATTTACACGTACACAAAATACACGAATAGGCACACATATAAGTCCTTGAAGGTTATGTTATTTATACTGCCACCCCACTAGGTATATTGAGTGGAGGTACAACGCGTAAGTAGATCTACGAATGAAGTATGATCTAGAACGACCATACCCGAGGGATATTACTCATAGTTACCAATGATATGCAGGGGCTGTTCACTCTTATGAGCCTACCTGAAATGTGATATTTAATATGAGACCAACTCTATAGATGGCGCAACCAGCTTGGTTAGTTATGTATAGTTGGTACTGTTAAAAAAAAAGAGATTGGTAGTCCGGAAGAACTAGTTCAGTCCATGCGCCCAAATGTTTAACATTTATAATGTGCGTTAAGTTCTTACGTCAATATTTATCTGGGCGTATCGATTGAACTGGTTCTAAGTAAAACCAAAACAAACGTATTGTTACCGGTGGTCGCATGTTCTGTGTATTGTTTTACGTTATAAGTTCTGTAGTTTTGTGTTTAATTTGTTTCCATTTGTTAATTTATTTTGTGTTTTATTTGTTTATTGGGTATCATATATTCTTATTTGAGACTGAAATTAGTTGAGTTAATATTACATTAAAAGAAGGTGAACTAGAACTGGTACCAGATGTGTGTTATAAATGAAACTTCATATAAAGAAAGTTATGCCTTTACTTTTTTTTTAGTTTATATAAATGGCTAGTTTCAAATAATTTATACTTAAATGTGATTGTGTCTTGTGTATAAATGCGATTGTGAATGCATATAAATGTGGTGTGATACTATTTCCGAAATTCATATAATTTTATTGCAAATTTTGCATTCGAAAATGTTTGAAAAAAAATCTTTTTTCTGAAATAAAATATAATGGTAGCTACGCCCGAGGACCAAATTCCTGTCAGAAGTTGAGTCTAACACAGATAAATATTTTCCATGTTGTTTCATTTAATTAATCAAATGTAACTGGAGATATGTAGAAGTAACCATTTTTGGGGGTCTTTTAAGGGTGGTTTCACTCCTCTCAAAGGGGTTTGGGCAGATTTATAAAAAAATAGTGTCGATTGTACAGAAAATTTAAATTATAGACCGGGAAATTTTTAATTTTACCATATGAATGTATTTGACACTTTGGGTTATCGGGGGTTGTTTACCCCCGATAACGCTATTATTTTTTGAAACCCCGAAAGACGTCAACTTTAATTTTCAATTACAAGCTCGGAAATATTTTTTCCGAAATTTGTTAAATTCTATTACAAATTTTACATGCGAAAATATTTAAAAAAAAATCGTTTTACTGAAATCAAATATAAAGCTTGCTACCCCCAAAGACCAAATTGCTGTCAGAAGTTGAGCCTGACAAAGAGAAATATTTTCCATTTTGTTTCATAGTTTAATGATAATTTAAATTGTGAATTGGGTCCCATGGTCGTTTTCAAGTATGCAACTGAAGATATCCGGTAGCCTAAATAACGTTTTTAGGACATGAAACCTATGGGGACGGTTTTAAGCCCCATAGGCGCTATAGTGCTAATTTCCGCACCTCGAAAGCAACCAAGTGTCGAAATCTGATTTCGCGAGATTTTGACTGCAATTTCAGAACATAGTTAAATTTCATCAAAATGGCAAGGTCACGAAGTGTACCTCGCCTTGTTTGTGAATCATGTACCTATGTCTCTGAAATTGCAGTCAAAATCTTGCGAAATCAAATTTCGACATCGGGTTGCTTTTCGAGGTGTGGACGGCGAACCATTTAAGTCACAACGTAGCGCCTATGGGGCATTAAAACCAACCCCATAGGCTACCGAAAATTAAAAACCCCAAGTCTCTAACTCGAATAGAACGCAAATGGCGCTAATTTAAAAAGTGTTACTCTAATTTTGACGAGCAGTTTATATGAGTCGGAAGTCTATAAGAAGAAACTGTGTGGCTCATACATGAGACACGCGGTATCAAACGTAGCTCCGCAAAACAAAACCGCTGGTGCATTATTTTGTTTTAAAGTTGTAAAGAAATAAAAAATATATACACATATTTTTTTTTGTCCGGGGTTATAGGGATAGTATATTCTATAAGTTATGGAATATGCCATTCCAACCGTGATGTATACTATACTTTCCCCAACATAAAAAAACATACATATTCCATAACTATTTTGGAACGAATACCATTCCAACACACACATATGGAATATATTCCATATGGTTTTTTGACCAATAAGAAGCCGTTTAGGCTAGCATTAGCGTTTAGTACCTTGGTTTGGTTGCTATGGTTATGTCTGACAAACAAGGTACCATTTTTTTTCTGGCTTTATGTTTGATTTTTTATAAGTTAAGAATCCAAAACAGTTTTTTGTATCATTTTAAAATTCTTGTTACAGAAAATATAGTTACAACATGTTTGGAATGGTGAGTGGTATATTCCATACTCGCGAACCGTAGTGAGCGTGTGAAAGTTTCTAAAACACTATCAGGGAAAAGTACGAGTATTTTACTCGCTGGAAAGAGCACCAACATAGTAATGTGATTTACGCACTTGGGTGATGCCTTGTGTGTATATCACACTCGTACAGGGTTTCTCCGGAAAGTAATGTCAGTGAGCTTTGAAAAATGGTTTTTATTGGTTCTATGTGTACAAATCTTAGGAAACTTTCAAAATACATTCCTCCTGCGTCCACACATCGGTTCCAGCGGGTCTTCCACGCATCAAAAGCCGCACGGTAGTCGTTTTCCGGAATCGCCTTTAAAGCGTCGGTGCAAGCCTTCTGAATGTTTTTCACCGACGCAAAATGCTGTCCTTTCATTGGGGTTTTGAGGCGCGGAAACAGAAAAAAATCTGGGGGGGCCACATCGGGGCTGTAGGGAGGCTGGGGAACAACGGTGATGCCTGCCTTGACGAGGTAATCGGCCACGAGGAAGCAGGTGTGCGAAGGCGCATTGTCGTGGTGAAGCTTCCAGGATTTTGAGATGTATGGGCGGACGCGATTCACCCTGCGTTTCAGCCGCTTCAGCACCTCGACGTAAAACTTTCCAGTTACGGTTGTCCCCTGCGGAACGAACTCATGATGGACCAATCCCCCGGCAATCAAAAAAGACAATCCGCATTGTCTTGATCTTTGACCTGGACATGTTGGACAGGCCTTCTTGGGGCGAGGGGAGTTCGACGTGTGCCATTCCGCATTTTGCCTCTTCGTCTCCGGATCGTATTCAAAGACCCAACTTTCGTCCCCGGTAAAGACGTCATCAAGGAAAGCGGGGTTGTCTTCGCAGGTGTCCAAAAGTTCTTGGCAGGTTCTGCCGCTGCTCAAGCGAACGTTGCATTTTTTGTTGCAGTCTTGGGGAAAAAAAATTCACTGACATTACTTTCCGGACAAACCCTGTATGTTATATACAACTTTCCATGTTCGTTATGTAATATACACTTTACCAGAACTTAAGAAGAGTTATTCGCACCACTATGATACAATGATACCGTCAATTTTCATGCCTTGCAAATGAACCCGTGTTTTGTTCGAAATCATAATTTAACGGAAAGAAAGTAGTAGTTGTCAGTACGACTTAGGCGAAAGCCAAATAAGTGATATGCATTCCTAGCATTGCGACCTTTATATTATAATGTACTTATTTAGATTGTATGCTTAATCCACATAGCCTACATACGTATACCTATATTGTATTTGTTCGTTTTACAAGTAGCGTGCTTTCGGTGGCCGTACGTTACCGCTGTATCGCGGCATCTCAGCTTGGTAGAAGGCAACGAAGGGTTGTCTGATTTCAATTACTAATTGGACAGGCGGCCATTCACGACTACTGTCCCGCACACGATTGTTTATGCCATCTGATTCGATGGCGGTCAGCTTCAGAGCACTTACGCCGCAACCGCAACGACTTCTGAGATGACCATCGGCCCAAAGGAATTATTGTCTTTCGGCGATAGTGGGTAGCCGACTGTGCGCGCGGTGATCGATAAATTAGTCTGGTGTCGCTAACACGGTTTCTATAATAAAACCGCTGCCTAAATAATCAGTACTTCCACATCAAATTTTTCCATATTTAATCAGACTAAACCACTAAACATAGTTTATACATATTTTTAAAAGTGTTAAACTCGGATATAACCTTTATGGTCTTTACGACCTTTTTAGTGTTTATGAAAAAAATGACCTTTTAGAAATAGTCCTGAAATATCACCTGATAGACCTCTATGACCTTTATAGCCCTTATGACTAATGTGACGTGTGACCATAATGGGCGATACGACCTGTATGACCTTTATGACTATCTATATTGAAGGTCATTTATCAACTTGAAAATCTTAAATGGAAGTGCATGGTTTTGACGCCAGAAATAGAAAGAGAGGAATTCAGGTATGACCTTGTGAGGTTATTAGACGTTATACGAATTTAGAATAAGTAATAACTTGACTTATTAGTGGTAATCAATGGTGATGATCCTAATAATTTATGGTTATTAATGATTGTTTAAGCTAAACGGTAGTCAAAATCAGGTAGCAGGGTTCGAATAAAGTACAATCATCATGCTAGGTTTTTATAAGCTAGGTTTAAGATTTTTTTGCAGTAATAGAAAATTTCCTAGAATTATGGTTATAATCATTTTCAAAGTTTTATTATGCTCAAGGTCATATTTGATCGTAAAATTTTCCGTTCTTTCCATTTCTGGCATCAAGACTATTTCCATTTAAAATTGTGAAGTTGGCCTTCAAAGTAGTAATTCAAGATCAATTACCATGATATCGCCAAAAAGAAATTGTACAACTACTACGTTAACACGATTTCTACGAAAATAAACTTTTAGTGCGTTTCTGTGCTTATTCGTACTTTGATCTTTATTTGACTTTTAAGGGTCAGAGTGTTTTTATGCCCCAGGTAATATCTGAACGTAAAATTATTCGTTCTTTCCATTTCCGGCATTAGAACTATGCACTTCCGAACAAGACTTTTACAAATTTATCTTTAAATGACCTTCAAGGTCATGTTTAAAGACAAAGGCGATGTCACTATTAGATCACCGGGAAGAAATTTTACAACTACTGTATAAAGGTTTTCTCTGAAAATGTGATTTTAGCGCATTTTTGTGCTTTTTCGCAATTTGACCTTAACTTGACCTTCAGGGGTCAAAGGGTTTATACACAAGGTCATATCTGAACGAAGAATTTTCCGCTATTTCCATTTCCGGCGTCAAGACTATGTACTTCTATTTAAAATTTTCAAGTTGACCTTGAAATGACCTGCAACGTCATAGTCAAGGTCAAAGACGATGTCACCATTAGATAGCCATGAAAAAATCCTAAAATAATTGTTTTAACGATTTTCTCCGAAAACCCACTCCTATTTGAGTTATTCAGCTGTTCCCGTACTTTTATATGACCCGGTATTTTAGAAGCACTTTATGAATTTCAGACCACATTAAATTTTACTCTTACTGATATAAATATGAATAAAGCAGATATGCGAATTTAATTAATTTTGTACCGCGAATGGTATATAAAGTTTAAAAATATTACATCCAGCTGCCTCATTAGTGATGCAAAGACCTTCAGTTGGACGATTAAAGATAATTTAAAGATACAACGCGGCACTGAAGGTATTACCACCACTGCCGAATTAGCTGAACATTATTTTATTGATTAATAGCTGAATAACTATCTTATGTAACAATTTCGTACGATACACTATCTTTTTTACAACATGTATTTCTTTTTCCATTAATAAACGCGTGCAACTGAAGCATAACCCACCCCTCCGAATATCAGCTGAATATCTTATGTAACATTTTCAGCCGATGTAAAATATTTTTGTTATAATATGTTATGTATAATAACATGTTTTCGAAGGCCTCATCGTTCTACATTGGCACCTGAATAAAGTTTCATTCTTTAACTATCTAAGACAAATCACTCATATGCAAATCAGCCGGTATAAAATAAAAGTCGATTCTCATTAGCCGTGAAAGGAATCTGCTCATCATCTGCGGCTCGGATTTTCGTTAGCGTTCACACTTGTGTGCATCAGGCGTGCCTCGAACAGAATTTCTATCAGCTGTTTATCGGGTTTCGTACCATAAAAACGACAAAAATTATTATCAAAGTCTCTATTGATATAAATCGAGCTTATATTGGATAAGAAGGTGAACACAGTTTCTAAAAAAAAAAACGGTAATTCGGGTATACCCAATGCTGGAAACTTGCTTGTCAGGTGGCAAGCAGATTGCACGCAAGTCACTTGCGGGCGTAGTGAGAACGGGCAAAGTAAAAATTCATTTAAATATTGCTAAACAATATTTACCGGTACGATGCCGAGCAGATGCTTATCAGATGCCTGGCAAGATAGTGAGAATATACCTTAATCAGCCTTGAAGTGTCGCTGCCTTCCGGACCATACTGAATGCGCAAGTTCGCTCTCGCTCTCGCCGTTTCAGGTCCTTTGATTTGGTCCAAAAACGGATGTTACGAGATGTGTAAATTAAGTAATGCGACTGGTTTTTTTGAATTTTTTTATTCGAATAGAATTACAATTCAATATTGTCTCCTTCAAAATAACTTCCTCGGGAAGCCACACAGCACTGGAGAGGGTTCTTCCATTTCTCATAGCAGTGCTGGAACTCATATACTGGAATATTTTCTATGGTTCCAAAATGACGTCCCTTGAGGTGATCAATCTCGAGAAGAAGAAAAAGTCACAGGGACTCAATGCAGGCGAATAAGGAGGCTGAGGAGCCACAGGAATGTTTTCACTGGCTAAAAACTCGTTTATTAAAATGGCTGTGTGACAAATCGCATTGTCATGATCCAACATCCAGTTGTTCTTCACACGCATGACCCTTTTTCGAAGTTTGACAAGAACCTCTCTGTAAAAGTGTTGATTTACTGTTTGGCCTGGAGGCACAAACTCTTTGTGGACAATTCCCTGGTTATCAAAAAAGCAAATCAGCATTCATTTGATCTTCAACTTGCTCATTCCTGTTTTTTTTTTTTGAGTCTTGGAGACTTAAAGTGTGCCATTCCATGCCTTGGCGCTTGGTTTCGGGGTCGTACTCAAACATCCGAGTCTCATCATCAGTAACGACACGTTTCATAAAATGGGGATCATTTTCAATCGATTCCAAAAAGTCAAGACACCTTTCTCTTCTGATGTCCTTTTGTTCCTGCGAAAGGTTTTTTTGAACCATTTTTGCGCAGATTTTTCTCATTCCCAATTCGTTAGTCAAAATCTGATGAACAGTGGTGTGATTTAAATACAACTTTTCACCGATCATTCTTGTAATCAACCGACGATCTGAACGCACAAGATCCCGCATTCTATCGACATTTTCATCGGTTCTTGAAAATGAAGGTCTTCCGCTGCATTAAACCACCGAAAAATCTGTTCTCTTGAAAAAACACTGTCTCCGTAGGAGTGTTGAAGTTTTGCAAAAGTATCAATGACACTCATTTTTAAAACGCACTAGAAAAAAAACGATTTACGAAAACAGTCACAAAGAACAAACAGATGATTAACAAATTCAAACTTGTGCTGAAGGTGTGTTACATGTTAACCTACCGCCCTTAGAAGTCCCGTCTCCGCAATGTTGGTACATAGGGCGGTACGTAATCTCATTACTTAATTTACACACTTCGTATGTGCGCGCTCTCGAGGCGGGGCAGCGCACCGAAGGGCAAGTAGAGCGTTGCCAGTAAACTATTGCGTTCGGGTAGTTTCGCCTATCCTGCGAGAGTGTACAGTCGGCATTATAAATTACACATTTATAATCAAGTATGTTGGTTGTGCGTAAGTCTAAAAGACGGCCACTGGAATAAGACTGGGGAAAGCCCCTTTTACACAATCCTTTCCTAATGTCCTAATTAGGAAACCACTTACCACTCACAAAGGAACTCGGAAAGGAACGTGCAAAGCTGATAAGGAAGCAAATACCTAGCTAAGATCCTAAATCGAAGGAAGGAAGGCCTAAACCGTCCAGTCTCCCTAAATCGGCGCTTCATTAACGCTTTTTTCCTTACTGAATGAACGTGTTCAATACGATCCATTTCCTTACTTCCTTTATTGCACTCCTATTGCGTGTGCACTTAGCCTTGGCCCTTTACCCTTGACCCTTTAACCTTGGCCTTTTGCCCTTTACTGTTTATCGGATATTATTTTCCCTATGCCTTTTGCTATCATCATTTTTGTTTTATGTTATGTTTTGTATTATATCCCAAATATTTACTTTCTTTTACAAAGGCAACAGTCATTACTGAACTTATTGAAGTTTATTGGAAGATTACAGCCTCTTGTAGGAAAACGCCAATCCCGAATACATCAACAAAGCGGCTAAAAGCGGAACATCTAAAACGTTGCCGACTTTGCAATAAGCCTTTTTCAATGAAGGAAGAACGCAACGAAGCAAGAATAAGCAGAAGGGGAAAGGACATGAGCATACAGATGTCGGAAAAAATAGGCAGTAGGCGTGGCTTCCGAATTAGGACGTTAGGAAAGGATCGTGTAAAAGAGGCTTATACCAATGGTTGTTTTTTCCTCTTTCGCTTGTTCGAGATAATGATAAATTTATGTGTTATAAATTTGAAATTCTAAAAACGATCACTAAGTATAATAAATGTATGGGTGAATTTCCTATGATATGCATATGCCACACAATTTGGAAACTCTACTGTTAATGTTAACACATACACACTGTAGACACTATTACTCGAAATATTTATTTGCAGTTTAATTACAGAAGTTAATCTGTATAATAGAAGCCGTAGAAATCGTGAAATGAAGGAAGCATTTGCAACTAACTAATAACCTACGAGCTTCAGTGATTATAAAAACACGAATAAATCTAATCGCATTTCACTGTTTTTACTATTTTAATTGAATTAATGAATTATAAAGCAGGACATGTTGTCATACCTTCATGACAACTAGTGTTTATCGATGATGCATTATCCAGAAGGAAAAAATATTATGAAGCTGAATAAATCATAATTTATAACAAGTATATAACTGTAGTTAGCGAGCGAGTTATTTCACATTTTTAATTCTGCTGAAGTTCAATATAGTAGCGCAATACGACTAGTGTGTATTGAACCGGTGAAACAATTTTATTGGAAGCCGTTGTAATGCATTCCAGAATCCGTAACTCTGTCAAATTCCAATAGTTTATCAATAATTCATAATAAACTGCTCAAAGAAATTGTAGAAACACAAGATTCCTTTACATAACATAAGCGGGAATTAAAGGAATATAAAATTAAGATTTAAACAAAATTGTTAATACGTTTTATTATTAGAATTTTAATTTTAAATTGTTACTATTGATATCTTGAGTTTTAAAAACATAATAGTTTTAACAAATCTCCGTAATGTACAGTTTACAAATGGAAAACGATAAAAAATTAAAAATCCTTTAGAGGACAAAAGTGTTCTGCTTATGGACAGTGTTCGGCTGATTAATAAGTTATTTATTAATGTAAAATATACATGTATGTACATACTTTATATGTAAGTAAAATATTACTTATTACAAAAAATCCATCGGCCTTTGTGAAGAAATATATTTCTCTTTGATACAAATTAAAGTTACATGCAAAATAAAATAATGTGATCGTCAACGATCACAAAATAATTTTTGAAAATTCGATTGTGCGGTGCTGTGAACATTGTTGTTGGAAAACGGTGGCGTCTGAAACAAAACAATGTAATCACAAACCTTCGTAAACGAATCGCAAACGGCCGAAAATATAAATAAAGGCCGATAAAGTTTTATCTATAACGCAAATTGAACTAAAAAGACAGAAAGAAACTCGTCAAAAACGAGTACATTAGCGCAGTAATGACACGATACTTAGTTTTTTTTTTGAGGTAAATCGAAAATAAATTGATTTTCATTTTTCGTTTGACACTGAAGCTAAGTCTGTCATGTAATAAATAATTAGTACCCTGGGAGTAATCACTTTCAGTAAACGCCTAGAGGTCAATAAATAGAATAAGTTTGATAAATTTAAAACTGTGTAATCTTTACGACAAAAAAAAAACTTTTTGCATTATTTCTGGTAACACATTAACTAAAAAACTGCGGCCTAAGGAATCACTACTTCACATTTAGTTAGACTAAATCATTAAAAACATAAGTCTATGTTCTTAAAAGTATTTGGATATGACCTTTATGACCCATGACACTTATAACCTTTAATGGCTTTATGACCCATATGAACTTCAAACCTATATCAACCCTGATGACATATATAACTTTTATGACCTGTATGACCTTTGTGATCCGTATGACTTTTATTACCTACGTATATGAATGCAATAATCTAAGCGAACATTACAGCCTCTATGACATTTATGACCTAGATAACCCATGCGACTTTATATGACTATATGTTCTTTATGATCGATATGATCATAAGATCTATTTTGGATATGGATTTGGCAGTAAAAATTTAGATTTAATAATGTGACATTTGAATTATTCTACTTCAAACACCTAAAACACGACACACCACATGAATATCTTTATTAATTCAGATTAATATATAATAAAACAACAGTCCCATCCCCTCGGCATACTGGGTGTTCGGTAAAGAATGGGCCATACTTCAGGAATAGACCTTAGATGAAAATAAAGTAATTTAAGTCAACTTACCTTAGTACCATTTGGCTTCCTTAAGAAGTTGTGGGTGTGGGAAATTTTAATCTTATACCATTTTTAACAGTTATTTATATAATGGGTAATATTTGGGTACCTGTAATTTGTTTGGGTAACTGTTCTCAAACTTTGAAAAAAAAGGGGTTTTTTTTTGGTGATGAACATGAATATCTGCTTATTTTTGCATGAAGCGTTTTGAGCGCCTATGCCACTATTCCCTTTTTGCCGATTTTTGGGAAATGATTATTTCGAAATAACATTCGATTTGTTTTAAAAAAGGTATACTTTTGGCATGTCGTTAAAATTAACTATTTGAGGGAAAACTGCGTTTAAAGTGTTATTTTTGAAAAATAATACATAAATTGTAACACATTACTAATTCAGTTTTAAGGTTTGCTTAGTATCTACTTAGTATGGACTTGATACTTGGGCAAAATTTGACTTTATTGAGTATGAAGCAAGATTTATGAGAAGAAGAATGTTCAACCTTAAAAACTATCGAACATTGACTGATAAAAACCCAAATAATACAAGGGTATGTCACTAATTTAAATTAAACGTTAGGTTCAGGTTGAAGATCACCTAGGACAGTTTAAACTTCCACCACCAATGAATGGACAGGATTATTCCATCGGTGGATTGGATGAGGTGAACATCCATGACAGGGAGGTAAATATATATTGAAGCAAATATATTTTCCAAAAAAAAAAAAAAGGGAAAAAAACATTAGTCGCAGTTTTTTTCTCAAATAGTTCATTTTAGCGACATGCAAAAATAATTTAATTAATATAATATATACAAAATATATAAAAATGACTAATAATTTCATAACACTCTATCCTTAAAAAAATCCGAAAGGAACAATAGTACAATAGGCGTTCAGAACGCCCTGTACATCTAACGCCAGAACAAGCTATATTCATATTTGCTACAAAAAAAAACTTGTTTTGCAAGATTTGAGAAATTATTGAGATTTGATTGAGATTGAGATTTGATTAAAATTATCTAAAAAATAAATAAATCATTGTACAAAAATAAAATAAAAATATTTTCCCAGATCCATAACTTCTTAGGGAAGCAAAATGATGCTACAAGAAGTTAAGTTGACTTAAATTACATTATTTTCGTCTAAAGAAAATATTCCTGAAGTATGGTCCATTCTTTACTGAACACTCTATATAACAAAAACACCATCAGCAAAATGACCATAAATTCAATATTAGGTTTTAAACCTAATATTACCACACATAGTTTTGACACATTTTCGATATTTTCCTTATATTTTATTCTACTTAAACAACAACCACAATCCCGTCATTTCTCTAAGGGAGAGGGGGAGAGAAATAGTATTTTAAATTTAATACAATTTTAAATAACTCTGTTACTGATTACTAAAATGTATGTTGATAAATTTCATTTGTTCACTTTTGAATACTCCTTCAGTCCTTTCGACTCACAACCCCAATAACCCAAAATGCTTTACGTTTTTAGACTCATGTCATGTTATACATGTATCTCAAATTTGAAGTGCTCTCTTGCATCGTCTGGGAATAACCTATAGAAAAAGGAAAAGTGTATTCCCTCCGTTTAACCCCAAACCCATTAACCGCTCAAAATCTAATCAGCTCCTCGTCAAAGTGTTCCCAATTTTATGTTGATATCTTATCTCGTTCTCAAGTTGTCGTGTACACAAAATAGGTTTACAGACAGATCAACAGAAATTTGTTTAGCTTAAACTTAAATTCATGACGTTTCAGAACATTTTAGGCCTATTTAGTCAATAAAAATTCTTAACAATTTTTAAGTACCTGGAGCAATTCCTCATCCACATAATGAAGAAAAACATTATTTATTGTATATTGAATTTTATCCTGTTGTCAGTCTCTTTCTATATTATACAGATTTAACATCTTGGGAAGGAGCCCCTAGTATCGCGGTAAATTAGTCATTCTGTAGATACACATATGACACGCCACCAAACTAAGAAATCTACAGTTATGCAAAGTATCTCACGTATGTTGTGTGGTTGTCAGCCAGCAGGAGAGTTTCTTGAAATGGATAATGCGCATATCAAATATTACCCTCACGGCGAAAATGTAAAAGCGCTAATGTAATATTAATCGAAGGAACAAAACTGTGGGTGTGGCCGCACGTGCATCTAGCCGCCGCAAAACGATGCAAATTGCAACGCATTTGCTTGCAGTTTCTAAAATTTGAATGCGATTTTCATAAAAAATAGCCAAGGGCACGATCATGTCACTATTAACATACTTACGGTTACACGAAAGTTCCAAGAATCCGTCCCTGATTTGAATAAATTTCGTTACCTATGCTTTGCGTAAGTACCATACTTACTTAATGTTAACTATCATCATATTCGGGGGGTAATTTCTGAAGGATAATGAAAAGTCTGTTTTGTTTATATACCTACCTAAACAAAATTAAATAAGTGGGTAAAACAACCAAAATTAGGTAGGTACCTAATTTTTTTTCAAATTAGGCCCCACAAGGCTTGTAAGTGACAATGTGAACTGCCACTACAAATTACAATTGACTCACTAAACCCGAAAGGTACCTATTTATGCAGTGCTAGTAAAAAGTCTCCTCCCCCTCTCGTATCTTTTGAATAGTTATACTTTTGTTAGACTAATGAGATTTGGAGAGTCAAAATAAACGGATGTAAGCTTCTCTTCTAGTGGTAATATTTGTTGAGAGGTATTTAGAAAATCCATTCAGTCATATTAATATTTTTTAATTTAGGTACTATCGATGGATTAAATAAATAAACACTAAAATTTTAGTTTGGCATTTAATTAATAAAGATTCAAGAATCAGCTCTATACTAAGTGTTCAAAATGTGCTTTATCTCAGTGACGGTTGGTGATATTTCAGTTAGCCATATCTTTAAAACGACGCATGGGACCCACTTCACTTTTTAGGTGATGACTATACACCTCTTACAGAAAGGATGTATAGTGAAAAACCGTCAACAATGTTTGCGAAAAAAATTTCAAAAAACCTGGAGCATTCCCTGGGATCTCAGTAACGCTCTGTGGAATATTTGCAGTAAATTTTTTTTCATAATCTAGAAACAAATATAAGGAGAGGTTTTTTCGATTTGTTACAAATTATTTTTTTTAAAAAGATGGTCATTTTAATTTTGGGAAACAAAATGTTCCTATAAAATTAAAATTAAAAAAAAATTGTAACAAATCGAAAAACCTCTCCTTATATTTGTTTCTAGATTATGAAACAAAATTTACTGCAAATATTCCACAGAGCGTTACTGAGATCCCAGGGAATGCTCCAGGTTTTTTGAAATTTTTTTCGCAAATATTGTTGACGGTTTTTTCACTATACACCTTTCTGTAAGAGGTGTATAGTCATCACCTAAAAGTGAAGTGGGTCCCATATGTCGTTTTCAAGATATGGCTAACTGAAATATCACGCACCCACTGGTCGACGGTTTCTTTTTTAGAAACATTTAACTCACACTCTTTTTATACGTATCGTATTTGTGATCTATTTTAGTGATAATGGATAAAAAATATTTTAAAATCAGTCGTAGATTTCCAATTCTTTATTTACATCAATTCAGTTCAATTAGTCCTGGGGAAGGAAATTGCTTAGAAGTTTGTCGTCCTTGCAAAACTTTTCTTGAAAGGCTGTATGAAGAATTTTGTTAGTGAATGTAGTAATAGAATGTAGTAATATTGTATTATAACTTACTATTTCCTCATACTTCCACAATAAAAATTCTAAATCTCTGAAATATCTGAAATATCACCAACCGCCATTGCTCTACTTCCTGACAGTAAAATATCATATTGAAGAACTCTTGTCGTACACGTTCAAATGTGTCAGTGGAAAATACCGTACATTCTTCAACAATTCGTTGTTTTAAAACATCAGGTCCTGTAGCGCAAACCTTAAATTTAAGATAGCCCCATAGAAAAAATTGTTTCCACTTTCACCAAGTATTAAGATAGGTTAATCACGTATCATTTTGCTAATTTAGACACTTAACGTCTCATTAAGCAATAATTAAACTAAAAATGCAAGATATGTAAAATTGTAACAAATTTGACTTTGAAAAAACGTTGACATTTATCTATAGGCGGCTTCTTGAATCTGTTTTAATTGAAAGCTCAACTGAGATTTTAGTATTTTTTTATTTAATCCATCAAAACTACCCTAGACCCAAACAACTTGCCGCGGCACTCCCCAATCCATGTTCAAACCATTAGTAGCGGACCATCTGCGTGGTCCATTTTACACCGCCTTACCTTTCACATAGATTTTTTTAAGCTGGTTATATTTGCTATACCTAAGTCAACATGGGCCAACCCGATATAGTGTCACACCTGAACTCTATATGGTATGGAAACATGTTTGCTTAAAGTACCGATGTAGATGAATTGTAACTTTGCCATTAGTTTTTGTTTAAAATATTATGGTAAACAATATTATGGTAAATAGCATGCACACGCGTGTTATCCTACGTGTGCATAAACTCGCGGTGATATCGCTCTCCAAACCACCTCATCATCATCCCTTTTGTAGGAAAATCTGCGGTTTATTACCATTGAGTCGGAATATACTTTCATGGAATACACATTTTCGAATTCATCTTCTTGATAATTTGGAAAAAAAATTTAATCTTGGCTGTATTGGTGTTGTGACGAATTTGTCCTAGTTTTCTAGACCGAATCTCATTTTTTTTGTTTTTCTTAAACAAAAAAAAAGCCTATAACCCTCTCCAAACCTCCCCTGGGCAATGTTTTTGAATCGTGATCGAGGATTTAGAAGTAAGAGCCTTCAAAGCCCTTAATTGATTTCCGAGTACTTTGTTCGACCTCCCGAAACAGACCTATGATCCATTCCTTCTCCATTCCTAATCCACTATCATGCTTCATATACTGCACTCCTTTCTAGGCCTGCTAACCGCACCAGTTATTTTGCTTCATTAACTCATTTTCGGTACAAACTCCGTAAATGTATTTTTGCTAGCTGAAACATGGTTACAGCGATTTTAAACTTCTGGGAAATAAACAGTATTTTACATAGTCTTGATTGTCTTCTTGATATATCCATGACTTACTATCCTGACAATAAGCATACAATATTTTAAAGACCCAGATCTTTTTAAAAGAAAGTTTCATGAAATTTCTTAAAACTATAAAATTCAAAATCCTTCTAAACGTACTATGTAGTATAAATCTGTTATGGAATAATCAAGACCTAAAGAGTTTCATTCAGTATTAGAGAAAAAATTTGTGTGGAACAAACATCTTATTTTGGAAGGGGTTGACCGATTTTCAGTTCTTTTTATAACGTTCTCTTATTACGACTATATAGTCTCTTTAACCATAGTTTTAAAATTTGGTCTATCGGCTTGTTCCGATTGGCTATTGGGTGTGTCAAACTCGATTTGACTATTGGGTGTGTAAAACTGGATTTGACTATTGAACGTTTTTTTTTTCTCAAAAAAATGAATACCTAGTGTTTTCGGTTCAGCCATGTCTCAAATATTCCTCTGCATAATTTTATTTCAATACCTTATACGGGATATTTAACATAAATAAACATATTTTAAAAAACGGTATTTTTGTTTAGCTCTAATCTTTTTAATCCTTCTAATCTTTAATCTTGGCATGGTAAAATTACTTTATTATGAAGAAGTGGACTTACGACATTGGGCTCCAAAAACAGTTAAGGTACTAGCGATAGGAGCACCTGAGCTGTCTTCAAAAACGAATTCATGCCTAATATTTCTTCTGTATCACAAGCACCGGATTGAAGTCTTCCTTTGCAACTTCCTTTGCAAATAACTCATTGGAGAGGAAATCTCATAAAAATATACCTAAAATAACATGTAGAATCGAAATCTGGAATAAAAAAGGTACCATTCTAATTAAAATAAGGTAGTCGATGCCGATTTCCGGTTATAACAGGAAGTGCAGCCATCTTCAAAATATTTTCATCTAGTCCACCATTGGCATATTAGCTAAGTCTAAATTAAAAAAAAAAACAGTCATTTCTATAAGCCCCAATACTTTTAAACGATGGTTTCGATCAAATATATATTGCGTTAAAACACCCTGTACATAATATTGCCACGCGGAGTGTTATTAAATTTCATTTATATTTGCAAGGAAAATATAAATCAAATAATCTGATATGAATAAAGAATTAACAGTTGAGTTTGTCCGAAAAACAATGTTTGCCAAATTATGTAATAGAGATTAGAATATAACTGTTATATGATGATGGCTGATATGATGATTATCTGATAAATTGTTTGTTTATACCGGATAGTTGCACTCCAATTCTCAAACAGTATCGATACCTAATAGAATACTTACCATTTCTATAATATACAGATCCTATTATTGATAAGTCTGTAGTTAATTCTATTCCCATGTATTATACGCGAGTAATCTGTTAACATCTAAATAAATTCGAATTGTAAATAGGTAGTCAATTTTAATCTGATGTTCGTGTAGGTAGGTAACGTCCACTTATTACAAGTACTAAACAAGGAAAACAATCACGAAATATGAATCATCATCATATTACAAACATTGTGAGTATTGTGTATTACTTTATGTTTAGTCACGGCTTCACAAGGCAACTGATACCTTCTATACCGTCCAAATAATGACGGTCATATATTTCGACGGTCAACATTTTTCTTATTTCACGTTTTCCATGAAACACCGAACTACTACACTTTTCTCGACGCGTTTCGCCAACTAAGTTGACATCTTCAGGAAGATTAAAACAGTTTTAATCTTCTCCTGAAGATGCCAACTTGGTTGGCGAAACGCGCGTCGAAAAAGGGTAGAGTTCGGTGTTTCGTGGAAACGTCCAGTTTTTGTTTCTACGCCGAAGGTTTCAGTACCCACTCCAGGATTATTTCACGTATTTGACAAACTGTGTGCAGCAAAATTTATACTTGAAACTCTGAAATACACGTTCTATGTAAAATGCCTTATGTAAATTATATCAAATTATATACTGCTAATCAATAATAATTTGTATTGAATTATACTAGTTTGAAAATTGTAATTAAGGTCTTCCCTTGAATGTTCGTCATTTTCGGGACGTGTATGTCTACCGAAGGCGAATAATATTTGAGTATAGAAATTAATTTTGTGTTTACGGGATAGCAGATTCAGACATCATTATGTTAAAAGTTAGAGTTAAGTAAAAAGAATTTGTTCCTGGTAAAATCAATGTGAAGTACAAACCCCTATTTCACCAAAGATATAAAACTTCCCCTTCACAATAAGCTTGGCTATTGAAAAAATATGTATATTTTATATACATAAACACTTGACCACAAAACGCTTGCAAAATGTTTTTCCGACGCCAAACTTAATAAAGGCATATTGGTTGGCTCTCAAATTAAAACAATTTTAAAGAACGATAATTTTGAAAACTGTTTATCTGAGTCTGGAGTGGGTACTGGAACCTTCGGCGTAGAAACAAAAAACTGGAAGTTTTCCACGAAAAACCGAACTACTACACTTTTCTCGACGCGCGTTTCGCCATCCAAGTTGGCATCTTCAGGAGAAGATTAAAACTAAATTCTAGCCTACACACTTGCACTATTTATACCAAATTTATTGCCACGGTTCAGTGAAGCGTACTCTATTTCCATTTTAAATTGAATATAGGTAGAAAAAAGCAAGGTTGTCAGATATATTTTCTAAAATTGCTAAGCTCACTATACAAGTATACTTCATACTTCAGTAAAATGTTAGTTCGTGACGTTCTTAGAAAACTAGTTTGGAGATATTAAAAAAATACATAGATATAAATTTATTAGTTAGCATTAAAATAAAGCGTTTAAAATTGCTGGAAAAATAATTATAAATTAAAACAACTTTATGTATGTTACTATACTTAAGAACATTTTGAAGAGCCGGCAACGCGATGCCAGCAACACCGATGCCGGCAACCAGCAAATGTCAACCAATATACTATAGAATTGCTTTAGATGTTAATACATCCAAATATTTATTCGGTCCACTGTGCCATAAAATTTTTACGACGTCGTTAAAATTATTTACGACTTTAGAAATTCCACGTGTTTAAGGCGCCAGTGACGTGTATTTCAGCTAGGTTTATTAACACAGACAATTTTTTGAGATTGTCTGGCTAAATGAGCATTATTTACAGCAAATTATATTACGAATATTAAGAGTTTTGTATGCAGGCTAAGTTTAATCTCCTATATTGATTTGAATGAAAAAAATTATTTCACAATTTTTGAATTTATAAAAGATATATGCACTCCCATGGAATCATAAAGTTGCACCGCTTTTTTTGTTCCCCAAGCGTATTTATCATTTTCAATTAAAATTAGAACGACTATAACTGTCTTTATTTATCAGAGCAAACAGTGGACTGGTGGGTATCGAACCATTGTCCTTATTCATACTATTGTTACACTTAATGATTTCTAAACTTTCAAAAACATCCAACTGTCTACTGTTTCTTACATTCCTAATTAATTTTAAATTAGTTATGTCTATCCTATGGTTGTTGTCAAAAGCGTGTTGGGCAACACAAGATTTTTCTGTTCTGCCATATTTCAAATGAGCCATGTGTTCTTTAAATCTAGTCAATATAGATCTTTTTGTTTGCCCAATATACTTTTGATCACAATCTTTACAACTTATTTCGTATATTCCTGACTTTTCGTTATTGTCGATTTTGTCTTTGGGGTTACCCAAAAGCGTCTGTAGTTTATTTTTAGAATTATAAACCAAATTGATATTAATATTTTTTTAAAAAATTTTATCTAGTCCGCGGGTGAATTTACGTTCATATGGTAACGAAGCAAATTTCGAATTGTCAGTATATCTACGAAAAGTCGTGGAATTGTACAGGGTTCGCTTAAATTTGCTTCCTTATTAACTTATCTATTAAATGGACTGAGTAACGGTTACTCTTAGCTATATTCTTAATTAATTGTTTCTCATGTTCAAACCTCTCTTTACTGAGGGGGAAATTTAACAAACGGTGGATTAGAAAATTAAAACTTGCCATTTTATGTTGAAAAGGGTGGTGTGAACCGTTGGGAATATATCTAAGAGTCGCGGTTTCTTTCCTATATACATACATCAAACTCTAACGTATTTTCTCTGTTTCTAATAACTAATACATCTAAAAATGGTAGCTGTTCATTGTGTTCCACTTCATATGTATATTTTATGGTAGGAAACGGTTATTTAATTTGGCAACAAAATTATCTAAACTAATTGCTTTTGTATCAAATACCGCGAAGATGTCGTCCACATACCTAAACCAAATTCTTTAATGTTCTCCTGAAGATACCAACTTGGTTGGCGAAACGCGCGTCGAGAAAAGTGTAGTAGTTCGGTGTTTCATGGAAAACGTCCAGTTTTTTGTTTATCTGAGGTTGAAAATCCTACATTGACATCTTGTAAAATGATGGTTAAAGAATTCTTGGGAAATAAAAAAAGTGAGAACTACCTATACAAATAAGTGCCGGCTAGTGGAATTTGAGATTATCGCATTTTCGTAATGAAGCATGGGACTAACATCATATTTTAGGTGGCGATTACTAGATCTAAGCTGAAGGCTGTAATAGCAAAAAAACGTCTGCCTCACCAGATCATCTCTAATTTTTTTTTCACACGGTTAATTTACCTTTTTTGCTATTCTACTTAGTAGTCTTTTGGCCTTCTACTTAGGTCTAATAATCATCTAAAATATGATGGGTCTATATGGTGGGTCCCATGTTTCTTTACGAAAATGCGAGCATCTCAATTAGCGTCAGCCGCCACTGATACTTATTGCTACCACAAAATGGGGGTTAATATGTCTTTTAAAATCCACATTCCGCATTCACATCATGATTTCTTCCTAAGAATGTTGGAAGCATAGGGGATGAACAAGGTGAAAGTTTTCATTAACACTTAAAGCAGCTTGAGCAGCGATGCTAGAGATTTTGGATCGAGCATAAATTACAGTTATAGATTATTGTTGGCTGGTGATAAAAGGAAATTACTCAAATTTATACAAAAAAGGAGTTAAGCGGTGCACTTTTAGGGCTTTCTGTGTAAAAAACCTCTGTATTTGTCATAAAATGGGAATATGTATAAAATATATATATTTGACGAAGTGACGTGACCGAACTTTTTTGACAATAAATTTGGATTTAGTGTTCCCAATAACTTTTTTCATAATTTGCAGTTCACTGGTTTTTATGGGGAAGAAAGTCAACAATCGTTATCATTATCCTAACCCCCGATACCCTTTTTATTTACATATGTCCTCTCCGAGATGAAAATTTGAAGGACAGTATATTTATCTCTGGATTATTAAAAAACAAACACTGCCTAAGGAATCACCACTTCCACATCGAATATTTCCATTATTATCAGACAATATCTTTAACAGACAAAGTCTTAAGTTTGGATATAACTTTTATGGCTCTTATAACCTTTGTAGTCTTTAGTCTTTATGAAATATATGACCTTTATGACCTGATAAATCTCTGTCACTAAGATGGCCTTTATGAATATGAATTATATAACCTTTATGAATTATTGTGTACACGATAACTCGAAAACTCTATAAGATATCAAGTTAAAATTTGGAACACTTGTATACCACGATGAGATCTGGAGCTGATTTTGAGGTTAATGCAGTAAAGAGTTGGGTAATAAATGCGGATGATACACTTCGTCTTTACTTGTACGTAATTCGCAAAATGAAAAAACTCATAGACTTTTCAATTTGATATGTATGTATCTAGAAGTGTAAAGATTAATAGGTTATGGGGTTAAATAGATTAAGGACGTTAAAGGCAGGCAATATGCAAAATAGATAAAATAAGGTATTTAACATCGTTTTTAACATCAGTTTTATTATACACAAATGGAGAGAAAATATACTACTACAGTTTCACACCCCGCATCCCTTTGGGGATATGGGGAATAACTAGAAAGAAAATTTTAAAAATAGCAATATTAAAAATCGGTGTAAAACGATTATCCATATCCACGTGGAGGAAGTGGTAGACAGTCAAAGAGGACATAATAGTCAAAATATCAAAAGTCCGCAAACAAAGTAGAAATTGATCCAAATTGGTAAAAACCATCAGGAGTCTAAAAGGCTAATAATATCTAATAGATCAAAATAAATTAGAGACCAAAAAAGTCAATGAGGTCAAATGGCTCAAAAAGGTTTATGAAATCAAAGAAGTCAAGGAGATAAAAAACGACAATGATGTCGAAAGATCCCAAAATCACGAAGTTCAAGGAGGTTAAAGTGTCAAAGATATGAAATAAGTCAAGTAGATAAAAAATATACTTATGTACAGATACATTCATGGCTAGTTTGAAAAAAAAACCTTAAAACCGAAGAAAATTGAAAATAAACTCAAAAATTCGTCTTCACTTCACTCCCATCATGTACATTTGACAAAAAAGGGAACTGAAAGATTGATAACTGGGACTGCAAAAATACAAGGTGTTCCATTTGAAGTAAATGAGTTCTCTCGATATGAAGTTTGCAAAATATACTTAACATCCTGGAATGGGTACTGGAACCTTCGGTGTAGAAACAAAAAAACTGTACGTTTTCCACGAAACACCGAAGTACTATACTTTTCTCGACGCGCGTTTCTCCAAAAACTTGTAGTATTTGAAGATTAAAACTATGTAGTTTTAATCTTCTCCTGGAACATCTGATGTTCTTAGGTCACAACCTATACCTAAATACCACAATACAGGTTTTCGATTCAAAACTGTGCTTTATCCAAATTTTTGATGAAAACAGATGGTGTTCCGTTAAAATATGAAAGTTAATCGACAGACTAGGGAGTATATCAACACCCTATAGTTCTGCGATATTTGAAAAAATGGCAAAAAAGGATCCTAACAACTTCATTGTTTAATGATTTCTCCTAAAACAACTATTGTTAGATCAAATACGCACTAAAAACATGATATGTAACATTATGTATTTTGTAGTTGCACCTAAAATACCTCTACTTTATACAAATGAAATCAAATATTTTTTTTCTTTCAGGGTTGGGTGTGACTTTAATGGGATGCTACCATGACATGAAAATCAAAAACCTACACTTTACCGTTCAAAAGCTACATAATATAAAGCATAGCCACTATAATTTCTTGGCCCACATCAAAAGGTGCACTTTGACGTGAATGTTCAATAAAATCTGATTCATGCTAAAGTCGATTACCGAACTCAAAGAAGATTTCGTTATTACAATTTACTACCTCCTTATCAAAATTTATGGGCGAAATTAGTTTAAAAATTTTGTTGATCTTTTTAATTTATACTGATTGCCCTCATGTTTTTCGGTGTAATTTTCATGTTTGTCGACAATTATTATTATTCGACTACCCACAGGGTTCCGAGGTTGGTGGGTTTTTTATTAGTCGTTTTAAAATTCAAATGTGGGACCGTTCGCATAGAATTTCAATAAATATTCATCGAAAAATCGCTGTATTTTAATAAGGATTTTTACATACATTTCTCTTAAGGGGTATTTGATTAATGGGATATTTAATATAAAATAATTCAATTACGAAGAACAAAGGAACCCTTTCTAAACCATCAATCACCTGGTATTTAATGAGGTAGATCTAAAATCCTTATTTAAAACATACTAACCTAAAATTACATTTAATTCAAAAAATTAATTTTAATTTAATTAATTTAATTCGATTAAATAATTATTTATTCGCCTTTATAGTCACATTTGCCCAGTCCTGCTGCAGATAATGATGGTTACCCATCCTCGCCTCCAACAGAAGTTAGGCTCAGGAAGGGAGGAAATTCATCCTGTCTCAAAAGCTTTCGTACAATATGATGTGTTTATAATACAACTGCCTTCTGACCATTTATTGTTATGTTATGAGGTAGTCCAAATGCCGCGATGTTCTTGGCGAATCTGGTCGTCATCACTCCCTCTGCCAATATCACTAGGGTGTAATAATAATTATAATAATAATAATAATAGGATAGGCTAATCATCACCGATCGAACAGTGGATTTCAACCGACCAGATATTGTGCTGATCAACAAGCAACAACGAAGAGGGATCATCATAGACATCGCTGTGCCACTTACCCACAACATTCAGAAGACTGAACGGGAGAAGATCGCGAAGTACGAAAATTTGTCAATCGAGCTGAAGCGCCTATGGAGGCTGGAGAAAGTGGAGACGTACGCCCTAGTAATATCGGCAGAGGGAGTGATGACGACGAGATTCGCCAAGAACATTGCGGCATTAGGACTATCTTTTAATGTCATTAGAAATGGCCAGAAGGCAATACTGTTACAAACTTGCCACATTGTAAGAAAGGTTTTGGGATAGGATGAATTTCCTCCCCTCGCCTGAGCCTAATTTCTGCTGGAGGCGGGGATGAGATATCAAGCCATCACTGTCTGCAGCAGGAATGGGTGAATGTTTCCCAGCGTTTACGCTGAGAAGTGTGACTATAAAGTCGGCGAAATAATAATAATCTTTATTTCCCCAATAAATAAGAATTCCAGAGCTAGAGATTACAAACTAACAACAAAAACAAATTGTAACTAACAAAGAAAATAATAACTAAGAAAAGGGTGTAACCACCCGTTACATGCGAAGTTTAGCTTATTGCTAATCTTACACTTAACATGAACGGATGGCATTATACAAAAAAATACTTTTACATAAAAAACCAAAAATATATACCTACATATATCTGTGTGCATATTATACAAATACATTGTTCGTACTGCGGACATACTCCTGTTGTCTTACACTTACACACCTGTCTAAATTAGGTACACTACATTGTTGAGAGTTTAAAATGTGTTTTTTTAAATGAAATTTGAAGCAATTAGGGTCCAAATTTTTTATAGAGGAACGGATTTTATTGTACGACTTCGCCGCATTATATATAAAACTACGCTGATATAGTGCAGTAGAATGATGAGGGAGAGTAAGTAAATCATTCTGTCGAATATTGATATTATGAACACGAGACCTTCTAGTTAGTTTATTTTTTTATAGAACAGTCAATATTTGACTTTAATAATGTATGGACGAAGCCATTTAAATGAAGTATTCTTCTATTATCCATATTTAACCATTTTAATTCCTTAATTTTTTGTGACACGTGGTCATATTTACGTAAGCCAAAAATATATCGAACACAAACATTTTGCACTTTTTGAATACGTTTTTTGTAAATTTGATTAAGACAAGGACCATAAATAAAATCACAATAATTAAATGAGGACAATACAAGGGACTCAGTGAGTAATTTCTTTAAACAATCATTTAATATGAACCTATTAGAATATAAAATTTTCCATGGAAGTATAAGACTTTTTCAATAAATAATCTACATGAGATTTAAATCTAAAATCATCATAAATAATTAGACCCAAATTTCTTGATGATGAAACTATAGGTAAGGAATTATTATTAATTTTAATAGAAATGAAAGAATTCTTTACAATGTTGCTGTTAGCAGTGGAGCCAAATACCATAATATAGGACTTTTTTTTATTCATTTTCAAATTGTGATTTAAACATGTATTATATAGCGCGTCAAGGTCAGTATTGATGTTATGTGCCTTGATCATATCATTAATAAAAAAAATATATAATTGCGAATCATCAGCATATGCTTGAACATTAGCAAACCGAAAATTTTTTAAAATATCAGCTGTATAAAGGATAAACAATATTGGTCCAATAACTGATCCTTGAGGTACTCCAGCTTCTTGACTTGTGGCATTTGATACATTGTTATTAATTTTAATTTGCTGATGTCTATTAGTTAAATACGATTTAAGAAGTGTTGTTGACTTATAATCAAAACCATAATATTTTAACTTAGAGCATATAAGAGAATGATTAATAGTATCAAATGCTTTGGAAAAGTCAAGAAGCACCAACACACCAACTTTCTTTTTATCTGTGGCTGATAATAGTTCATCAGTGACTTGATGAGTGTATGCCTCTACTTCTCCAGTCTCCAAAGGCGCTTCAGCTCGATTGCTAGGTTTTTGTATTTCGCGATCTTCTCTCCTTCAGCCTGTTGTGGGAAAGTGGCACTGCGATGTCTACGATGAATTCTGTTCATTATTCCTCGTTAATCAACACAATATCTGGTCTGTTGGCTGATCCCGGCACAGCTTCCGGGGTATATTTGTAGAACGATGTAGCCGTCGCTTAGAGGCCAGTTGAGAATTAATTGCTCCTGCCGAGGCCTCTAACTCTGCTAGCACGGAACACCCTCCTATTATGTGCTCGATGTCGTCTTTCAGGTTATGCTTCTGATAATTTCTCTTTTTTACAACCCTGGCCTGAATACTGTCATGTAGAAGCCTACGTGTCAGGGTACGCGTAGCTGTCGGTAAGCCATTTTACAGAAATGTCCTTGTCAATGTAGTTTGGATATACAATTTTTGGAAAACGTCCCTGGAAGCGTGTTCAATCCAGTCTGTCTGGAGCTCTTGTTTTGTTACTATGTCGACCGGAAGAAGTTCACATTCTACGCTCAAAGACATGTATCCAGAGTCCTCTCTTGCTACTGCTGTTAATGGGTTGTCAGCTAGCCCTGTTATCTAGCAGTTTTCTTAGGGAAGCTTTTTGGTTAAGTCATAGATATTTTTATTTTCAATAGACCTCTCCCACCTCGTCTTCGGGGCAGGTAGAGTCTGATAACTGAGTTAGTGTGTAGGTATCTGAATTTAGTAAGGGGCCGCCTAGTAAGTCGGTCGAGCTCGTCGAGTTCAGTAACGGACCACTTATCAATTCTGAAAGAGTATGTCAGAATAGGGACAGTCCACGAGTTGATGGTTATGATAAAATTGCCTCCAGATAAAACCGTATTCAGCAACTTTGTCATACGGTTCTTCTATTTCTCCTGGAAATCTTTTTCTAGATATCTGTGGTTGATCTTGTTGTATTGACGTATACCTAGGTAACGGTATTGCTCTTTTGGTGGAAGACGGTGGATGTCAGCATATACTTCTGAGTTGTTCTGAGGCGCTCCCTTCACAATACTCATTATGGAACATTTATGCAGGCCGAAGGACATTTGATGTCACAGCTGAACATCCTGATAGTTCCACATGAAGACCTGAGTGTTGCCTTGGAACCACTGAATATTTTTAGATCATCCATGTAGAGCAGGTGAGTGAGTGTTGCTTGGTTTCTCATGTTGATCTTACACCCGTCTGTTGTTTTATTCAGCAGCGTAGACAATAGGTCGAGTGCGAGGTCGAACCAAACCGGTGAGAGTGAATCACCTTGGAAGGTACCTTGTTTTCAACTTGACCGGTGTTTCCTCCACAGACCCAGACGTTTGTTTCCCATGACATAATATGCTGGAGAAGAGCTCTTATCCAGGGGCAGACTTTGTAAATTTCCAGGCCATTCAGTAGCGAATCGTACTGAATCAAACGCCTTGCTGTAGTCGAAGTAACACATATGTAGGTTTGTGCTTTTTACTTAAGCTTGCTTTAATATCACACCGTCGATTGACAGTTGATGTTTACAACCCGCTGTGCATCTGATGCACCTCTTTCGTTCTTCAAAGATGTTTTCCAAGCAGTGTGATTGTCATTTTCATTTATGACGGATGTGAATAATATATACAGGGTGTATTTAAGTGAAGGGGCACCATCCATGTCTTGACGCCGAAATCCTTTGCATTTACGAGTTTTGCGTGGTTTGACCTCTGTTGGGCGAATCCATTGATCCTAATGCTGCCAAATACGTACTAATTTTTGTAATAAATGTGAATCGAGGCCATGCAATAAAGCTGGTATTCCGGATACTTCCGGCAGAGTTCGCGTACCAAGATATTTTTAAAGATCACATCGAAATGAACAAAATAAGAATAATAAAAAAATTGCATGTGATAATGGAGAAATGTTATCCCCTTTCACACTCTCCAAATAGGTATGTCAGACCCGTCCGACCAAATGAAGTGGTTTGCGTAATTTTTTTCTGAAAGAGTACGGAATTTTCTATCGAATACACTACAAATAATAATCAATATCGGCGATGAGAGTAAAAAATTATTGCATTTTTATAATAATTTTTTTTAAAACATGTTTTCGGCTTTTTAAGTCTACGCTATCAAGCTTATTTTGTTAGTATAAATTAACTATCAATTCATGTAAAAAAATGTCTTTTCCTCTACGCTACGCTATGATGCGACTTTCAGTGTCACCGGCTCCAGGACTACAAGCTTACCTTTTTTTGTGATTAGGTATTACTACAACATCATTATAAAAAACTATTTAAAATGGATTAAAAAACGTCATTATTCATATCCGACTTATAGGTACATAAGTATATCCTCCACGTATATGACAAAATTGTCAGTAGGTAATAATATAATTAATGGAGTATTTATTTTTGATATATGAGTGAACTCACTGAACATAATAGTAAATAAAAAACGACGTTTTCCACGAAAGAATGAAGTACTATATTTTTTCTCGACGCGCGTTTCGCCAAATTAGTTGGCATCTTCAGAAGAAGGTTAAAACTAAATTCTGTCGCGGTTCACTGAACCGTAACATCTGTCTTTGTTTATCAGGGCAAACAGCGGACTGGTGGGTATCGGACCATTGTCCTTATTCATACTATTGTTACACTTAATGATTTCTAAACTTTCAAAAGCATCCAACTGTCTACTGTTTGTTACATTTATAATTAATTTTAAATTATTTATGTATATCCTATGTATATCCTATGGTTGTCATCCTATGGTGCAACAACCGTTGCACGCCCTTCAATATGCCTACCAGGCCGGAAAATCCGTTGATGCGGCTCTCCATCACCTTGTAAACAGGACAGATGGAGTGCTGCATCGAAAGCAATCCGCCCTGGGTGTGTTTATTGATATCGAGGGAGCCTTTGACAACACCTCCTTCGAATCAATGTGCCGGGCGCTGGGGGGACGGGGGAGCCGAGCCATCAATAGTACGATGGGTCGGCTCGATGCTCTCCCAGCGCAAGGTCATTGCAAGACTGGCCGGTGATACAGCGGAGGCGGTTGTATCGCGAGGTTGTCCCCAGGGGGGTGTACTATCACCTCTTCTGTGGTGCCTCGTAGTGGACAGCCTCCTGCAATTGTTGAACCAGTCGGGCTTCTATGCCCAAGCTTATGCGGACGATCTCGTCATTTTATTACAGGACCACAAAATCGATGTTCTTGGGGGGCTTCTGGCAGAGGCCCTCCAAGTGGTCGAAATTGGTGTCTGGAAGAGGGGTTAAGAGTTAACCCCGAAAAGGCTGACCTGGTTACCTTCACCAGGAAGCGTAAGTGGGGGCCTCTGCCAGAGATTACCCTGGCGGGAAAGGTCATCCCATACAAAAGCTCATCTAAGTACCTTGGAGTCACAATAGACTCCAAGTTGAACTGGAACGAGCATATAGCAAATCGGACCACGAAGGCTACCTCAGCCATATGGTCGTGTAGAAGAGCCTTCAGGTGTACGTGGGGACTAAGACATCCTTCATTGGATGTACACGGCCATAGTTCGCCCCGTTATTACCTATGGTGCCATCGTTTGGTGGCCAGGAACAAGAACGGATAAGGCTAGAAAGCAACTTGATAAAGTTCAAAGACTAGCCTGTCTAGGCATCACTAGTGCAATGAGGACAGCCCCAAGTAAGGCCATAGAGGTCCTCACGGGGCTGCCTCCTTTGCACTTGGTGATTGAACATGAGGCCATGAGATCGGCTTACAGACTGACCGGACTTGGCCATTGGATAGGCGAGGAACAAACTACTGGCCACGCCACAATATGGAACAAGGCTACCAAAAACTGTCCAGTACACCTTATGCTACAGGACAGTGTGGAGCCTACCATTTGTCCCAGTCCAAAACTAGGGATCCAAATCCCTAGTAGGGATGACTGGGATAACACAAATAATACTATATGCCAAAATGGAATCATCTGGTTTACAGACGGCTCCAAAATTGGCGATAAGGCCGGAGCGGGAGTATATGGCAAAACCACGAGGACAAAATTATCTTTTGCCCTCGGGTCATATGCTAGCGTTTTCCAGGCGGAAATATATGCTATCCTAGCATGCGGGATGGAAATCCTAAAGACGGCTCCAAAAAGGATAACGATTCAAATATGCACGGACAGTCAAGCGGCCTTGATGGCTATTGAATCCAGCAAGGTCAAATCGCGACTCGTCCTTGACTGTAAAAAGATTCTAAATGATCTGGCCAGTTGTAATAGAGTGATACTCACATAGGTACCGGGACACTCAGGTGTCCCGGGAAATGAGGAGGCCGACAGACTGGCCAGACTAGGATCAATAGGGTACCCCATAGGACCTGAACCTATATTAGAGGTCCCCTATTCAATGGGGGTTTCAACCATGAAAGAGCTCCTAAACAAGGAGTTCGAAAAATCATGGCAAGAAGCCCTGGGTATGAGGCAGGCGAAGGCCCATATTATTGGGCCTTCGTTCAGATTAACTCAAAGTCTCCTAGGTATGAACCGAAGAGACATTAGAACGATGACAGGACTCCTTACAGGCCATTATCACCTTAAAAGGCACCTCCACATGATAAGGGTCATAGATGACCCTGAATGTGGATGGTGCATGGAGGATGAGGGAGACTGCATCTCACAGCCTCACAGAGTGCCCTGCAATTGCAAGGGTCAGAGAACGGCACTTTGGGAGCTGTGTTCTGAACCCAGAGGATGTTAAGAGTATTCACCCCAGGAAAATATGCGCCTTTGCTAGAGAGGTCGGCATACCTGGGTGAACACTCATGGAATGTGGGTGCACAATGGGCCCGTCAGGCGGCCTAAGTGCATGGGTCTTCCCGCCCACTTTTCGTATTCAATTCAATTCAATGGTTGTTGTCAAAAACATGTTGGACAACAACCATAGGATAGACATAAACAGTTTAAAATTAATTATAAATGCTAGAAATGTAACAAACAGTAGACAGTTGGATGCTTTTGAAAGTTTAGAAATCATAAACTGTAATAGTAGTATGAATAAGGACAATGGTCCAATACCCAACAGTCCACTGTTTGCCCTGATAAATAAAGACATAAGTATGTTACGGTTCACTGAACCGTGACGGAAAATTAAGTATAAATACAGCAAGTGTGTGGGTTAGGTTAGTTGGCGAAACGCGGGTCGAGAAAAACTATAGTAGTTCGGTGTTTCCTGGAAAACGTCCAGTTTTTTTTTCAACGTCGAAGGTTCCAGTACCCACTCCAAGATAATAGTTAATCTAAATAAATCAGTACAGTACAGGACTAAACCAAAATGAAATAAGTATCAGATACTTTAGTTGTGTATTTCTGTAAGGAATGTTCAATCCCTGATCTTCCAAGAATTGCCATTTTCTTTACGCTCAAGTGAGAAAAAATAAAATTTTACATACTGTCAGGTGTCCGTAAATGTAGTACTTTATGAACGGTATAGAAAAAAATAATGAATCACAGTCAAATAGTGGCTAATTAACTCTTTCTGGAGAAATAAATAATGATAGCTTTTGTCTACTGGTTCTGTGAGGTTATTTGTATGAGTTGGATCTAATGATTACCACTATAAAGTGGAGGAATTTTTAGATACGCAATTTGAATTTTCGATGTCATCGCACTCCGCTGCGGTGATATAACGTTTTCAACTGAAACGATAAAGTTGTTCAGATAATGTATATACCGCTGGAGATACGATTGTTGTTTTCGTGGAATATAGCGTCATAAAATAGCTGGACGTATGAGACCGCCACATTGTCGTTGTAATTTAAACCTGTCAACGGCCGTTTTGTTTTGGTGTCGGCGGGAACCGGTAGTGGATCTTTCGGTGTGGTGGCCATTAGTTTTCCACCACACAGTTCAATAAAAGGAATAAAAAAGAGATGAGGTAATAAACTCCAGTAAAAGGCGAAACCAGATGTTTAAAATGACATTTTGAACATCCACTTGGATTACTGATGATTGGGTTAATGTTAGAATTGATTGTGTAATGAAAATTTTGTGATATGAGAACCCATTTACTCAATACTTAATATTATCTAATACCTACTCTAACCCCTTATACCCTACTGGTTATGTTAAGTCATCACTATTTATTATTTTATTTCCTAAGTCTTATTGTATTACCAAGAAACCACCATTACTATCAAAAGGAAAGAATATGGTAATCTAATTAGACATTGGCACCAATTCTGTCTATCGATGCGACATAAATGAAAGCTGTACATTTTTGTAATTTTTTTTATTAGTATTTTTGTTCAGAAAAATGTACTAAACTTAACAACAGCGTACATTTATCTCCTTTACAAATATAAATAAACAAATTTGATGAATTACAATTAATAACAGACGAACATTAATGGCGTTTTGGCAAAAATTGTGTCAGATAAGGCTTTGGCTTCAGATTTCTTCTTCGGGGATGAATCCGACCATGTAGCTACAGATGGAGCACCTGTACAAAAACTGAGTTTTTAGAACATTTAACAAGGCATAAATCAAAGATTACTATCTCTTTATTTAGTATCCAAAAGACCGAGCAAAAGACTAAAACCAATGTATGACACATTGGTTTGTACTATGTTTTGGACTGATTTTTGACTGCATCTTACCAATTGATTGAAAATTAACCAAATATAAAGCTAAACAAATTGTGTAATTTTTGACTACGAAAAAAAGGATCATAGTAGAATTTATGAATTAAATTAAGTCACTTTTGTAACAGAGTACAACCATTGATGCTGTATTTAGTATATAAAATTCGAATAAAGTAGGACAACAAACTTTTGTATATTTCCTCTTTTAATGTCCTATTGAAATTATCCTATTTACACCAAGGGAGATTTTTTCAAAATTGGATAAGAGTGTAAATATTTCAATTATATTTCTGCATATGTCTAATATATGTATATCAGGCCTAAAGAGACATCTACTATGTTTGATCTTACAAATTTGGCTCATATTGATGACGAATGACTTCCACCTTTATCAAATTCAAGATTTTCTTCCTGCCCAACCTTAAATGAGCAAACTTGATCCTTAACCTAGATGTCTTGAATTTTGGAGCTCCTAACTCAAAAAAACTTCTTTTTGAGTTTTTTTTTATAATCTTTCTTTTACATATTCCTCTTTAATGTGTAGATGTCACATATCGTCGTTGATACTGCAATAGGTCGTATGTCAACAAAATGCCAAAAATGCCACATTGGGGTTATAGTGTCAAAGTAATCACGAAAAGCGGTTCCACGTATCTGCAAAAGATCCTGTATGAACAACCAATAGAAAGTTGGGCGTGTCTATCAAATACAGTCAATGTCACAACATTAGTCAATTGGATACTTCAGTTAGTCGTATGTCATTAACTTACTGTTTTTGACATACGACCCATTGCATTATCAACGACGATATCATTTTCATAACTTGGATATAAAAAAAATAGTAAGGAATAAATGACTGAAATTGCGGATTCTGCATTTAAAAATTTACAATTTCAAAATTTTGCGTCACAAATTGTTTTGTTATTTGTTTAATAATTATCTAAAACATGGTTTACAGCAGTGCAATTAAAGTTTGTTAGATACTTTTCTGTCCAATATATTTTTTTACAAAACATTGGAATCCCGAATAATAACGATTAACAAAAGACCTGTTGTAATTTGAAAAAATTTTGACCAATCAACTTACAGCTGTCAATCGATATGACAAAATGAATAAACAGAACCAGAAAAGAGAAATATACAAACCAACGAAACCTTACCCATTCCTCTCATAAATTATCCACACAGACGATCGAAAATCGCCTCAGATGAGGGTCCGAACAGATATTAGATACCCTGCCTGCTGCGGTCTTCCAACTAAACGTTCTATTAGCTCGAATAATTTCTACAGGTGTTCCCTCAATGGACGCCTTTATTAGTGACATTTTTCTATATTCTGATTTAATACACATTGTATTAATATTGTTTACAATTTTTGGACGATGTCCATTATTTTACTTTATTTACACTTAATAAAATTAATGTTGTAATATAGTACGCCCATGACGTAAATCCTATATTTTTTTACACATTAATATTGTTTGTTATTACTGTATTATAACCACTCTCTAAAAACTAATAACTTATCAACAAGATATCGTACATTTTAGTTTCACACATTGTTTGTTATTATTATATTGTAAACACTCACGAAAACCTTATCATTAACGATGAGGGTATGTTTATTTTGTCGTTGCTCCTCAAGACATCGCAACGCCCACAAAAACAAATAATCTCAAGTACTGCCCTCAAAGCGATAATAACGAATAATATAAAATAGTTTGTTCTGTGAGAATAGGTAACAGCTAGTTAATGCATCTTGCAATAAACACATTGTCCTCGATCAAGTAAGTTTTGATACCCACATACATACGTATATTTACTATTTTCAATTTGACATTGTAATAAATACATACAACTATATGATAATTAAAGTATAAACCGTATTTTTTTAGCGCATATTTCTCGCCTCCTTACGCCACTGTCCGTACGTAGAATGTTACCCCGAACGAAGGTTTAATATAATAAACGCAAACGGGTATTAAACGTAACATTAAATAGTATATAGAATATTAAACGGGTTTTGCAAATAAACGTATAGAAATAGTAGTAACACAGGCATTGTCATCTGTAGATGTAAAACATAATAATGTACTGATGTTAGCGACAACAAAGTGTTAGTGATACAAATAACTGTGCAAAGTTCGTGGAAATAATGTGCGTGGTGTGTTGTCCTCTGTCCATGTGAACTGTTTGGAATTTGCACTTTAACTTCAGTAGATGTGGAACGATCATTTTCCCTCAACAAACATATATACAGTCCAAATCGCTCACGTTTAACGAGAATAAATGCAGAAAGACTACTGGTTGTGGCAACGCACGCTCAAGGGACCATCCATAAATTACGTCACACGTTAAAGGAGGGGGGGGGAGGTGGTCAACGAAATGTAACATTGTATGATAAGGGGCAGGGGGATGGTCAAAAGCTTTGTGACGTCACATGTCAAAATCTAAAATACTAAATAAAATTGGTCTTGTGTTTTGTCAATTATCTAAAATATTTGACTTTATGTTAATTTAATCAGACTATTTTTAATGTAAATAAAAAAAAATGGAAAAACTGCTGTTTTAATTTAATTACTTCTAAATATAAAATTGAAAATAAGTGACGTCACACCAGGGGGGAGGGGGTTTCACAAGTGTGACCGCCTGTGACAAGGAGGAGGGGGGGTCAGAAAACCATAAAATTTGTGTGCCGTAATTTATGGATAGCCCCCAATCAATGAGGACAGTCTTTATTTCCGAATGACACAAGCAATATTTTTTACATACATTATTAACACATTTTTACTTTTGTCTTTTTGATCTCTCATACGTCATCTTCCATCAATAACGTGACGGATTATGAGTCCAGCCCTGCGTTACAGCACACCACGTTCCGAACAATAGAAATAAACCACGGCAATCTTTTCGTTAAGAATGAATCGTAAGTAATTATGATACTAGGGAACTGTAGGTTGCATGGGAGTCGTACTTAAATTCATTTACGTAGGTATCAAATGAAAAATAATAATCAACAGAACTTATCCAGAAAAACTCAGTAACGGGTTACTGAGGCGCTGACATACTCAACGGATGTCTTAATTTGTTCAGTAGAACAAGATCATTAATAAAATACTTTGATTTGCCATCAAAAAAATGCCACAAAATCTTAGCAATAGCATATTTATGTTAATTATTGTCTTTTTTTGGATGTACTTTTGTATCAAAAATACAGCAATACTTAAAAATACTAGAAAATGAACTAAGCTCGAAGTTATCGTAATTTTACATCAAGATTGCATTCTTAGAATATACAATTTTTTAAAAATTTAAAATAGTTTTGTATCAAAATTTTAGACATTAATTGCTAAGTTTAACGGAAAATCAATTAACACATTATTTGAGATAAATATTACAGAACAGACCAAAGAATACGAAAGGATAAGCTGTAACTCAGATCTCGTTGTGGGTAATTCTAGAATGCTAACAACCCGGTGAGTATTTTGAAGTGCCCACAGAGCAAAATCTCTTCGGCTATTGAGTAAACTTCATTATCCACTAAGCGTTGTAGGTGTTTTCCAACGCCCAGTGGCCAAAATAATTACCCAGAACGCGTTGTGGGCATTTAAATAAATCCACAATGTGTTACGGGCAAAAAATTCGGGCAATGGGCGAATTCGCCTATAGCAAGTAACATATATACATGGTGTCTCATGTGGACAATCTTTCTGAAGCGTAAAATTTGGGTTAAAATAAACTATACAGGGTATCCCATTAATAAAGGGACACAGCAAAACTGCAGATTTTTTGATAAAAATGTTGCTATTTAACCAAACTTCTGTTACTTCAAAAGTTAATAGCAACCAAGACACAGGGTGTCAAAGGTCTTATTAATTACTAAAAAATTTGGTCTCGTTAACTTCTATGAAGTCTACCGGTTTTAAGGAAAATATAATTTTCGTTAAACATGAAATTGGACAATGATATTTTAATAATACATCTTAATACATCATAATATGCAGAGTGAAAAATTTGGTAGGTGTGACGATCAAATCATTATTTTTTTCTTGACAATATTTTTACCCACTCAAGTATATTTATCAAGGACTTATGTACTTTATTTGTAATAGAAAATAAAAATAAAAAGGGAAGTTAAATAGTTTGCCTAGTATCATGTTTAGCGAAAATTGCATGTTCCTTAAAAATGATACATTTTAACGAAGTTAACAAGTAGATACAGTTCGTTTTTTTCAATCCCTAAAACATTGAATAACGTTTATTCCAACAAAAAAAACTTACGAATACTAAAATTACGGTCTAAAAAATATTAAGGGTAGCTCATCCTTGACATATCGAACTGTATATTAAAAAAAAAACTTTTATATCAACTGTAAATTAATATGGCGGACGAAGTAGACATGTGTTCATCAGCTCGTGCTGAAAACCCGCGCAAAGGCTGTAAAAATCCAGATAAAACGGGTATTGTTTGTATTAAATGTTTAACAACAATACACTAAAGTTGTGCTAAAAAAATCAAAGAGTGGTGCGGACTTTTGTTAGTCGAAAGTGAATCAACAATTGAAGAGGCAGTAAATACACTAAAAGGAGAAAATGCCGTATTTTTAAAATTACTGGTTACACAGTTATATAGTAACAACAAGTTAATGAGTGAGAAGACTGCTAAATGGAAACAAAAACTTACATCAAAGGAAGATGAAATAAACAAACTAAAAATAGGGTTAGAATCCAACGACACAACAAGATCAAATATTCCCATTCGTGAGCTTACCTCGTAGTTTTAATTGTTCCCAAAAAACTTATACCAACACTGCGACAGTAAAATCACCATTGCAGGAATTGGAATCATGTTAACTAAAGGAGATAAATACAATAATCAATCATACAGAGCCGGATGAACAATCGTCAGATAATCCAAAAACAACAGAATGGACAACTGTTGTTAAACGCAAGATGAAACAATCGAGAAATCTCCCCATTTTTGGAAACGCCAATATACATGCAAACTTTCAAGCAACAAAGAGATCTGGTTGGATTTATGTTGGCCATGCTCATCCTAACATAACTTACCTACCTAGTCGATAAATTTCCAAACACACAGTTTGAGGTAAACGAAATAAATAAACAAGAAAATAATAGGAAGTGTTAACAAACCGTTCAAAATCGGACCTAACTATAATCTATTGGATGAAATCTGTAACAGTAAGATGTGGCCTAAAAATATAATCAAAAGGTAGATATTTTTTTCGAAAATCAAAACGGGCCACGCACTAAACTACATAAGGTAATCCAAACAATATACCAAACGAAATACTGTGTAATCTGTTTAACTGAAACTTGACTAAATAGTGATATACTGACGTCTGAGTTTAATCTCACCATCAAATCTGTAGATTTGATAGAGTCTTACAACTAGCAATTTTAACGTAGGTGGTGGCGTAATGATAACTGTCTGTAATTCGCTATGTGCAAGTGAGGTTAAAACTAATGTAAACAACGTAAAACAAGAGTATGTGTTAATTAAAAAACAAAAAATCAGAATTAGCGGTTATATGTATTTATATACCTCATCGAGATGATTACGTTAAACACAGTGATAAAATTGAAAATATTTCCGACTTAATTTGAAGATCAATGAACATCAAAATCAATATCAATGAGAACACTACTGTTTTAATATGTGGCGATTATAACTTGCCTAATGCGTCATGATTAAATGACGAATTCGGCGTCACCGCAGTAGGTAATGTTACTGAACAATGTAAAATTATCAAAGACCAGTTTTCATACCTGAATTACTTTCAAATAAATAATTCTACTTGAAATTCTACTTGCTCAACTGAATTAGCAAACGATTTTCATCCCCCATTAGTAATTAAGGTAAGTTCCGGTAAGTATGCTGTCACACAGAGTAGGCAATATACAACTCTATGCTAATTGAAGTATAAACCGTATTTTTTAAGTGCATATTTCTTGCCCTTTTATACCCACGCCACTGTCCGGGTGTAGAATGTTATCCCAAACGAAGCCGGGACTTCATGATACTCATACATATTCTTGGTAAGGCGGCGACTTATTCCTATAGCGACCTATCGCGGTGTAAACAGGTCGACTGCTGCATTAAAACTCACTAGTCAATTATTCTTGAATTTTTATTTAAGCCGTACATCAGTTATTTTTGAAAAACTCGATTTACCAACCTGTATATAAGGGTAAATATGTAAATAGAGATGCGTCCTTGCCAAAAAATGTCGTCCTGAACACGTAAGGTTATTTTAACCTAAATTCTATGTTTCCGAGAGATTGCCCATATGATCTAGGACACTATGTAAAATGATGCACAAAAAATCTTGGTCACCTGCTATAATTTGAACAATTTTGAGCTGTCTCTCACCGATGTCAATTGAAATGACAATAAATATCAGGAACGGGGTGGAAAAATCTACAAACCGAAGAAACCCTATCTGTTCCTCTCATAAATTATCCACGTAGACGACCGAAATTAGACTCAGATCGAGTAGAAACCAATGCTACCTGCCGGTGTTTTCCAACTAAGCGCACTATCTGCCTGAACGCTTTGTACAGGTGTTCCCTCCATGAACTACCCCTGTATTAGCGGCGCGAGCGTGCCAGATCCATCCGTTTAATTGGTAATTAAGCGTTGGCGCATCGGCAGGTGGCCCGGGGGAGCACCCAGGGTGCTGAGGCCGCGGGCACCTGCCCTCGAGAACAACCTCGACGTATCGCGCCACTCCATCGCTCGCCGTCTCGCCGGATCCTTTTCATATTCTAATGCAGATTTCTTAGACAGACGACCGACCCGCTCGAAGAGATTTCGGATAAGACATATCTCCTCTGATTTATCGTGAATGAATCATCGTCATCCACTGAATAATAGAAGCGATCAAATTATGAGTGACGTTTGACATTTAAATTGTGTATATATGTATAGGGTCCGGAAAGTGTGCTACAACGCAGAGTCGAACTCGTAGTCCGTCGTGTCATTCACGGAAGAACCATAAGAGACCAAAGAGACTACAAATGTGTTAATACTGTAGGTACCTCTATATCGCTTGTGTCATTCAGAAACACCAACTGTCTTCATTGCTTGAGCGTACGTTGCCACAACCAGTAGTAAATTTTCCATCTGCATTTCTTCTCGTTAAACGTGAACGATTTGGCTTGTACATATCGCACCCTTGCTACTAGTGACATAATTCAAAAAAAGTTTGTTTTCCAGGAAAGTCAAAACACGATTTACCTACTTTAGTTGGAATTATTATGTATTCAATAAATTCAGCTAAAAATGTGGTTTTTGTTGTTTACAATATTCTTCCTCTAGAAATTCACGCAATTCGACATAATGTAACAATAATAATTCGACATAATGTTTAAAATAATGTAACAGTGTGAACAATAATAATAACAATAAAGTAAAATAGAAAAATACATAATTTCACAATTTGGTCATTTGACGGATGGGTTTTGAAATTAAGCTAACTAATCACTTTGGAGGATCGATGGAATAATGTTTACCATATACGTTCATGGTAATAACTAAAAATATGCAATTTTTGAATTGTGTCACTTTTGAAGCAAGGGTGCGATATCACTGTAGAAGGAAAATGATCGTTTCACTTCTACTGAACTTATAGGTGCAAATTCAAAATAGTTCACATCGAGAGAGGATGACACACTATTTTCACGAATTTCGCACAGTTGTTTGCATCACTAACAGTTGCTTGTTATCACAAACATCAGTACGTCTTCTGTAAATATGTATGGCTGCTAGGCAATAAAAAATCGGATACATATTTGGCAAAAAAACGTCTATATAAGTAAATATTGTCGACTACGTTCCACGAAAGCCTACATGCGCAAAACGTTATACACAAATCAAATCAAAATTCCTCTTTTCTGACAGTACCAGTAATATTTTGTTGATATATGGATATTCAAATCTAAACAGCTTTCACACTGCCAGCACCTACGAAATATTATATATACAGTGAGGGCGTAAAGTCGCGCAATATTCGATAAATATTAAAGGATATTTTTTTGTAATAACGTTCAGACACGTCAATTAAATTTTTCATTTGCCGACATTTGGACGTACTTCATTTATTTTTTTATTTACAGCTGTCAAAGATATGACGTCATCGACAACTTAATATAACTTTAATACATCATTTAAAAGCTCTTACTTCACGCAGTATGCTCCTAAATTTTGATGCGACTCTATCAAGCCATTTCAAAATGGCGACCGACCAAAAGTTAAAATTCGATAAAAAACGGAGTTTATTTAAAAAATCACTCAGGTATAAGAGGTTAATTTTTCTGAGCCAGAAATGAAGTTATTCTATTACTCCATTACTTGACGAGCTATCAGATGATGAGGGCACATCGTTTTTGTCTTTTGCATTCGTTACAACTAAAGGGATCGTCGATATCTTCGAAAAACCACGCGCGTTTCCACTTTCTCCTCATAAACCAAGTCAATCATTCATCTCAAAGGATATAAGCCAAAGGACTAAGATCTGAGGACTTGGCTGGCAAAATTCGTAACCCGCCTGGATATATCCAACGCCCATGGTAGTACTTATTGAAGTGAGCAACCACTGTTCATGAATTACGTTCAAAATTGACGTATGTCGCTTTTACGTTAGAAAGTAGTAAAAGTAGAACGATTTCAACTGTTTTTTTCGCGGCGTCAATATCCTGCCCCGGTCAAAAATTAGAGAAGGTGACACTTTTGAGCCGTGCTGTATATTAATTCATATGAACTTTTTGGCTCAAATTAATCTTTATAAATTGAATCTTGAACGCGAGAACTTCGTTGAGGCATTCTGCATAATTAAACTAGTCGACTTATCCCTCGTTTGTAGCTGTACCAGTATGTGAACATCACAATATGAAAAGAAATGTCACGAAATGTAACAAATTATAGCACAGGAAGGCCAAAAATTATACTATTGTCACTCATTGATATTGACACTCTTAATATTGTGTCACTGAAAATTATGCCAAATACGAGTACAAGTAGTATTTGGTCAACATAGTTGATATTTAAGAGACTGTAACACATTAAATTTGTAATTTGGTTTATGAATTTTGGTTTCTGAGATATTGGCACAGATATAACTCATCTCTATGAATTTATATTTCTTGCTTCATACTTTTCATTAATTTAATAACGCTGTTTTCCTTAATGTACAATAACTTTTATGTTTATAGCCAAAAGTAAAAGCAAAATTAAGAATACATACATATTTTGAATGGTAGTCATGGAACGAAAGGAAACTAACTTTCAGAAAAAGACAAAAATCCTCAATGTAAAAAGGAGACCTATATCCAAAATACTGCCGTTGCTATTTTAATAAAAAATCACATAGGTACAGTCATTTTAATTTTTACCGTAATTATAATGAATAATTTCTTATATGTGTGAAGTTAATAGATTTTGAAGATTTTAAGTGATTTTGTTACGAAGGTTTGCAATTCAAATATTAATTTTATTCTGCGACACAATCGATTTTTAGCAAAACCTAGTCAAAAATATTGAAGAAAAATTTAAGCTAGTACCCCGATATTAGAATTTTTCAAAAATTCAAGTAAAAAATATCGAAGTACCCAATAGACCGGGAAAAATGCAATACTTTATATTTTATACAAATTTTACATACTCGTTTATTACTCATAAAAAAACATATCAAATTTAAAGCGCCCCCTGCGGTAATAGTACAGAAGGAATTAATTTCAATTTTATATAAGCAGCTGATTTGCCGTAAGCCCGTTTGCCGCACGCAAGATATTTTGTAAACCAGGAATACTTAAAAACAAGATTAAACAACCAGGAATCCTGGGTGGTATTCAGTCAGTTCGATTAAAATAATGATTACTTGTTAAAATAATGTAACGCTATACTTGACAAAATTCCAATTAGCATGAAACGTTTATGTGGGGTCTCTTCTTACAATTCCTTGTCTAATTTTCACATTTTTCTGGATTAAATCCAGAGGCTTCAAAGTGTGATTTCACATAAATACTTTATTTTTTCCATATGACTCCCTCCCTCAGTGATATAACAAATAACAAGTTAAATCAAAAAGTAAATCAACTTATATGTTAATTTATTATATATGTTATGTTATTTTATTATATGTATATACCTGGTTAATATAGGTTCACTGGAAGTTTAAGTAACAACTTGTATGTGTTCTCTTCTTACACCTTATCCTCACATAATTTAGTATAATATCCGCGCAAGGCTATTTTTAATTAAAAATTACACAGGTCTACAAAATAAAAAAAAGTTCTGTCTTTGCAATTTGGTTTCAGTGCATCAAAATACATAGGAAATGATGGGTTTGATTGCAAAGGCAGAATTTGTTTTTATTTTGTAGACCTGTGTTATTTAATGCAATTTTTTGTGGTCATTACGGTCATTCTTTTTTCTTAAAAAAAAATAGTACCATTCGAAAACCAAAGATGTACATAAAACGTCAAAGTAAGGTTGCCTACCATTTTTCCCGCCGTAATACGGGGTTGCCAGGTGTAAACAGGTGAACTGATATTAGTAAATTACCCTCATCGTTTTTCCTAATCAATTATATATGAAAATCTAGTTAATTTTATTGCGGATATGGTGGTATAGGGTTGCTTTTGCGAAAGTGCGCAGAGTCTAGGGTTGCCGCGATTTAAAGTAAGAATAATTGAGTAAGAGATAACGCGAGACGGAGGGCACTGCACATATTAATGGATGCAACAGAGAAGGACGCAAAATAGCAGCTGCACGTGAGCCAGTTACTGAGGAAGACAGAGTATCCATACTCATTTATCTTTGTAAACCACCCTAAAACTGTGAAAACCACCCCAAAACCGCTAAAAATAGATAATTTTCGGTTTTGGTCAGATAACTCATATAAACCACAAATAACAGTTGGGGATGGTTTAAAAATAATAACATTAAGTTTTCACAATATGAAATCGATGAGAAAATGTCGCTTTCACCCTTGATAAATATAAAAACTACCCCCAAATGTCTTATTTCCGATTCCTAAAAATTGCTGATCTCGGATGTATCTTGGGAACGCTTGAAACCCAGAAAAAATTAGTGAATATGGTCAAGAAATATATGAAATAACTCCTTCATATATCACATGTTTGGGGAAAAGTCTATTTCACCCCTAAATATAAAAAAAAAATTGTAGTCCATATCTTTTGACTTTAATAGAAGGACTTTTTTGACCCAGGTAAAATGATTAAGACTGGTTCAAAAATAGTGAAAGAAGTATTCAGTACATCAATCTGACTGGAAATTGTCTGTTTTGACCACAAAAAAATAAAACAACCCTTAAACTACTAAAAATAGCTCATTTTTGTCTTCTGCATGAAAATACTTATAAACTAGGAAAATGAGATTCGGATGATTTAAAAATAAAATAACTTTTTAAATAAATGAGTTTTTAAAATATCAAGTGACTAAGTTAATGTCAATTTCACCCCGAAAAATATTTAAACTAGACTGCTAAAAGTAATTGATTTATTGCTTCTGTTATGGTACACATATGTATAACCCAGAAACATTGATTGGGAATGGTTTCAAAAGAAGGTTTAATGTTACTGTTTTTAAAGCATCCCCAACTGTTATTTGTGGTTTATATGAGTTATCTGACCAAAACCGAAAATTATTTATTTTTAGCGGTTTTGGGGTGGTTTTCACAGTTTTAGGGGTGAAGTTGACATTTCCCTAGCCATTTGAAGTATTCAGGGGTCATATTTCATATAACCATATAGTTAATTAGTGGGATGAGGACAAATGTTTCCAAAAAAAACTAATTTTCAGTTAGTCGACGTTTCGCAAAATTTATTTGCATCCTCAGGACTCTAAAATATGACAAACACGCAATGTAGATAATAACAAACGTAATACCACACAGATTAAAATAGGGAATCAGGATTACATATTTCATATTTATACTTACAATTGAATAAGCTTTTTGCTGTCGTTTTTAAAAATAAATATGAATGAAACATTGATAAAACAATTGATATAACATAAAATAATAATAGAATACAACGTACTGTCACCCAGGCGTGCATCGGCTATCTACCCGTACAATTCTAATTAGCTTAAAACTACACATATAAATATAAGAAATAAATAAAAATGTCTAACTTCTTTAAAAAAGACACTAAAAATTGTAAAAATTGCTAAAATACTTTTATACAGGGTAGCATTAATAAAACTTACATTAAAAGCGTATGTATATAACATGTTTTTATTTTTAAATATATATATATATATTGTTTTTATAATTAGGTATTTGTCATGCAAGTGTATCTTCTAAGTCTAGTATACAGAATTTATTATATTAAATTGAAATATGCCGTATTCAAATTGTCAATGTCAGTGCGTTTGTTCACTGAATCACTCTTTTTAATAGCAATCATTTCATGTAACAATCGTTTTTTGTAATTGTTTTGTTGTCCAATAATTTTGATTTCGTCAAACGAAAAATGATGTCCTATTTTGGTATGTGTCACCAGTGCTGTCTCGTTTACCTTGTTCTTTTGCAAATTGTTAGCACTAACATCATTTTTATGTTCATATATTCTTTTTTCAAATACCTTCCGGTCTGACCCACATAAACTTTATTACATGTGCCGCATGGTATCATATATTATATTCAATTTTAACTCAATCGGCGTTTTTGCTTTTAATTTTGTAAAAAAATGTTTTTTAATTGTGTTTTCACTCTTAAATGCTACTTTTGTATTGTTAGTTGATAAAATTGGCTCGAGTTTTTCCGAAAGTCCTTTTACGTATGGAATTTTAAAGTATTTTGTGTTGCCATTAGTGATATCATTTATGTTATTGTTACTATTATTAGTATTGTCATTCAAAATTTTGTTTATAATGTGTTTTGGATAAGTATTGTTAATAAGATATTTTTGGATATTAATATTGTTTTGTTCTTTAAAAACATCATGTGACAACATTTGAGCCCTATGTTTCAAATTCTTTATAATATTGATTTTCTGTTTAAAAGGATGGTTAGAAAAGAAATTCAAATATCTTTCGGAGAAAGTTGGTTTATGAAACCAATTTGTAATAATACGCCCATCTTCTTTTCTTATTAGTGAAACATCTAAGAATGCAATTGTATTTTCTTTTTCAGTTTCAACGGTAAAATTTAATTTTTGATGGTAATTATTAAATATATTCAATATATCATTTACCTGATGTGTTGGCACTGTTGTGATTATGTCGTCTACTTATCTCTTATAAAAAGGGTAGACGAAAAGGTAATTGATTAATACTAGTATTTTGCAAGTCAGACATAATTATATCGGAACAGATTGGTGACAGACAGTTTCCCATACCTAGACCGTAAATCTGTTTATAAAACTGTTCATTAAATTTAAAATAATTATTTTCCACACAAAAACTGAAAAGTTTTAAAAAACTCTCCAGACGTAGGGTGGTATGGCTTTCAATTTCTTGCCAACGTCTTTTTTATAATTTCAATAGTAAGGTCTACTGGTATGTTGGTGAAGAGTGAAACTACATCCAACGAAATCAAAATGTAATCTTCCGGTATTTGTATTGTCTCTAAAGATTGCTTCAATTCAAAAGAGTTTTTTACATAGTACTCATCTTTAACGAACGCATACGTTAACAGTTCAGCCAAAAACTTTGATAGATTATATAGGGGAGAGCCTACAAAACTTACTATAGGTCTTAAAGGAACATTACTTTTATTTATAGAAAATAAATTTTTTGAAACACTCCGTTCGTAGATTTTAGGAATTTATTTTGTTCTGGTGTCAATTGTCCATTTTTTGTCAATTCCATACATAATTTATTTAATTTATTTTGAATGCTATTTGTAGGATCGTAAGTTAATTGTTGATAAGTAGACGTGTCGTTAAGAAGAGTTAAAGCTTTGTCAATATAATCTTTTTTGTCCATAGCAACGGTAGTATTTCCTTTATCTGCTTTTAATATAAAAACATCAGGGTTGTTATTATTACTGTTATTATCTACATTGCGTGTTTGTCATATATTTTAGAGTCCTGAGGATGCAAATAAATTTTGCGAAACGTCGACTAACTGAAAATTAGTTTTTTTTTGGAAACATTTGACCTCATCCCACTAATTAACTATATGGTTATATGGAAACAGGTCACTAATCCTACATTACAGTCATATTTCATATTTTTTGACATCAATTAATCATTTTTCCTGGGCAACATGTGCCCCGAGCAGCCAAAAATCGGCTATTTTTAACATTGTCCTTTGAAGTGCCTGAATAGTGTACCCTGAAATAATGAAAGAAAAAGGAAAAATATTTTTGAATGACTCTTATATAGCTGTTGATATATTCGTATTTTGTTTAACTGAGTGGTGAATGAGAAAAGTGGGGGGGGAACACCCACACCTACTTTCGCTTACACTATGGGAATCTTTAAACCTTTAGCTATAAACTAATAAAAATGTAAATTCAATATGTTATATGTAATTGGTTTTTTGAAAAACAGACTTCATACAGAGAACGTATTACAATGAAGAAAATTGTATATTAATACAATGAATTAATTTTTTCTTTTATTAATTCATAGTTAAAAATACAAATATGTAAATTGAGTCATATTTTCATTGCCACGGCCTACTTTGTCAATTACTGTTATGCATCCAAAAATTGTTAGTAATTCTTAATTACTAACGTACATAATTACATACGAAATTACTAATTTAGATTTTTTTGAAAATTCTAATAATTCCACCATCTTTAATAGAAATTTAAAAAAACGTGAATATGCCGTATACATTCTAAATTTTATACATAATCCAATCATGTGAGAATATACAGGGTATTCTATTTAAAATTCCAAAGCTGAAGGTACTTCAGTGAATATATGGTTTTCTCTAAATTCCAATTTTACATTCCAAAAATTATGACAGTTAAATCTAGTCTAATGAGTGCTAGTTTAAAGGTTTATTATACAAGAAAAACAGTTTTAGTAAATTTTCAGTATTACATTTTAAGCTTCGAAAAATGAACAAATGAATATCGAAAAGTCACAAAATATCGCACAAAACGTCACAAAACATGAATTATTTTAAATGGAACACAATATATTTTGTTACATTTCTGCATAAACTTTTTGCTCTATTCAAAAAACGTCTGCTTTATAGACGTTTATGTAAGCTTGGCCAATTATTGAAATGGGCGAATAACTAAATTGAGATACATTTATATCAGATATATCTAGTTTTATATACGCCCTTTCTTTTATACGCACTTTTTGTTATCCCCCAATTCATCTTCTTCAACAATCACCCTGAAAAATGTATATTCTAATTTCGACTTGAAATATTTATATTTGAGCTAGGCCAAAAACTTTTCGTGCTATTAAAAATCTACTAAAACTCTTTAAGAGTCTCTCTAACGAGCTGCTCAAACAAAATTAAGAATCAATTTTCAGTTTAGGGTATTTATTAACTTTCGTATTGGTAATCAATGAGAGGGATGAATATTCATAATAACCTCTACAGTAAATGATGACCGCCATTAGATGAAATTTGCATATTTGGAAGGGGTCGAGTTGGTTACCGACTCCCGCAGTTCTTTGATGGAGGCGTCACACCAGGAGTCCGATCATCGAGAATGAATCATGATTCTTCGCATTCCTGTAGAAATTACAGATAATGAACATTATCGAGACTAACTTATTCATATAGTCCAGTTACTGGTTAATTTTGCTTCAAACTAAGCATTTCTGATTTAATTTCCATCATAATCCTAGAAGTATAGTAAGTCCAGTTTATCGTATATATACATTTACGTATCCGTTTTTATCTTTAAAACTTTTTTAACATCACATTATCTCATAATTAATAAAAATATAATATAATAAAATAATAAAAAATATAAAAAAAAAAAAAAATAAAAAATTTAGTAAGTCCTACAAAATAATTAACAGTATAAACAAAATTCCAATAAACCTATTTCTCCACATTCTATGGTTTTTTTTTTTTTTTTTTTTTTTTTTTTTCCCCCCCCCCCCCCCCCCCCCCCCCACCCTTTTTTTTTTTTTTTTTTTTTTTTTTTTTTTTTTTTTCCCCCCCCCCCCCCCCCCCCCCCCCCCCCTTTTTTTTTTTTTTTAAATGGAATTTGTAGAAGTTGAAATAGTGGTTTTTTAAGATGCTCATAACTCCCCCCCCCTTTCCGGATTGTGAGGTACTGTATTTCAATATTTTTCAGCTAGATTATCAGCTGCATATATTGGTGGTGGCTTATTCGTACAACATGAAACAAACAGACATGTATGTTTTTATGTAGAACATAAATTTAAAATGCCTTCATTAAAGCAACTTACACCTAATAAATTAAACAACTGTGTTTTCAAAGACATGTTTTTAAAAGAAATATTATGCTGACCACTTAGCTGACCACTCCTGTATATCAGTTTTCTTGGAGTCTGCTGCAGGAATCTTATTTATTACAGTATTGTTATAGGCTAACATTATAACAATTGTGGAAGGTTCCTCCAAATCCGTCAAAAGTTGACATTTAAACGACTGTAGAAAATTCTGATGATTCATTTCTCAGTGATATTTGATATCCTATATTTTCGAGGAAAATATTAGTTCTGCTCCGTAAATAAATTCAGTACTGCAGCCACCATGAAATATAATATATCTGTAACCAAAAACAAAATACAATATGCATTGTTATGCTACTCGATTATTAGTTTATTTACTTAATTTACCATATATTTACTAAAGTTATTTTGCGCTATTGACTTTTTTTAATCTTCTAACACTAGAGTCTTGCCAGGAACATTCTACAGTGCTATCTTTAAAGATCCATGTTTTATCGAGAAACTAAGAAAGACAAATTGATATAAACCTTCATTTTTAAGTTTCATATATTCATCTAGAAAGTTTATACGTTTCACTGCTACCGTAGACAGTTCCATTAGTCCGCAACGTCTTAGTAATATTTAAACCACTTTTTTTCACAATTTTCCATAGTCTTCTTTTGCAACCACTAAAGACTTCTCTTTCTTGGAGTTTGTATTTCCGGGCTTTTTAAAGCTATGTGTTTCTCTGGAAAAATAAATGTGTTTCTCTGGATAAATATTTTATAGATAAATAAATATGTATATTAACTTTTTTTATACATCTCATATTTTGAATGGAAGTTTGATCAATTTCATTAATATTAACAACAGATTTTGTTCATAGTCGTTTCTTTGATGGATCAGTAAGTTGTTCATCTCTGTTATGCTTAGCTGCAATATGACTCACTGTTGAAACACTCACTTGTACATCATCTTCAACTCTCTAAAATTAAAAAAATACATTATATTTGTAAAAAGACATTAAAGTGGTTTTTGGAATAACTTGAATAAACCTAATCTAACTATCTAACTCTTTAACAATTAAATATTTTGCCACTTTAATAATCTGGTATAGTTATACTTTTAAATTAGTTACATTTTTTATTGCACTAAGAGGAAGAAGTGACCTTTCATTTTCACGTGCCCGTTGAAAATAATCTTTTAAAACTGCTATCATTTGTCGACACCTGCCCGACAAATGCTTAGGTATTTTTATACTTTTCACTACACAATAAAAATAACGAATTAAAAAAATAATTATTTTCACTTTTGAGTTAATTCACTTGACTGACAAGAACTTGTTTTGGGCTTTAATATGAAAATATAAAATAATTTAATATAATGAATTCGGATTTTCATATTATTTTTATATTAACTGCATTTAGTTATTAAAAATGACGTTATTATATATTTGTATACAGCCCTATGTACTCCCCTTCCGTACAATGTGGGGGGGTGAAGCAGAGTAGAAAATTTTTAGACTCTGGCTACGTACTGATTACTAAAAATTTTTGTGGACAAGTTTTATTTAACCTTTTTGAAATACTCATCCCCGTCAACCCCCGTCAACCCCCGTCAACCCCCGTCAACCCCCGCCAACCCCAATCCTAGTAACTAAATATCTTTACATTCGTAGACTATATTATTCGGTACAGATGTATATCTTGAAGCCCATATCATACATCTTTTGCGAATTGTCAATAGTCATGAAAAAATTGTATTACCCCCATTTAACCACCAACCCCTTAACCAATTAAATTCAAAATCTAATCAGCTCTAACCTAGTACTTATGTACCAAGTACCTCCAAAGAATTGAGATAAGTTTGAGTCGATTTCTGCCCATGGGAAGTGACTAATGGACCATAAATCTATATTATTCAGGTTCTCTAATACATATACAAAACTTATATCGTTGGTACTTCGTCGGAACATTTTTAAACTAACTTACTACATACCTAGCTCAATGACTCGCAGAGATGCACTATTTAACGATACACTCTTTAACAATGCAACTTCACCCCAGTTTATTTCATTTTTACTTAGAATCGTAAATATTGTTATGGCAACAACTTATCTTTCTTGAACAAGTTATTGTTCTTGTACGGTTTGCATATGAAAATTACCTATATTTAGGGAATCCAAAAATGATTTATACAAGTCATAACTCCTATACAGGAGGAGAATTGGAACCTTCAGAGTAGAAACTAATTCACACTTAAATACTTTTCGCCCCTTAACACCGAAACACTTTTTTTACTTTTAACCCTTTCAAGACGATTTTTTATTTGGAGAAGATAAAAACTTTTTTTAGACTATTTTTTGATATTATAGGTCAAAGGTATATTTTATATTAGAAAATGAAAAACAAATACCAAGGGGTTGGTGGGGGTGGTGGTACAAATAAGTACAGGCAGTCTTCTGGTGTGGTATTTATGTGTACTATCAGTCCCATTTAAAAATATACATAAAATATGAATTCTCTTTATCACCTATAATTACAAAATATTTTAGGTATGATAAGTTGCAAAACATTTAGAACAAAGTGGAACGTCACATTCTTGACAAACTGTCTTTGAATTTTACTTTCGGCACACCTTTTACATCTTCTTCTAGTTGCACCCTCTACTGGAAGATGCCAAAGACCTCTTTTTATCTATACCTGCAAATAATATCAATAATCAATTATTATTACTCTCCCGACTAATGGCACACACGTGTACCACCCTCTAGGACTGATGGTTCACATATATACCATATAGTCAATTTTACGAATAATTTTCGAATTATAAAGGAACATAAATTATAAAGTATAAATTACAAACTTTTATTGTACTTACCCTATAAAGGTATAAACAAACTACATCTTAAAACAATCAAAATAATTTAACTACTAATTATAGTGAAACTATTTGCAAAATACGGTACTGCTACAACGTGTTCGAGTAAACTGAGCAAATACGATGGAACCGAATCGCGGTAGGAGTTGGTGCAACCGCAGAACTTTGTTTACGTTTTCCTAGGACACTATAGGACTACGTGGTATCGATGTGAACCAAATTAAACCTGATTAAAAGCATTTAGTCTGTTAAAACATTTACTGGTACATACGGTGTACCAGGAGTCTCGAAAGGATTAACGCGTGTTTCACCAACCATGTTGGCATATTTTGATGTTAAGTGGTTGTTAAAAGTATTCAAGTGTGAATCGTAACTCCTATACTAATAAATATATCTGAGTGCAACAAAAGCTACGTCAATTTGTTTTAGGAGGAGAGCTAGCCAGCACTGGAAATGTCGCATCCTGTAAAACCGCCCCCACAGTGACACCCCCCAACTATTGTTTGCAAATGTCATCTTGAATATTTTTTTATTTGAAAATTGGTCCGTAAATGGTGGAGATATCTTGCATATATTAATTACAATACAGCGTCAAATAAATTAAAACGTCTAAAATACTACTTCCAATAAATTTTTTCACATAATCAGATATAGAGAATATTATTTATTAAAAAAATAGTTTTTTTTAAAATTAATTTGATATAACCTTTATGGCTTTTATGACCTTTTTTCTTTATAAATTATACGACCTGATGTCGTATAATTTCTCTCTGAGCCTCTGTGACCTACATGACTTTTATGAGTAGTGTAATCTTAATGGCCAATATGACTTTTATGATTCATCGTCAGTTACATAGTGCGACTCATCATACCGTCTGACTCATTAGAGTCTAGACAAAGACCTACATGACCTTTGTGATTAATATGGTCTTTAAGCTCACCAACTTCGTGTGTGAGCTTAAAAAACTCAAAGGACCAATACGACCTTTAAGTCTAGTATAACCTTTATGACCAATATGACTGTTAAGACCAAAATGATCTTCATGACCAATGTGACCTTTATCACCAATGTAAGCTGTATGACCTTCAGGACCTTTATGGCTCATACGAACTTTAGGTATGACTTTTTTGACCTGTATGACTTTTATGACCTATGTGACTTTTATAATCGATGTCATATAGGTCATAATTAATGTATGGGAAAAGTAGGAAATAAGTAGTAGAAGACATGGGCATAATAGTAAAAATGAGAGTAGAGGCTTATTAATGTGATATTTGAATTCGTCTACCTAAAAAATCTATAAAACGACATATCATATGACTATCTTTCTTAATTCGTTTTAAAATACAACCACCTTGGTCTACCCCTACCGTGGGACAAGTCAGATACAAATAACACAACCAGTCAAATCAGAATAAATGTAAGATTTAGCTTAGCCATACATATATACGTTTTCACAATTTTTTAATAATTCCATTACATTTTGTTATTGTTACTATCGTACTTCCTGGTAGGGAAGTCGGAGAAAAGTGTTTTTTTAGTGCTCTCTTTTAGTCTTCACTCTGTAATTATACTAAAATAAAAAAGTTTATTTAACTTATTTTAAATACTTACCCCTTCAATACCCTGAACCCCCCAACATTTAAGCTAAAAAACTTTTTATGTAGTTGTAGACATGTGTCTCAAATTTGAAATTTAAAGTTGATATTTTAACGCGTTCTCTAGCTATTGTGTTTATAAAAAAGGTTAACAGACTGACGAATGGACGGACAGGCAGACATACGGACAGACGAACAGACATTTAAACGGACAGACAATGTTTTTCGCTTAAACTTACTCTATCTCTACATTTCATAATATTGTAGGCCCATTTAACAAATAAAATTTTTAAAAAAATCTTCAGCACACAAATTGTAAAGTTTAAAAAAAAGAAACATAATACGAGTATATTTAAAATCTACAAGAGTGTTATACAACTTTCCATTGAAGTATAAGACGTTAATGATATTGTACATTGTGTAGCTTGTTACCATCATCCATTTGAGACGTACCTGCACGCATGTTTTGGGAGTAACCGAAAAGGTTAACTTTGCGATCGTCGTAGAATAATAGTGGCAGTAAAAATAAAAAGTAATTTTTGGCAAGCCATTATATGAGGCATAGTGCAGTGCTACGAATTTATTTCCAGATTTTCGTCCCATATTGTATACCAGTAATCTCAAAACCTTGTACATTACTCGTTACATGGTTGCATAAAAGGACAGAACGGGAAAATCAGTTAGTTACGTAAGTCACAAGTTACTATTGCACAAAAATGATGTGTTTGTGTTGATACCCACAACGTGACTTTCAGCATACTTCCTCCAGTAAGCTACTGACTCGGCTATTTGATAAATGCCCGTGTATTTGTCGACAGCGTAAGAGGCCAATTATTGCGCATAATATGCAGATGCAGAACCTTCCGGTTCCGGACGCGTGTTCTTCTTCCAATGAGCTCCACTTAATTTTCGATTTCGAGTAAATAACGGCGTAGCTATTTTTAATTTCGATTATCTGTGGTGTAATTTTCTCGTCTTCGAAGCAGTGGATAATTTCATTACATCATTACAACCACTGTATGAACACGGACAGGAGTGGTATTATTATATGCACTTTTCTTATCAATCATATTTCTGAACGACGGCGATTTTTTGGATTCAAGCTATTTATTTATTTCAAATAACTATTCCATAGGTTAAAACCCAATTACGAAATAGAAATACGTGTTAAAAAAATAAATTTACGCAATAAAACAAAAAGGAACAAAAAAAACAACAAAAAATGGAATAATGTAGGTACACATTCAAATACAAAAATACAATACGCAGCCCTACAAATATAGCATAAAAATACGTATTATAAATACAGAAACAATAGAAGTGAATTTATTTTTAGGAATTCCTATTGTTTAGATACAAGTATTTTAAGAAGCCACTCTGGAGCTAACTATATTAACAGGTACCTTGTTATAAATAGTATACATAATTTATTATTATTTCGCCAACTTTATAGTCACACTTCTCAGCGTAAATGCTGAGAAAAATTCACCCATTCCTGCTGCAGATAGTGATGTCTTGAAATCGATTCCCCGCAAGCAGCAGAAATTAGGCTCAGGGGGGGAGGAAATTAATTCTGTCCCAAAACCTTTTTTACAATCTTCTGGCCATTTCTAATATTATAACACAGTCCTAATACCGTGATGCCCTTGGTGAATCTGATCATCAGTAATATCGGCAAGGGAGTCCTCTGCCGATATTACTAGGGCGTACGTCTCCATCTTCTCCAGTTTCAATAGGCGCTTCAGCTCGATTGACAGATTTTCGTATTTCGCGATCTTCTCCCGTTCAGTCTTCTGAATGTTGTGGGTAAGTGGCACTGCGATGTCTACAATAATCCCTCTTCGTCGTTCTTTGTTGATCAGTACAATATCTGGTCTTTTGAATCAGCACAATATCTGGTCGGTCTGGTCTGGTTGTTTTTCTTATTATTATTATATTACAGAGAAAGGCAGTGGGCAGTGGCCAAACAGAGAAGGGTGATTTTTTTATATCCGTTCTAGGTGTAGTTAAGTAAAGCAAATTTGTTTGTTGTGAAGTCATTCGTTGTGTATGTAACTGGAGCATATTAAGAATCTCATAATCATAAATTAAGAGTAGCACAATAATTGATTTCATTATTTGTAATATTATTTCTAGCAAGTCTGATGCAAACTTGGAATTAATTGTAGCTTGTGGAAAACCAACATACGGATTAGTTGAATATATATTGAATGCCTTCAACATCAATCTGTATTGTATGATTGGGACACCAGACCATATAGGCGTATTTTGCTCTACCAAATGTCTACCTTTTGAAATATACAGCAGTTTTTGATCCAACGAATAATTCTGTATTTCTAATAAGAAACCCCAAAGTTTCATTTGCCTTAGCAGTAATGTGCCTGATGTGACTCGTCATCACTATTATCAAAAACCACTGTTAAATTACAAAACATATCAGGCCTAGGAAGTACAAGGTACCGTCAAGTATACAGTATGTGCACAACCGACATAGGCTGGTCGTGAAAAAGGACAAATTCTACACTTCCCGTTCTAACGAGTAGCGTAGTGTTGTGAGAGGGCCGGTCTTATTCTTCTATTGCCTTCGATTCATATGCGGTTGCTTCTTATCTGTAGTTTCACTTCTGTTTGTCCTTTTTCACAGCTGGCCGATGTCTGATGTACACATACGATATAGACATATTATGTAATTGTATTCTATTTAGTAGTAATCGCAAGGACGTTGCACTTTAATAAAGTGTAAAAATTCACAGAACCTGGCATCCCACGTGGGCGGATTGAAAAACCCAGACACCCCTGGGAAAAATTTGCAGAAAAATTTAAAAAAAAAAAAAACCCCCTTTTTTTTTTTTCCCCCCCCCCCCCCCCCCCCCCCCGGGCCGGCCCTTTTTTTCCCCCGGGCCCCCCCGGTTTTGTTCCCCCCCCCGCCCCCCCCCCCCCCCCCCCCCCCCCCCTCCCCCCCCCCCCCCCCTTTTTTTTTTTTTTTTCCTTCCTTGCCCCTCCCCTTTCCCCCCGCCCCCGGGGGCCCCCCCCCCCCCCCCCCGGGGGGGGGGGGGGGGGCCCCCCCCCGGGGCCCCCCCCCCCCCCCCCCCCCCCCCCCCCCCCCTTCCCGGGGGGGGCCCCCCCCCGGCCCTTTCCCCCCCCCCCCCCCAAAAATTCTTATTTCCCCCCCCCCCCCC